>CM073775.1:11342040-11612040 GCA_037158775.1 Hetaerina titia
CCTACCTCCGGCGATCTCCGAACGAAGCTCCCGCACCATCCTCTCTAACATGACGATACGAGCCCTTATAGCTGCGCATTCGCCAGTGCCTTCGAGCATGGCAACAGGGGACCTAGGTGAAGCCATCCTGGTTATTAACAGAGTCCCAACAAAAGCTAACCTGTATACACTATGCTAAGATGTCTAAGAGGGGTTCCCCAAAAATAAAAGGTAACCTAAACCTGCTATGCTAAAGATATGTTTTTGTTTTATATAGTGCGGTACTATAAACAAAAATGTACGAAACTGGTAACTTAATGTAATGGACGCTGTACTTGTAACTGTAAGTGGCTACTCAGTGGAAAATAAGAGAAGAAGAGAGAGAGTTCTCACCAATAACCAGTCAGAGGAGCGGGAAACAAATAACTACAAGCCACATCTACATCTACATAATACCCCGCAAGCCGCCGCAAGGGCGTGTGGCGGGGGGTGTTAGGCCACCACCCAAAAAAAAAGGAAAAAAGAAAAAGGAAAAAAGAAACACCGCATTCAAAACCAACACACACATGCAAACCCCAATCCACAACAGTGCACACATTCATTGCAACACCCCATCATTCGACGCGCATGCAACCACACATCTACCTATCCTCACTCCAAAAGCATGCAAGTACATACGCTTACCTACAACAAATAATTCCACCCTAGGATGCAGCAAGAAACCTATCACGAACGTGCCAGCTAGTTTATAGCAAGTAGCCAGGCGAAACACCTCCACTAAGAATACCCACTAAAATTACCACCACACTATTGAAAAATAATACAAACAGCACAAAGACTAAATAAACTAAGCTGTATCACAAAATAAAAGCTAACACCACACTACCCTTCACTAGGGAAGAATATGCACAGAGGCGCACAAGTAACAGCAGGTAAGCTCGGCTACGGTCAAACCGGTTCCAGCGAGCGAGGTCAGGCACGTCCGTTCTCAACAGAGGCCAGGTTGAGAATGATCAGGACAATCATATCATGACAATATGCGGATACGCTTTAAATAAACTGGGCTTCATTAAACGGGTGGTGGGGAATTCCAATGAGAAAGTAAAACAATATGCCGCAAATATTTGGGATCCTTGAGAGAAACTTTTGCAAAAAGAAATACATAAGGTTCAGAAAAATGGCCTGAGGGGTACCACAGGGTTCGTGCGGAAAATAAGTGTACTGATTTTTTCCCGCCGCTCCGGGCGCGCCCAGCACCGGTCTGACGGGCTGCGATTGGAGGGGGGTATGTTGGCAAGCGACGCTGAAAAAGGCAGTCGGCTCTGAGCTGTGGTGCAGTGAGTAGCTCTTTTAACGCGAACCTCCACGCTCGACCCACGTCACGGAACGCGATGCCGAACTTTTTGGAGCAGCGTTATTCCATCAAATTTGCGGTAAAGCTTGGGAAATCGTCTACCGAAACTGTCGGTATGATTAATCAGGCTTACGGGGAGTCAGCTATGTCCAGAAACATGATGTTTCGGTGGCACAAGATGTTCGTGGAGGGCAGAGAGGAAATCGACGACGAACCACGGCCTGGACGCCCATCAACGACACTCACCGACGAAAATGTGCGAAAAATTCGCGATGTACTGAACTCTGATCGTCGTCTTAGTGTTCGGATGATAGCAGAGCAGTGTAATGTGCCAAAAACAATAGTGCACGAGATTATTAGGGACCAATTACAGATGCGAAAATTTTGTGCAAAGTTGGTGCCGAAAGTGCTCAGTGATGATCAAAGACTCAATCGTTTGGAAATCGCGACACAGCTTGCGGATCACTGCAAAAATGATCCACATTTTTTAGAGAACGTCTAGAGACTTCTTTCTGTTCCCGAAGATAAAGAGGAGTTTGAAAGGAACGCGATACGGGACTTTGGACGCCGTCAAAGAGGCCGGGACGACGTGTCTTCGAGAGGTTCCCGATGATGCCTTCGCGGGAGCGTTCCAGGAATGGGAACGCCGCTGGAACAAGTGTATCGACTCACGAGGGTCCTATTTTGAGGAATATTAGCTTAAGATATGTAAAAGTGCAATACATTTTTTTTCCTCAGCTCAGTACACTTATTTTCCGGACGAACCTTGTATATAAAAGTAGATGTAAGTTTGCGTAACAAAGTTCTACAAATCTAGCTCCTCTATGCTGCTCTCGATTCAGTTAGATAGTTAATCTAAATTCGTTAGGATTCCATATACTTTAAGCATATTCTAAATGAGGCCTAACCACCGAGAGGTAACATTTTTCTTTGACATTTTCATCACATTTACATCTATATAAACCCCGCAAGCCGCCGCAAGGGCGTGTGGCGGGGGGTGTTAGGGCACCACCCGTAAATTAGAAAAAACAGCATGCAGAAGCCACAAATTTATTCCCCACCAAACGATCCTCCACACCCACCCAGGGAACACATGAGCGACATAACACCGACCAAGAATGGAATAGAACATCTTCCACATAGCATCAAACCAAAAAAATCACCTGGTCCGGAAGAAATACCTGCTAGAATATTAAAGGAATTAGCTGAAAACATTGCCCTGTTTTTAGAGATTGTTTTCGTAAAATCGATAGAAGTTGTCTCAGTTCCTTCCTATCCTTCCCAAAATTTTATTTCGTGGAAAATTGCCAATTTTTATTAATCATGATATTCCACCATATCACGCCTGAAACGTCTCTTTCTATCAGTTCCTCTCGACTGGAAACTAGCCCATATAACTCCCATTTATAAAGTCGGAGATAGGGATAAACCAAGCAATTACCGATCCTTTTCTTTGATATCGATCTCCTGTATAATATTTGAACACATTATTGTCACTAACATAATGAGGTTTCTTGATAGTAGGAAAATACTAAGCCACAACCGGCTCGGATTTAGGAAGGGCAAATCTTGCGAAACACACTTAGGTCTTTTCATTCACGATATACTTAGATCGGGACAACAGACAAGTCGACGCAGTATTCCTATATTTAAAAAAGGCCTTCGATAAAGTCCCACTCAATAAAATGTTACAAAAACTTAAATGCTTCGTTACCGTTTCAATGAGAAAATTATAAATTGGATTAGAGACTTCTTGTCAAATCGCAAACAAATCGATAGGCTGTGCTCAACGGACAGATATCTTCGGGCGTCCCAGAGGGAAGTGTAATAAGGCCTCTACATCTACAATACCCCGCAAGGTTTGCGGGCTATTGACTAGATGTAAATGTAGAAGCCGCCGCAAGGGCGTGTAGCGAGGGGGGGGGGCTCACCACCCGAAAGAGGGAAAAAACCGCATTCAAAACCACCACATTCCTGCAAACCCATACCCACAGTGATACAAAAAAGCTATCATTTTACACATAAAACGGTTGTCAATGTTTTTGTCTTGTATTCTGGCAATTTTTAAAAAATATTATCGTGGTCTGTTAAAATTCGCCTTGTTGAATAGGTATATTTTACGCCTTTCTTTGTTAAAATAAACGAACTTAGTTTTTAACTCTACAAAAATTGCCTTATGGTCACTGATTCCGTCCATTATTTCATGGAGCACTACAGCTCCTTGATCTTCTCTATACAATTTTCAAGTATCCTTTTTATGTATCCTAACTTTTTATTTGCTATTCCGCAAATTTATCGAATGTTTTTCCCCCAGTAAATATCCTAAGTTATTGTAACACTTAAGTATTTAACCGATTTTAGGTCTGTTAAGTTGGTTCCCTGTATAAGAGTTTTTGGGTGAAATACTCTTCCTTAAAAAATGTATCAAAACACATTTCTTCAGATTTAACTTAACTTTAAGCTTTAACTTTTAGCTCCCTTGTCTCGTACCACTTTTGGATTGCAATTAGGTCGTTAGGTAATGATATTCTGTCTTCATCTATATCTACAAAACCGACCGCCATCTGTCGCATTAGTCGCATGGGGGAGGGTGTTAGGTCACCTACTTTGCATCCACAATCCAACTCATAACACATCTACACCAATATTAGCTTGATAATGCACTGGAATAAAGTTCATCACACGAAAGAAGGTACTTACATTTAACAATATTCAATGACAGGGTATGCATATTCAATTCATTCGGGAGGAATAGTAAAAATGTGGGTCTATTATTAAAAATAAACCGGATATCGATAAAAAATATAAGCCGCCAATTTTAATTATCTCTTTCGTGCACGCGGTCATGCCTACATTTCTCTTTAATGGTAAGAGGAAAAAAAGACATTTTATATATTCGTTTTACCATCTATCTTCCTGCTTTTACGTATGTGGTCTGACCTATCGTAGGAATTCGAGGCCAGGAATGTGTTTACGTCCTAGGATTGGGACCTGCCTCAAATTTAACCTGCATTGTAATCTATGGTCAGCTATTGGCTCCCATCCTTATTCTTCCAATGGCGTCGTGACACTGCTGCCTCGTTCATAGAAATTTTTCACACGCCTACCTCGATGCTCCACTCGATCTAGTTCTAAAGTTTCATAACTGGATATACCCTAATTGCATCGTCAGCAAGTACACGAAGTTTGCTTGAAATCTGAGACCTGATGTCATCAATGTATAAAAGGAATAATAGCAGACCAATAACACTTCCTTGTGGGACACCTGATGTGACGCTTACTTTTTCGGACCCTCCGTCTACATCTACATCTTAATACCCAGCAAGCCTCCGCATGGGCGTGTTGTGTGCGGTGTTAGGGCACCAGCCGTAACAAGAAAAAAAATCGCACGCAAAAACTACAAATTTACACAATACATAAACAAAACAGTGTAGCGCTCATGCATAAGCCCTTATAACCTAAACACATGCAAACACTCAAACTACCAACTATCATAGGAATTCGAGGCCAGAAATGTGTTTCTAACGGTGTTATGTCAATATTCACGCAAATCTACGGCACCAGTAGGTCTATTAATTCTCCATTTTATATTATTCGCGTAAATTACTGGTTTACATTGCTCTAGCATAGTAGATACCCGCTGTACTTGTGTAACTGGATTTTCCCTTCCCTTTTATCTAGTTGAAAGTCTTCCACGAAAAAATTAATGATCTTAGAGTGGAACCGTAGCCTAACGCGAGAGGATCCACACAGAAACCAGCATAGATTTTGTGACAGGCTCTTTTCGTGGGCCGGAAGGAGGACCGCTTCCTCACCGCTTCCTCGACCCGACCCCCGAGTGCGCCCGTGAAAGCCGGGACTAAATCAATGGACTGCCACCTAAATAAAGACGCCACAAGTCAAGAGGCCACCCATCAGTTCTGTGTCGTCCCAACCTCTTCTCCCTCCATTTGTCCACCCTCCTTTTTCCCTAACTTCCTTCCTTTTCGTTATAAAGTCGCACTCCTGACGTTTCACTTACTACCCGCAGTAAACCTTCGCCCCTGTGAAGAGTAGAGCATTCCTTCTTCCATTCCGTGTTCTTTCAGTTCACTTGGTGATGCTCACCATGGTCCTACGAACCCAATTACCCGTCGGCGGTGCCTAAAAACTGCAATCTCGGAACTTACCTACCATTCCTAAGAGTCAGCAGAAAATGGCAGTGCAAGTATATTAACGCAATCTTACCCTGATAATAGCCACGAAGGTGTCTGGAAGAGGGTACTAGTTCAATAGCCAAAGAAGTAATTTGCGATTGAACGCACAACGAATAATGTTACCTTTGGGACATTAAAATTATCTTAAATGCTTTAATAGCTACTCTGGTGAAAAGTTTTGAAAGAGAACAAAAAAATCTTCATTCAAAAGATTATTAAACCAAATTTCCTTGATTTATCGCTGTGTCATGTTTACTGATGAAAAGGATCAAATTATTTTCTCTGCATCAGAGTTATTCGAATAATTTTTTTTATTATCATGTGCAATTTTTAGATCCACGTAAATCCTTCCTACTCTAACGATATCCCATTCTAGGATACTCAATTACATTTTTACCCTAGTTTCTATGCGAATTCTTCGCGAAACAATTGATATTTTGTTTCTTTTCGGTTTAGTTCTTTAAGTAGGTACTTTGAATGGCCCGAAAATCTTGACGTGCATTCAAGGCAAGGTTTATTACAAACGAAAAACAATACTTGCTAAATTTTTATCCGAATGTGTCCACGATTTGCTCGTGGACACCAGTTTTGAAGAATATTGAACGGGTTGAAAAAATTTAACATAAAATAAGAGAGACATGTTAGCTAGGTCCGAATGTAGTCTAGCACAGAAATTATTGGGTACCATAGAAGATGGCGGACAATGAATGAGATTCATCTACATTACTCAATTCCCCGCAAGCCGCCGTAAGGGCGTGTGGCGGGGGGTGTTGGGGCATCACACGTAATTTATTAAAAAAAACCGCATACAGAAGCCAAAAAATTTATAGCCCACAAACCAAATAAAGTAAACATTCATGCAAGAACCCATTCGCCCCAACCCTTTCATACACATGCAAACCCACAAACTACCAACAAACATACACATACACAATCTTGTCATATATATTTTTCACAAATCTGGCGAATTTTCTCTGAACTTTATCTAGTTCTTTTTGCCAGATTTTCTGCCAAGGATCCCAAATACTTGCGGCATATTCCAAATGTGGTCTAACTAGAGCAAAATAACACCACTCTTTAACTTTCTCATTACATTTCCCCACCACCCGTTTAACGAAGCCCAGTTTCTTTAAATCGGATCCGCATCTTGTCCTGATATGTTCTTCCCACGAAAGGCGTGGTGTTAAAACTACCCCTAAATATTTTACTTGTTTGGCCGTAGTTAGTACTGAACCCTCTGTTTCGTAGTTTATATCCTGTTCGCCACTGCCTTTGTTTCAAAATTTCAAAATTACGCATTTGTCTATATTAAGCATTGATCCCCATTTCTTGCAAGTCTCTAGAGAGTTGCTAGCGATCTAGTTGACTCCTTATTTCCCTGTATACCACCGTGTCGTCAGAAAATAATCTGAAATTGCTCATAACGTGTGTTCCTAAGTCATTAATGTTTTTTAAGAGCAGAAGAGGCCATATTACACTTGCCTGGGAGACACCCGAAGTTACATCTCTTTCCGTTGAGCACCACCCATCGATGACTACTATTTGTTTGCGGCTTAACAAGAAGTCTCTAATTCAATTAGTAATTTTCTCATTGATTCCGTAGCATCTAAGTTTGTGTAACAATTTATTGTGTGGGACTTTATCGAAGGCTTTTTTGAAATCTAGGAATACTGCGTCGATTTGTGTGTTGTTTTCCCCCGATCTAAGCATATCATGAGTAAAAACACCTAATTGTGTTTCGCAAAATCTGCTCTTCCTAAATCCGTGCTGGTTGTGGTTTAGTATTTCCCTACTATCAAGAAACCTCATAATGTTACTGACAATAATGTGTTCTAAAATTTTACAAGAGATCGATGTCAAAGAAATGGGTCGGTAATTGGTTGGTTTATCGCTATCCCCTATGGGCTTGCTTCCAGTCGTGAGGTACTGAGCCATCTCCTATCGATTTTAGGAAAACAATTTCTAAAAACGGGGCAATGTCTTCGGCTGATTCCTTTAATATTCTAGCAGGTATTTCTTCCGGACCAAGGGATTTGTTTGGTTTGATGCTATGTGGAAGATGTTCTATTCCATTCTTGGTCAGTGTTATGTCGCTCATGAGTTCCCCAGGTGGGTATGGAGGATCGTTTGGTGGGTTTGTGTCTTTATTGTAGACGCTCTGGAAAAACTAGTTTAAAATGTTTGCTTTTTTCACGTTGTCTGGAATAGATTCAGATATAATCTGCTATAAATTTGTTGTCTCCAGCGAAACCTTATGGAATTCACACAACATATTGAAATGAAATTAGTAACTTTGATGATGATGTCCAACTTCGAAGCCTTGTTCGTGTTCTAAATAGAGTCTATGTGGAATTACAAAGTTACTTATTTCATTTCAATAATCTACTAGAATTGATAAAAGTTTCGTATTTTAAATCGCCTGATACAGCAATAGACCGTTTAAATACATGGCGAAAAGCCATCTAGCCGTTTTGTCTCAATCTGTGTCTAAGTTTGAATGTATATGCGCATTTCATGGTGGCAGTGTGTTCCCGATTGAAACTTTTCTAATTCCCTTTCCTCCCCCACATAACCCTTTCCTCAATTATTGTAAGAGCAACTTAGTTGAAAGTCTACCCATTGGCGCTGGTAAAAATAGAAGAGCTCTTTCACGTGGAACTTATATGGAATACATAGATTCAGATTATGGACTACTCTAATGTCAGTATTAGACTACTTGCCATGAAACTCAGACACCCCGGCTTAGATCACGGATGCATTCTATTTTCCGTGAAATCTATTTATCTCTTCTGTTCGTCCGCATTGGCTCTGTGTATTTATGCATACATACGAGATTATTAATATTAATTTCTTGTTTATTAATTATTCAACTGATTATTATTAATTAGGATACATACGAGGATAATTAACTCCACTAAATCTCCCATCTTCCTTAATTATCCCTCCCATCCCTAACCACAATGCTTCCCACGACCAATCCTTGGATGACTGCTTCTCTGTTTCGGTGATTGAAACCCTTCCTGAATCCTCAAGCAGTATAGAGGTGAGCCCCCGCGAGATGGCGCATATGTGGGAGTTCAGTCATTTAAACCTCCTGGACTGAACTCAGCCCACGAAAACCATCCAATAAACGCCAACCCATCAACTCTCACCCTTCTGTCTATTTCCTAGCCGTCCCTTAGCTCTGTCCCCCGTTAATCCCCATACATTTCCTTTCCGCTCTTCTCCCGAGAACGGCATTCTGATGACGACGGCCGTGCCTTCGAAACGTCGACTTGATATGTGAGCGTCCCTTCTCTGTGTGCCTATGTGTGTGTACATATATAAATAAATATAAAAGTAAATATAGAACTCATGAGAAAGTCTCGCGGATGTGAATAAAATATACTCGCATATGAAGTTAGCACTAGCGGACCCAGAAAAAACACAGCACTCCAAAAAGAAAAGAAACTCACTGGTTTTCGAATGATCGGTGGCCCAAGCCACCTTTCTCAAGGAATAGAAGGAAGGAACTGAGGAAAAGAAGGGGCTGGAAAGGCTGGATGGAAAGGGAAGATGGGGAAAGGTTTGCGAAGGGAAGAGTTGAGAGGGGGATTTTTAGAAGTTTGAGAATAACATTGGAAGGTGTTAAGAGCGGAGGGGGGAGAACATATATGAAGATGGGGGTAATTAATGTCTAATATTAAAACCTGAATAATTCCAGGAATCCAGGAGCCAGATGAACGCCTGTTCTATTGTTTTGAGTTTCAGTGGAGAGTCAGAGGGTGGGAGGGATGCTAAGATGGATACACTATAGCATTTATCAAATGAAGTGTTGTGTTCGGAAGCGTGTTTGGGTATGGGGATTTGGTATATTGGGAATTGGGTTTGGGTATATTCCAATCAGGGAAGAATTCTTACATGAGGCTCGATGGTTATTGATTCTAATATTGAGGGGTGTGGTATACTGTCCAATATAAAAGGCAGGTCATAGTTGGCACTTCAGCTGGTAAACTACATTGCTGAAGTAGGGAATTCGTGGGAGAGAGTTAAAAAGCTGGTGGGAGAGGGATGGGATTCTGGTTTTGAAAATTGGACATGTTTTGCATCTAGGTTTATTGCAGGGGATGGGAGTGGATTGATTTATTTGAGATCTAATAAGTTGGCTGGGCGTTTGAAAGTAACGGAGGGACATTTGGGAAAAAGGTTGGAATTACCCGGTTTTTGAGGATAGGAAAGAGGTTTTTTAGGATTGATCTCAGAGACTCTAGGCCAAGAAAGTATGCGATACAAATTGAAAGAGTGTGGACTTATGCAGTGGAGGAAGGTTTGAGAATGTAAATGTCTTCGGATTCTTTTTCTTAAGAGGGATTTAGGATAACCTCGTTTGAGATATCACACCAAAGGCTCCATTCCTTATTCCCTGTCCATAAGGGGACATAGAATCAGATGTGGCTCCAACTTCCTTGATAAATTCCTCTCAAATCTACACCATTTCCTCCTCAAACGTCGAAACAATTGTTGAATGAAGCATTGTGGAGGGAGGTATGTTTAGGCACTGGCAGGAAGGCTAATGCGGAAGAAGGTGCATGGATTGCCCATACGGATATTGAGGAGTGTGGTCCACTGACCAGTGTTGAAGGAGGGACGGAGTCTGAAGATAAGTTCATACATTATATTGGGGGATTTGCGTGAGGGAGTACCGTGAGATGGGAGAGAATTTGTAAGTTGAGGGGGGAGGCAAGCAGAGGTGAACATGGGGCATATTTTACATTTTGGTCTGTTGCAGGGTATTGGTGTGCATGAAGGGGATCAGGAGGGTCCGGTGGCTAACGTAAAGGCTTCCCACTTAGAGGGCCCGGGTTCATATCCTAGGACAAAAAATACAAGACAACAAATATTTTTCAGAGGCATTCTGATCCCTACTCGAGGAGCTTTGTGGAGGGCACTTTGAGTGAGTGCGACGTCCGCCGGATAGGAAGTTAAGCTACGGACCCCTTGACACCTTTTGTTAAAAGCAGGCTAATGCGGACGCCGGGTTTCTCTCCACCCTTCTTTCCTGTCTATCCCTAATGACGCAAATGACCTTGGCTGTCGGTCGCCTCCCATAAATATAGCTACTGCTAGGTGTGAATTCTTGGATATCAGAGAATTTGGATAAAGGATTGGTGGATGTAAAGATGACCGATAAATTGGCGGGTCAGTTATAATTAACCGAGGGGCAATTGCGTAACTAGTTTGCCATTGGTTTTTGGTCAGTCAAAATGAGGAAGAGGTCTTTAAGAATACGTCTGAGAAACTGAATTTCCGGGAAGTAAGTTATGAAGATGGAGAGGATGTGCGATTTTTTGATTTTTTTGGAATGTTTAGAAGGGTGAAGTGGGTTTTAAGAGTGAAAGGGTGAACCAATCTTTATTTTGTTTCTAAGTCTTAAGGATCATCACCACGCTTGTGACTGACCTTAAAATTTATGTTTTGGGGCATTTTTCGTGACTCTTACATATGTTCAGTGCGCGACGGCGATTAATAGAAAATTGCAATCAACATTAATGTAACCTGGAACCAAACTGATAATCCCACAAGTAATCATCTCCCTCCTCCCCATCTTCTTATTGATGACTCTGACTACCAATTTAGCTACTTGTGAAATCAAAGTTATTGCTCTATTTTCTTATCATATCAAAATTCTTCAAACAATGAGAGGTTATTTCTCATTTAAGAAAATTATATTCCGTACTGATTTCTCGAAATTAAAGGGTTGAAAAAATACCACATCTACTCAATGCCTCGCAAGCCGCCGCAAGGGCGTGAGGCGGGGGGAATACTAGCGATAGCTTAAGGAATAATGTATTATATCTACATTTAATTAATACCCCGTAAGCCGCCGCAGGAGCATGTGGCGTGGGGTGTTAGGGCTCCACCCGTAATTAAGGGAAAAAAAACCGCGTGCAAAAGCCAGAAATGTATACAGTCCTCAAACAAAACATATTATACATTCATGCAAAAATCCTTACGCGCCATACACATGCAAACACACAAACTACCAACTAACATACACATGCACCTACAAATATACCTGATATCTTTGCAATGTCTAATTTTGTTCCGATTTGTAACTTAAATGTTTTTAATTTTTCTAAAGTGCTTCGGTTTCTTACTATTATAATTTCTACTCTATTAATGTTAGTTCTGAAATGGAGGGTTCGAATCCCGCTTGCGGAAGATATTTTTCAGTGGTATCCCGTTATCTCGGCATCTCTACTCGAGGTGTTTTGTGGTGAGCACTTTGAGGGAGTACGACGTCCGTCGGATGGGAAGTTAAACCGCGGAACCCTTGGCGCCTTTCGTTAAAGAGTAGGCTATTGCCGACGCCGGGTTTCTCTCCACCCTCCATTCTTTCCATCCCTAATATGACCTCGGCATTCGGTCTCCTCCCCTAAAACCACCACTTCTTGAAAGTGAGGTGTTTTAGGAATTTAGAACCTGAAGTGGAAAACGTTCAAAAACAAGCATTTCCGGAGGAGGTTGATGATAAGGAAGGTCCTTTAAATGGCACTGAAATCATGAGCTTAGCATGGCGCTAAGATTGGCTCGATTGAGTCGAGCTGGGGTGCTGATGAGCAGTTAATTAGTGTACACGCTCAGTCCTTCCCCTTTAAAAATTTGCTTGGCTGTTCACAACTTCAATCATGACTTAGGTTTCCACTTGAAAAGAAAACTTAATAATTTTATTATTTCAAATAATATCCACCCGGAGTATACCTTATATTATGAGTACCACATGGTGAATAACTATTGCTATGCCTACACAAAAAGGACAAGAACTTACATTAAATACTTGCGTAAAAATACATTTCTCGCTTGTTACACCACGCATGGAGAACGCATCAAGTATTTAAAAGTACTTCTACCTCATTTTCCATGAGGTAAAAGAGTTAGGTCGCGTGCTGCGTAAGGCAGCGAGATTTGCCAAAGGAGTTTATGACGCGAAAAGCAGTGTGACCAAATTGTTGATAGATTTGGGGTGGGATTCCCTTGAAAAACGAAGATTAATTTTTAGACTGGATCTCTTAGGTATGTTTTAGACTGAAATGTTTTCCGAAGGCGTTCATCACATTTTATAAATCTCAAATTATTGTAGAAGACATGAAAATTCATTCGAGATGAGAAAGCTTGACTGTAGAGCTTATAGGTTTAAGATAAGTTTCGTTGTAAGTATTAAGTTTTTTCCGAAAACAATTAGAGACAGCATCAGCTGCTGCTGATATCAAATATGGATCAAATAGAAACATCATAACGTATATGCGTGTATAGTATAATTATATAGGTATGCATGTGTGGACGCGTATTTTAATGTATGCCTTGGCATATTTGCACCTTTGCTTGTGTGAATGACAATGTATACATATAGTATGTGTGCTAAGAGTAGTTGAGACTATGCTTAACAAGAACGACATTATTCCTGTTGCATGGCTTTACTATAAATGTTGGTGGTACAATATGCACTATTCTTGTTTTTTATAGGTGTTTAATAGTTCATTGCGCGTTACATTTTTTTCTGTAGTGAGGCCCATGAATGATGCGTGACTTTGTCGGTTCGTGTGCTGTGAATGCCTGGTGTGTATACACCCCCTGCCACACACCTTCCCGGTGGCTTGCAAAATATTATGTGGATGCAGAAGTACATATCATCGAGAAAAAGAATTTGACATCGCAAGAGAATTGACTTGTTACTTATGTTTGATTGTTGACCTAACACCCCCCGCCGCACGCCCTTCCGGTGGCTTGCGGGGTATTATGTAGATATTTTTTTCGAAATAGACCAAATGATCATTATGCAGTCAAAGGCTTCACCATGTAGGTAATTTCATTCACTTCGTGTTAGAAACTATGGAACTTCACTTACATAAAACTTCTGTGTTTAGTCTTTCATGTTCCAAGATATGCTCGCGTGACTTGCGCCCGACTAGCAGTGTCCAGGGCCTTGGCTAGATGACGTAGATGAGAAGCTAGTTCCGGAGGTCTCTCTCACCCCCAGCGACGGAGTTAGTCGGACTCTTGTTCCCGGTAAATACGTACATCGCTCAGTCCCCACAACGCTTTGATTCTCGGAAGTGAGAGCGCCACAGATCGCGGCTGCATTCTTCTCCTTGCCAGCGAAGGAAGGAAGACTGTGGGAGGCGAGGAGAAGAGGGAGAGTGCTCAAATGGTGAATAAACGGCGGAGGAGGTCCACGCGTGGGATTGGGAGGAAATGGATGTTGATGTCGACGGCCATGCGGCGGAGGGCGTGTACTCCGAGGGATGGAGAACGAGCCGTGTGGGGCCGCCTCCGTCTACGATCCAGCGTCGACCGCAGAAATGTTCCTCACTCCTTCTTGGAACAACTCTGGCGCTTCCACTAGCTCCTTTCAATGACTCCCCGCTTTGCAAAATTGGCTGCCTCGGGGAAACCATTTAAAGGGAACGCCGGACATTCCTACGAAATTAAAAAGGAAACTTCTCCCGATGCCATTAACCAAGTCGAGGAGCGGAAACGAAAAGATTATTTTTTTCACGTGAGAAAATGGGTTATTAACGATCATCAGGCTTTGATGATACACCAACTTCAATCTGACGATATTAACTTGTATCAATCAATAATACTTACATTTTGATATTGAATTGTCGCCCCGTGGCATAAGTTAGCATTCAAATATATTTTAATTCCATTTATTTTTCTCATTCAAAATTATTTGCCGAAACGTTTCGTTTGCTGAGCCATTTTTTGATACAAGGGAGTTAGATGCGTCCAAATGCAACTCCATGTACATGCCATACATAGGAATCGAATTTGAGCGGGTTAGAAAATGTCTATTAAATAATGTCGATGAACACAGGGTGTAATGTTACCCGATTAAGAGAACCTAACTTCTTGACTTAAATAATGCATTCCTCTAAATTTAAAATTTATACTTTCCACGAGGGTTAATTTCCAAAGAACATAAATCACTTAAAAGATTCACGCTCAAGTATCGGAACTCAACTTTTAATCGAGTCTAAAAATGGCGTAATTTGAATCTCAATAATCAAATGTGTAGTTTTGAATTGTTGGAGTACCTGATCATTACAAGTAAGTGATGTGCAGGACATACATTATTAAGAGAGGGTTCAATGCTACCTACGGCAGATCAAATGGAATATTTGGGGTTGTCCTAACACCTCGCCTTTCATAAGGAGCTCATACCAGGAGAATACTATATACGAATCCGCCTTAGAGAAACTATTCTTCATTGAACAGATGATAGGGAAATGTAACTAGAAAGTTAAAGATATGTGTTTCTTAGATTTAGTTTGGAATAAGGTGCAAGTATTTGGGATCCTTGGGAGAGAGTGTTGCTAAAACAATTAGATAAAGTACAGAGAAAATACACCAGATTCGTCAAAGGTTGTTACGATAAGAAGACGAGCGTGACAGGCCTTTTAGAGCATTTAGGCCGAAAACCGCTTGAGATGCGAAGACAAAAAGCGAGACTTGGGCTTTTATCAAGATTCAGAACGACCGGATTTAACGATAACACTAAGGTAATTATTATGGCCCCAACCTATTAGGGTAGGTTAGCCCACAAGGACAAGACAAGGGAGATTCCAGTACAGATAGATACAAATATTCGTTATATCTCCGAACAAACAGGAATCATAACAGTAAGAAAGTCATTATAGAAATAGCACCGACATTCCATTTACAAGTACAGGCTTAAAGGCCACGTAGGCATAATATGTATTCATAGGTGTATGTGTATGTCAGTTGCTAGTATACGTAATTTCAATTGTATAAATTGAAATACAATTTATGCATGATATACCTGTAAATTATGCATGACCCACAAAGACGTGTGCATGAATGCATTCGTCTCTGAGAGTGCGAAGCGGCAGCTTTGTAGTTTTGCATGTGTTTTTTATTCCGTTTTACGGATAGTGAACTAACACCCACTGCCACACGCCCTTGCGTCGTCTCGCGGGGTATTGTGTGGATATATATGTAAATGAATCTCGCCAGTATACTAGGAAGACCTACTACCCACTGCTTACTCAACACCGTCTCTGAAAGGTGGGATTTACATGGTAATCCCCCAACGCACGCTTGGGAGCATTCGGCAGCAGGCACACCATGTGCAATATTCATTTTTCAGAAGGTCTTGGAAAAAATTGGGAAGTTGCACCATCTCTTTGATGAAGGTTGATAAGATTAT
Organism: Hetaerina titia; assembly: GCA_037158775.1. NCBI lineage: Eukaryota > Metazoa > Arthropoda > Insecta > Odonata > Calopterygidae > Hetaerina > Hetaerina titia. Next base: position 11,357,780 of record CM073775.1, read on the forward strand.
AATATATTTACAGTAATATTAATAATTGGCTTTAAATGATAAACTGTTGGCATAAACAAGCTTTATTTAGGACTTTAAGGCATTATAAGTCATTGACAGAAATTGCTGCATCCTTAAATTACTTGCAGCCCAGGGGTGAACTCGATGTCAAATATTTTACCTACATATCGTTTCAGGTGAAAAATAACAGCTCTACCTGTCCGATTCTAGGCACACTTATTTGTTAAATTAAGCATATGTACTTGCATGCTTGTGGAGTGAAGGGAGGTAGATGTGTATTTGCATGCGTGTAAAATGATAGGAGACAACACGCCTTTGCGGCGGCTTTCGGGGTATTATGTAGATGTAGATGCATTCATCTCTCTCATTTCATAGTGATTGGGAGTGACAAGGTTTGCGATACATATTCTATCTACAGATTATTATTATAAGGTAATCTACCGGTTAAGGTAGGATTTCGGACGGACAAAACTATCACATAAATAACATCTACATCTACATAATACCCCGCAAGCCGCCGCAAAGGCATGTGGCGGAGGATGTTAGGTCACCACTCAAAAAAAGGAAAAAAGAAAAACCGCATTCAAAACTAACACATACAAACAAACCCAAATCCACAGTAGTGCATACATTCATAGAAACATCCTATCATTTCACATGCATGCAAATACACATCTACCTCCCTTCACTCCACTTGCATGCAAGTACATACACTTAATTATAAAAAATAATTGTATCTTAGGAAAGAGCAAGAAACCCATCTAAGAACGTGCAAGGTAGATTTGAGTAAGTAGCAAGGTGAAATACCACCACCACAAGAACGTTCTACATAAAACATAACTTGTGACTTCAAACAAAACACAATTGAGCAACATAATCTACATTAGGTCCCTCTTCATCTCTGTGTACTTCCTTCCTTCCTTACATCATCCCATCCAACAGCCCTATCATGTCCCTGCTCTTTGCTCGTTTGCCTAACATTCTCCCCTCTATTACCTTCATCATCATTCCACTACCGCTCAATAAGCCTTTCATCCATTTTTCCTGCCTCCATAGGATTTCTCTCAACAAACCACTCTCCTCCCCCACCATTTCTAGTACTTCCTCATTTGTTTTCCTTTCGGTCCATTTCACCTTCTCCATTCTTCTCCACACCCACATTTCAAAAGCCTCCAATCTACGTCTATCCTCCTGCTTCAGTGACCACGTTTCCGCGCCGTACATAGCTACGCTCCATATCAGAGTTTTTACGAGTCTTCTTTACCACCCTACTCAACGTCCCCGTCATCAATTCCCTCCTCCTTGAGAAAGCCTCCTTGCCTTGCACAATTCTTCTCCTTACCTCTCTACTACTTTGACTGTGTTGGTTTCATTTCCGAGATACGTAAACTGTTCTACCTGCTCTATTTTTCCCCGCCTATTTTAATGTTTAGCTTAGCCTTTTTCTTTCAGGAAAACCACATAACCTTGATTTATTAATTTTGTCTCTCATCCTATACCTATCGCGCTAAATTTTCAGTTAACTCAGCAATGCTTGCAAATCCCTTGGCTAACTGACAAACTAGAGTTTGATCATAAGCAACCTGATTTTACGAATTCCCCGTTAAAATTTCTTTCCTATTTCCAAGACTTCCAATGCCTCTTTAATCGTTTCCTCCACATATGCATTGAACAGCAACGATGGTAGTGGACGGCCTTGCCTTACACATCTTCCTAACAGTACCCATCTGGAATCCATCCCCCACACGCACTTTGGCAGTCTGAAAACATGTGCAGGTTGCGGATTAGCATCCTGCCCCAGCAATCTATTCCTATTTTCTGCAAAATACTCATTAGCTCCCCCCCATGGACTACAACCTTGTCGTGGTGGAAGGGCTCGCATGTTCCGATGACCTCTAGAGCTGTGCTGGCGGGAGTAATAATAATTGCTCCTGATTGGGTCGCCCATGCCAAATATGTCGAAGGTTAGGAGCCAGACGAGCGGTAGTCCACCCAGCGTCTGTTCCTCAGTGAGGCGGCTGCAAAGGCGTCTGACCCCAGTGGGGCGGCCATTAAGTGATGCTGTCACGTTAAAAACAGTATTGAGGAAGGCAACGGGAAACCACCTCAATTATGATTCCCAAAAATGTAATGATGGGCACTATAGATAATATAAGTCCTGGCAACTACGGGACTCGGCCCAAGCGGCCGTGTGTCGTGCCCGGCAGCAGGGGAGGCAAGGCTTCCGCGGTCATCGTCCCACGAAACCCTTGCAGGGGAGAAATAACAGAAGCAGGACAGAAGACGCAGAAGAAGACGAAATTAGTTACAATAGGAACATGGAACGTCAGGACAATGTTGAGGATAGGCAAATTAGAAAATATTAAGCGAGAGATGGAAAGCGGTAATTTAAAATGTTTTAGGTCTATGCGAGGTGAGATGGAAGGATAGCGGGGATTACTGGAGTGATAATTACAGAGTGATATACAGCGGCGGGGACGAGAGCCAACGAGGGGCTGCCGTAATGTTGAATAAAGGGGTAGGAAGAAGCGTAGTCAACATAGAGCAAGCAACAGATAGAATTTTACTCGTAGAGATTAAAGCAGAGCCGACGAACTTGGTCATTGTTCAGGTATACATGCCACCGAGCACCACAAGGAGGAAGAAGTCGATAGGATATACGTTGAGTTAGAGGATATAATCGCGTGTGTTCCTGCAGGGAAACATTTGATAGTGATGGGGGATTGGAATGCGATGGTAGGCGAAGGAAGAGAGGGTGGTGAGATGGGGGACTATGGGTTAGGCACTAGGAATGAACGCGGGGAGAAAGCAATTGAATTCTGCAGGAGACAGGGGTTAGTCATCACCAACACATGGCTTAGACACAACAGAAGGCGTAGGTATAGATGGAAAATGCCAGGTGACTCAGAAAGGCATCAGTTAGATTATATTATGGTTAGGCACAGGTTTAGGAACAGTGTGATAAATTCGCACTCCTTGTGTGACAATCTTCCCTTGAATCTTTTGTACCCATGTTGAAGTTACTCGCATTTTTCAGAATAGGTGGTCAGTGGTGTGTAGACATTGGTATTTAAGTACGACCAAAGTACAACCCCTTTGAGTACCATTTTGAATCCCTGAATAATGTCAAAGAGGCCATGACGAGGTGTCTGAACCAGCGTCCTGTTGAATCTTTACCGGAAGCATACTACAACTGATGGAAGCACTGGCGTTGGTGTGTTGACACATAAGGGTGCTCTTTTCCCGATATTTTTTTCCAAACCATGTGGAAAGGGCACCAGCCAGCAGAAATGTTTTTATTGATGATTATTAGAATTCAGTATAGTTTCATATTCACGGAGTCCTAATTGTCGTAGGTGATGAAACCTATAGCCATGGTCACGGGGAAAGTGGCGAAATCAGAGCACGCGCGCGCGCGCGCGGGAAACCCACCTGCAGGGACAACGAACGCATCGCGCCCGCCTCCCCTCCCGCCGGGGATAGCTTTTTGGCGGGAAGAACCACGGCTGCGTGCGCGTCGCCCACGATGGTGGTCCATGAGGACGATTGGGCGCGAAAAAGTGTGGGAAGGATAAAAACGCCCCTCTCTCTCTCTTCTCCCGAGAAGACGAACACGGAGGGAGACGTTCCCTGACCGACAGTTCTCAGACATAAATGCCGTTCACGCACACTTCGTAAGAACGGTCTTTCACTTCGAAGTACAAGAAGAAATTCCTCTTCTCGAACGGAGTGCGAGAAAGAGAGAGAAAAGGGAATGAAAGAGAGAAAAAGATGAGCTCTCACTCTCTCAGACTTAAGAGAGAAGGATGAGATGTGGATGGAAGGCGGGGAGGGGAAACACCAACCATCCATCCCACCCCTCCCCCCCCGATCTTTCTCCCGCGGTCCCCATTCCCAGGTCAACTAGTGTGCACTTCCGGTCGAGCGACAAGGGGAGGAGGGGTGGTCGGATGGACGGCCCGTCTAAAAGGGAAGCCGCCGCAACAAAACCAAACTGCCCACCGCCTTAAACCAAACAGGGAGGTCTCCGTCTCCCCTCTCCCACACACACACACACACACACACACACACACACTCACATGCACTCCCCTGACTCTCCCAGCCCCATTCCCCCTCCTGCTCTTCGCTCTCCGTCTCCCAGGGTCACCGAGGGGAGGGAACACGGGGAACGGTAATTTGCAACGCCTCGTTGCGCTGCAGTTAGGGGCGGTCTCACTAGGGTGCATAGAGGCGAGAGCGGTGATGTCTCCACCATCCGATCATCACATTCGAGAATCACGCGAGTAAAGACAATTCTGTAAACAAAACAGGGGTTTAAGTAACGTGTCCAACACACAGGTTGAGTTGCCGTGTCCAGTCTTTGTCCACAAAACTAAGTGCTAATTCTTTATGCGGTTAAAAAAAGAAATTTTGCACTTCCACAGAAAGGTTTAATACTTCACTGCCATGGTTTCTATGCTGCGCATCGCCTGATAATGATGCGCAGCAACAAAACCATGGTCGTGAAGTATTAAACCTTAATGTGGAAGTGCAAAGTTTATTTTTTTACTCTCCTCATGAAGTTATTCCACAAAGTTAAACCTGAAAGTGTTATATACTAATTCTTTGTCATATCTCTTAAGAAAAATTTGATGCAGAGCTATCCCAAAAGCATTCATCTACATAAACACTCTGCGATTCACCAGAGGTGTGTACCAGGGGGGTGCAAGCACCAAGTGGGAAGGGTAATGGGAGAGGAAGGGAAAAGGGAAAAATATTCAGTAAAAGACTATCCAATAGCGTGCAAAATTCTACACATGCTGAAGGAAGACTTAATTAAAAAAAGAGTTAATTCACCTCATAAATTAGTTATTTGTTGTGCGAAAAAAGGGGAATAAAAGTGAACCACAACTTTTATACGATAGCCCTCCGCCGCAAAAAGACAGGTCACGAAAAATTGAAAAGTACTCGTACGAAGGGGAAATCCCACTATTTCATATACATTCAACTCATGATCTCCTCCCCTAAAGTCACAGGTAGAAATGTTGAGATAGCTCTGTTGGCAGTGGACGGCACGAGGAATCTCCTCCCCCCCCCCCCCAGAGCTGATATTTCCACTAATGGTGATTTGCGACGGCACTTAGTCCGTGAATTTGACACAAAAAGTTTTTGTTGCATAATATGAGTTTTCCATGTCTTCGTCTTTCAATGTGAAACATCAATAAGATGAGAGAGATGAAGTCTAGAACAGATAGATTTAGGCATAGCTTTTCCCACGAACAATAAGAGATTAGAATAACATTGTTCGACGGTCCAAGGGGGAAAAAGTGTTTTGTGTCAATAGTAGTCTGATTTTTACAACAAACATTTTACAAAACGAAGTAATGAAATGGCAGAGATTTAATATGGAAGAGACAGGATAAAAATGGTATATTTTCATTGCAGGATTAGATATGATCAATTTTGAAAATTCTCAGCGTCGATACCTCGACTATAGAATAGATCATTGATTAATACCGCTAAGTTTAATACTTCAAAATGAAATATCTTGAGAAAATATTGGTATTACAATGTTTTGTCAAACCGTTAGCAGCCTTTAATATTCCAACCGTTTGACCTATCGACTTAAAAGCGTTAGACATTACACCAAATAAGAATATACATGCAACACATACAATACTATATACGTACATTCATAACCACTACGATAATCAATCCGAAGGTTAGTTAGATAAGAACAGAACGCCAAGGGCTTAACGTTACAATCCGGGATAAGAGGAGCCTGTTTCTTTCCTTTGATAAGCGGCTGTTTCTAAGTTACACTATCTGTATTAAAAAGGAATTTCATAAAATACTGATCTTTACTTCAGCTATTAAAAATAATATCGTTTTTAGCGAGCGATTTTGAACCATCAGTATAAATTATTAATTTGTGCATTCAATCTATAGTGCAACTACAATGCAACTGTTTTATGAGTGTAAAAATCATTCGCCTTGACCGGGATTCGAACCCGGATCCCTCGATGTCAGTCGCCTCCTTTAGTCAGTTAAGCTACAGAGGCGTCCTGTAACCCTCTGAGATGTTTAGACAGAGGACGCCTCGGTAGCTTAACTGACTAAATACGCGGCTGGACACCGAGGGATCCGGGTTCGAATCAATGCGAATGATTTTTACACTCTGAAAACGGATGCCATGTAATTCACATTAGGCGCAGAACTCCATCAAACTGCTAATGTCTCGGCCTCTCGCACAGTTTCTTGGAATATAGTGCATACATCTACATCTACATAATACCCCGCAAGCCGCCGCAAAGGCGTGTGGCGGGGGGTGTTAGGTCACCACCCAAAAACAGGAAAAAACAAAAACCGCATTCAAAACTAACACACACATGCAAACCCAAATCCACAGTGGTGCATACATTCATAGAAACATCCTATCATTCTAAACGTATGCAAACATACATCTACCTCCCCTCACTCCACAAGCATGCAAGTACACATGCTTAATTACAACAAAAAATTGTATCTTAGGACTCAGCAAGAAATCTATCCAAGAACGTGCAAGGCAGATTCAAGTAAGTAACGTGGGAAGAAGGAGTCCTTGAGTCTGCTAGTTCTGGCATCTATTTCCCGAATTTTGTACACATGATCCAAGCGACCTATGTATGTTGGAGTGCGAATAATTTTCGAGACCTCCGTGCTGCAACATACGGATCTGAATTTATTTAGCGAGTTTAACCTAGCATTGAGTCGTCTTTCTTCCAATGATTCCCATCCCAACTCCATAAGCATTTCAGTGACGCTTTTCGTTTTATCGTAACAGTTTTCCACGAAACGAGCTGCCCGGCGTTGGACCTTCTCAATTTCCCGAATGAGGCCTTTTTCACACGGATCTTATAGTGAGGCCCTTGATCGAAATCGTTCAAATCTATCAATTTATGGATATACTCTGTGACATTCCTTGGGGGATATGAAAACGCCACCCCGCACTACACTCTACCCTGCCATTTATATGACCTACGCTCTTTGAGTGCAGAAAGACCCGCAACGGGACCCCGAGCCGCGGACAGCGCCAAGTGGTAGCGAAGCGTAACGAAAACGCTCAGAAAATCCTTCAGCGTGTCAGCACAGGTAGAATGGCAGCAGTCTTCGCGCGCGAGGAAATGATGAAAGGCATGGCGTACGGCGGGCGACAGCTTCGCTCTGTAGAGGCGAGAATTCCCAGCGTTGCTCCTCCTCTGCCCCCTGAGAAGATTGACATAGTGCGATTGATCACCGAGGTCGAGTGTCGCCCTAGGTTGTGGAAAGCTAGCGCAAATACCTCCAGGAAGAGTAAATTGCGGGACTGGAATAGTGTCGCTGCAGCCGTTGCGTCGTCCTGGGAGGAAGCGTCACAGCAAAAGGGATGAAATTATTATTATTAGGTAATCTACCGGTTAAGGTAGGTTTTTGGATGGACACAACTATCAAATAAACATTTTGTGACTCCCCACCTAGCAAACTAATCTATATCAGGTCCCTCTTCATCTCGGTGTACTTCTTTCCTCCCTTCATCCCGTCCAACAACCCAATCCTGTTCCTACCCTTACCACGCTTGCCCAACATTCTCCCCTCTATTACCCTCTTCAACATTCCACTACCGCTCAATACGCCTTTCATCCATTTCTCCTTTCATCCTCAACCCCTCTCCTCCCCCACCATTTTTAGTACTTCCTCATTTGTTTTCCTTTCGGTCCATTTCACCTTCTCCATTCTTCTCCACACCCACATTTCAAAAGCCTCCAATCTACGTCCATCCTCCTGCTTCAGTGACCACGTTTCCGCACCGTACATAGCTACGCTCCATATCAGAGTTTTTACGAGTCTTGTCTTAACCTCCCTAGTCAACGTTCCCGTCATCAACTCCCTCCTCCTTGAGAAAGCCTCCTTGCCTAGCGCAATTCTTCTCCTTACGTCCCTACTACTTTGATCGTGTGAGTCCAATACATTTCCCAGACACATAAACTGTTCTACCTGCTCTATTTTTTCCCCACCTATTTTAATATTTAGCTTAGCTTTTTTCTTTCTGGAAAATCGCATAATCAGGGATGAAATAGGTACGTGCAAAATAATTTGTATTGGCAGGTCCTCTGAGCATGAAGCGACGTAGGACATGACGTTTGCCGTTTGATTCATGCTGTCAACAATCTCTACCGAAGTTCATAATGCTTCGATCTCTTGCCGTTAACGGTCATTCGAAAAAACTGACACACGCTGATTTCGCTAATAAATGTGCCACTCGGTTTTTTGGCCGTCTTATATACATGCGCGCTCGGGTTCAGGTACTTCTAATTGGTCCGCCGCGGAGGAGCATCCTGATTGGTCGCCTGGTCGTTGTGCTCGGTTCCTTTCTCTTCTCACCTCCAATGGCAGAGGTTTCCAAGTGTGGCTGAGGGAAAAGCCGGAATCCCTGTTGAAATTCCGTCTGGCCATCCTAATTTCGAAGGATTCCTTGATGATGCGGTCCCAGTAACCACCACTCTAAGTTTTCCCCTTTTTTCAGTATTTCCAGTTCTGCATTGCACGACTTAGTATGGCATAGTCTATCGCGTAGGTAATCGGTGTTCAATTTTATCCCATCCAATTTCATTTAACTGAGAAATTCTTTGGTGGGTAGGGTTAATCGAAAAATGGGATAGAGAATTAAATTTGCGGAACATTAAAGGAATTAAATCTGATTAATATGTTTCGACAAATTATTGGAGGAAGATTATTTCACTCGAAAACACACTCTACAGGGAACTAAAATACTTAATACCCCGCGAGCCGCCGCAAAGTCATGTGGCGGGGGTTGCAGGTAAATAGGAAACCAATAAATAGGAATTCAGGTAATTAAAGCCAGTAATTAGGAATTAAAACCGCACGCAAAACCCACGAATTCATGCCACTCTACGCACAACAAAATTGTATATATTCATGCAAAACCTTTTACAATTCACACACATGCAGAAACTTAATTACATTAAATTACTGGTGGAATTTCGCCTTTCTACTTACTAACATCTACCTTGCACGTTTTTGGATGAATTTTTTGCTGCATCCTAAGGTACAATTATTTGTTATAATTAAGCATATGTACTTGCATGCTTGTGGAGTGAAGGGAGGTAGATGTGTGTTTGCATGCGCGTGACTTGATGGGATGTTTCTATGAATGTGTGCACTGCTGTGGATTGGAGTTTGCATGTGTGTGTTGGTTTTGAATGCGGTATTTCTTCTTTCCTTTTCGGTGGTGACCTAACACCCCCCGCCACACGCCCTTTTCGGCGGCTAGCGGGGTATTATGTATATTATGTAGAGAATAAACGTGTACTATCAACTAACACACACATGCACCTACGAATATATCTTATGCCTAGGTAACATTTAATCTTGTCCAAGGGAGAAAATTATTTTTTTTTTATATTTCCATAGCGACTTTTTTTCTTACTATTATGATTCCTTATAGTACAGGGAACGCAAGACGCCACAAGGGCGTGTGGCAGGGGGATTGAGGTCACCACTCGTGAAGTAGAATAAAACCACATGCCAAACCGAATCATGTTTATATATTTATAACGTAATCTACCGGTTAAGGTAGGTTTTTGGATGGACAACTAGCAAATAAATATCTGGTGACTCCAAAAAAAACTATCGATCAACATGCTCTACATCAGGTCTTTCTTCATCTCTGTGGACTTCCTTCCTCCATTCGTCTCGTCCAACATCTCTATCCTGTTCCTGCCCTTTCCTCGTTTGCCTAACATTCTCCCTTATATTACCGCCTTAAACATCCCACTTCCGCTGAATACGCTTTTCATCCATTTTTCATGCCCCCATAAGATTTCACCCAACAAACCCCTCTCCTCCCCCACCATCTCTAGTATTTCCTCATTTGTTTTCCTTTCGGTCCATTTCACCTTCCCCATTCTTATCCACATTTCAAAAGCCTCCAATCTGCGTCTATCCTGATCAGACCACAAAGATAAAATAAGGGAGATAGATTCCAATATAGATGGATTCAAATACTCATTCTTTCCCAGAAAAATAAAAAATCATAATAGTAAGAATCCGAAGTCCATTTAGAAATATCAAAAACATTTAAGTTACACTTCGGAACATAATTAAAAATTCAAAGATTGTGCATGTGTATGTTTGTTGGTAGTTTGTGGGTTTGCATGTGCGTGAAAGGGTTGGGGTGAAGGTGATCTTACATGAATGTTTACCATGTTTGGTTTGTTGGCTATAAATCTGTGGTTTCTGCATGCGGTTTTTTTCCTTAATTTACGGGTGGTGCCCTAACACCCCCCCCCCCCCGCCACACGCCCTTGCGGCGTCTTGCGGGGTATTGAGTAGATGTAGATGTATCCGCCTGCTTCAGCGACTACGTTTCCGCGCCCTACATAGCTACGCTCCGTATCACAGTTCTTAAGATTTTTTTTCTTAACCTACCTACTCCCTCCCGTCATCAACTCCCTCCTCCTTGAGAAAACTTCCTTGCCTAGCGCATTTCTTCTCCTTATGTCCCTACCACCTTGACCGTATTGGTCCAAAACACTTCCGAGATATCTAAACTGTTCTACCTGCTCTATTTTTTCCCCGCCTATTTTAATATTTAGCTTAGCCTTTTTCTTTCTGGAAATTCGCATAACCGTTGTTTTATTAATATTGATTCTCATCCCATATTTATCACACTGAACCTCCAATTCACTCAGCAATGCTTGCAACCCCTTGGCTGACTGAGCAACTAATGCTTGGTCATCAGCAAATCTAACCGATTTTACAAATTCCCCTCCGACTTTTATTCCTACCTCCAGTTTTTCCCATGCCTCTTTAATCATTTCCTCTACATATACGTTGACCAGTACCGGTGACAATGGGCAACCCTGCCTTACACCTCTTCCTAACACTGCCCATCCGGACTCTCCGTTCCCCACTCGCACCTGCGCAGTCTGAGACATGTACAAGTTGCGGATCAGTCTCCTACCCCTCCAATCCATTCCTATGTTCTGTAATACAGGCATTAATTTTTCCCAATTCACTCTACAAACGCTTTTTCGAAATCTACGAAACAGGCAAAAACGTCCTGATTGTATTCTATATTCCTCTCGATTAGTGAACTCATTACTGCAATGGCATCATGCATACCTCTTCCCTTCCTAAATCCAAACTGATCATCCCCTAAGTAATCATTTGTCTTACTCTCTATCCTTTTGTTAATGATCGTGAGAATAACTTTAGCTGCGTGGGATATCAAACTTATTGTTCTGTAATGCTCACATGATGTAGCCTTTGCCTTTTTTGGAATAGGAACTAACACTTATCTCACAAAATCTTACGGCCACATTCCTTCCTCATAGATACTACGGATCAGTCCATAAAGCGTCTCCTTCCCACATTTTCCTAAACATTTCCACACTTCCACAGGAATGTTGTCCACCCCCACGGCCTTATTTGCTTTCATCTCATTTAATGCCCTTTCAATTTCATCGTCGAGTATGCCTGGACCTAAGCTATCTTCTTCTAAGTCATGTTCCTTTTCTATGTCTAACCGTGACGACCTTAGTTCTCTTAGATTGTTACAAAAGGAGTGCGAATTTATCACACTGTTCCTAAACCTGTGCCTAACCATAATAAAATCTAACTGATACCTTTCTGAGTCACCTGGCATTTTCCATCTATACCTACGCCTTCTGTGGTGTCTAAACCATGTGTTAGTGATGACTAACCCATGTCTCCTGCGGAATTCAATTGCTTTCTCCCCGCGTTCATTCCTCGTGCCTAACCCATAGTCCCCCACCTCACCCCCATCTCTTCCTTCGCCTACCGTCGCATTCCAATCCCCTATCACTATCAAATGTTTCCCTGCAGGAACACAAGCGATTATATCCTCTAACTCAACGTATATCCTATCGACGTCTTCCTCCTTGTGGTGCTCGGTGGCATGTATACCTGAACAATGACCAAGTTCGTCGGCTCTGCTTTAATCTCTACGAGTAAAATTCTATCTGTTGCTTGCTCTATGTTGACTACGCTTCTTCCTACCCCTTTATTCAACATTACGGCAGCCCCTCGTTGGCTCTCGTCCCCGCCGCTGTATATCACTCTGTAATTATCACTCCAGTAATCCCCGCTATCCTTCCATCTCACCTCGCATAGACCTAAAACATTTTAAATTACCGCTTTCCATCTCTCGCTTAATATTTTCTAATTTGCCTATCCTCAACATTGTCCTGACGTTCCATGTTCCTATTCTAACTAATTTCGTCTTCTTCTGCGTCTTCTGTCCTGCTGCTGTTATTTCTCCCCTGCAAGGGTTTCGTGGTACGACGACCGCGGAAGCCTTGCCTCCCCTGCTGCCGGGCACGACACACGGCCGCTTGGGCCGAGTCCCGTAGTTGCCAGGACTCATATTATCTATAGTGCCCATTATTACATTCTTGGGAATCATAATTGAGGTGGTTTCCCGTTGCCTTCCTCAATACTGTTTTTAACGTGACAGCATCACTTAATGGCCGCCCCACTGGGGTCAGACGCCTTTGCAGCCGCCTCACTGAGGAACAGACGCTGCGTGGACTACCTTTCGTCTGGCTCCTAACCTTCGACCTATCTGGCATGGGTGACCCTACCAGGAGCAATTATTATTACTCCCGCCAGCACAGCTCTAGATATTTCTATTACAGAAAGGAACCAATTTTCGGTTCAGTTAATGATGACAACTCTTCGAAGAAAAATATCGAAGAGGCAGCAGAAAATTGTGATGCGAGTGATCGAGATGAACTGAGAAATATCTCGGAGGAAATAAATTCTGATACTTTAGAAAACATTGAGAAGTGCGCAAAAAAAACTGACTTAAATGAGTTTCACAGAGAAGTTCTGTAAGAAGAAGACCTATTACGCCAGCATTGGTCGAACAAGAGAAAACGGGATGAAGACGCGGATGCAGATAAAATATTTCTGCCCTCGTTCCTCCCATCCGTGAGGAAAATGGTCGAGCGGCAAAAGATGAACTTTAAACTTCAAATGATGAACTCACTGAGGAATGTATAGTTTCTTTGAAACCGTGCCATGGACAGCTGTATTTTAAGGAGAGCGACCCGGAGATCGCTGTGTACAATATACCACACTTCACTTTCCCACACTACTCTCCCACAGGTAATCTGCTATTATTTGCATAGTTGTTTATTTTTGTTTGAAGTCGTGATTTTGTTATAAAATAACTGAAAACAGACCTTCCTGTTTCAACAATGTAATATTTTGTGTGTAATATTAAAAACTGGCATAATATGTGAATGCCTAGCAATCAACATGTTGGACCATGGCAATTCCTACGGATTCATGTGCTTACTTTGAAGCATGGTGAAAATTCAATTTGTTTGAAATTTTAATTATTACACCAGGATGAACCCATTAAATTATTTTGAAAACCAAAATGTAATCGTTATCGTGGAGCACAACAAATTAAAGCATGATGTGTACAGACGTTTGTTCTTATGTTCGAATGTGTCTTCACGAATGTACGTACGCTACTGTGAAGGAACATGCTTTAATAAACGCATAATTGTGCATGTATCGCTGGTGCCCGGACACCACCCATTAAATACCATTTCGAGGGCTTTTGTGGTATTTGTAGATGTATATGAAATATTGCCAAGCCAAAATTGGTTATCTTAAAAGTTATTCCATTCATAGGTATATTTGGACCACTGATTCCTTCACAGATACGTTTTTTTCTGGTTTGTCAGCTTTAGGTTTGGAGATATAGTATAACTACCTTTTTTACTGTTCGCAATCTTGTTTTCAGGTTTTTTATTACATTAGTACTTGGAATATTAATTTTTGCCCAATTTAAAAAAATAAGGATTTCAGAAAAGCAATAATTTTAATAAACTTAAATTCAAACAACGTATTAGAATTTTTAAATATTCATAATAGAATTCCAGAGAAAAATACGATGATTAGTTCATAGGACCACTGCAATTATAGAGTACCACATATTCTTGCTTGGTGTTAGCCACAGACTGGGAGGACATACCAAAGATTAAGAAATTGTAAAGTCATCTCCCTGTCTAGAAAAAGTGCCTTCAAAGCAAACTTCAGCAAATAACAAAACATCCATTGCCTTCAACAATCTTCTTTTGCATAGAATACATCTATCATTAGCTGGCGAAGTAACAGCATGCAAGTTAACAGTTTATTTCAATCGTCCCGAAGCAACTTTATGGAGAGATTCTCGCTTAGAATTTAATTTTGTAACGGTGCGCATCACTTATCCTCTTTGGCTTAGCTAGGATTATTTTATTTATTTATGCAAACTAGGAATTCAATTCTATTTAATGGTTAATCTTATATTTTTGAATTCCGAGATTGGTGATGTAAAAGGTTTGTATAAAAGTACTGAGAAGAAACGTTTCGGAAAAAAATATTTATTTCAGATATGGCTGTGGTGTTTTAAAAATTCTTCAAATTGTATCCCTTGAGCGTCAATACACCTTTACCAGCTGTTTTTCCACGACTCGAAGGTTCCCTGGTAGATGGAATTTTGTTAGGGTTTCTTAAGGGTACGTGTGCATGCTTCTTTGTCGGTCCCATGGTGTGTCCCATCAGGGAGGTAGGATTTCCTTTTTGGGAATAGGAAATAGTTTGCTGATGCCAAGTCGAGACTGTAGGAGGGTTGGGGAATCGTCACGATGTCGTTGAAGAAGGTCTTCGCAAAGGGGACAGTCGACTCTGCTCTTGGTCGTCCGTCAAGGCCTTCGGAACGACTTTAGCGCAGATCTTTCGCATCGCCAAATTCTTAGTGATAATACTGTGCACTATCATCTTACCAATGCTAATACGATATGCGATTATGCGCACACTTAACCGACGGTCTGAATTCAGCGATTCACGCACACGTTGCCGTCGATTGTCGAATTCGACGGCCATCCAGCGCGGGGCTCATCCGCCGAACTCTCTCGGCCATCTTCGAAGAGATTTTGCCACTTAAAAACTTCAGTTTGTGACATGATTTCATCCTTGACACTTGGAAAATCATCCCCAACATATCCGTACCTTATTTCTCCAGTCCAACACAAAAGTTGACTGCGCACCGCTGTTCAACCGTTAGCTACATTTCGCGCTTGCACCGAGTCATTGGACAAGGGCCCGGTAAAAACGGTGTCTGGTCTGAACGAACACTCGCAGGCGACTGGCGCTTGACGCGTGTTAGAGATCAGACCACTACCTCCGAGCCTGCGTGCTGCGACGAACTCTTTATGTTTAATGGGGTTGAGGCATCGCGATCAATCCCCAAACCAATTAAAGTTCCGACTTCGCATCAGCAGACTATTTCCTATACCAAAAAGGGAAATCCTCCCTCCCTCAAAGGACACACCATGGGACCGTCAAAGAAGCATGCACACGTGCCATTAAGAAACCCTAACAAAATTCCATCTACCAGGGAGCCTTCGAGTCGTGGAAAAACCGCTGGTAAAGGTGTATTGACGCTTCAGCGATACAATTTGAAGAATATTTAAAACACCACAGCCATATCTGAAATAAATATTTTTTTCCGAAAATTTTCCCGATACTTTTAATGCATACCTTGTATTTACAACCCAAGTACTCAGTCAAACGAACACATCTTAGGAAACGGTGTGCAGGCAAGAGATGCTTGAATTCCCCGGGGAGAATGTGACTTTCTCGCAGCACTCAGAAGAAACGAAATTATAAATAGCTAGATTGATCGGAGTATATGGAATCGCTTAGCCAGAGTGCCCCACTGGTTGATAGCGAATCGTGCGTTTTGCGTGGATTATAATCTAACATCTACGTACAACATGTCATTTCCGTAACGCGATCGGTTAAACGGTATCCGAGTCCTACGTTTGCCAAAAGGGTTGGTGATGAATAGAGGGATTAGCTACAACGGCAAGCCATTATCTTCAAATAGACGATGATGGCTTAAAACTTCTTCCATCCCCCTGACTTTGGAAAATACAAACAGAATCCATGCTTAAGAACCCTATAAAGGTGGATGTGTGATGACTTCCCAGTCGCACACTTTCCCAGGAGCGCTCCCTCGTGGGGTCTCTCTCTCTCCCGTGGGATGGAGATAAGAATCCTCCGCCGCTGTTTGTGCTCTCTGATGACGCCTCGCTCCGGGGCACAAAGGGAGCGTGGGGAAGGAGAGAGAGGGAGAGGAGCACAAACTTCCCCTCCCCCCCAACCCATTCCATTCGCGCAGCCATTGTTATCGTCTTTAATGGGGCGAGGGGTCGCGTAGCGAACCTGAAGCATCATACGCGTACACACACACCCGCACGCACAGGGTCCCGACCCGCAGCATCCATTCTGGGGGAAGCAGTGAGGCGGGCAAGCGGCTCCTCCATTCATGCCTTGGGGGGGCCACCATTCAACAACCGCCCCCCAGGCGGCCCCGCTCCCAACTCTGCGGGCATTAGCCTATTCTGTCGGCCCCATCCTATCCCATCGCCAACCCATTGGGACGGGTCCACGGAGTGCGGGAAAAGGCCATGGCAAAGACTTGTGGAGAAACACACACCACTCGCTCTTCCGAAGCATCTCCTTCCGCTTCGACCCCTTCTCACTCCCACCCGCCCCTCCCCTCGACACCGAAAACCTTCTGCTCTGTCTCGCCTGCCCTCATTCTGCGGCGGGAAGGAAAGAGAGAGAGAGAGAAAAAATATCTATATATATATATATATATATATATATATATATTGAAAGCTTGTAAACCACAAAACATGAATGAGAGCGTTCGGGTGAGAAAAACTCCCTCAACGGAAGAAGGTACGAGCGGGACGATTGAGAATTCGCAGACATTGGATAAAAAGCTGTGCCGTCCTGCTATCATTGAGTTAGCTGTTGATGTGTACTAGTCAACGATGAAGTTTTCCGTTTTGAGGGTCTCGTAGGTTAGTTGCCGCGAATTTAATTTTTTTCATGGGTCACTTTATCTACTTGAGATAATTTGTTACTTTGTGACAAGACCCATTTTGCTTAGCTATCTGGCACTTATTGCATGCTGATAACCATGTAATACCCATAATATATGTAGGTATGTTGCATAAATGGTGTTCGGTCGCTCCCTTTCCACACGGAGGTTGGGTGGATCGCGGGGTGGCGTGTGTATGAGGAAATGGAGGGAATGTATGTGGAATGGATGGTGACACAACACCTCCTGCCGCACGTCCTTGCGACGGCTTGCGGGGTTTTGTGTAGGGATGTAGATGTATGGAACAGTTTAAACGTCAAAATAAAATAATGACGCCATAGTCCAATTTCTTCATTTATATGAAGAGTTTGGGTGCATTTGAAATGGCCCGTAAACGAATCATTTCTCCATAAGGAGATCTACACTTTAAACTACGTGTACTTATGCCCAATACACTACTAAACTATCGTCGTGCGTTCTTCTATCCCACGCCCTCATTACCTTCTACGATGCCTCGTTCGTGTACTGAACTTTCGACTGATTTAAGAGGTTCCCGACACAATGTAAGACAAGCAGGGGAGTACTTTAATCTGCCGGTAAAAATTATCCAATCTAATATATTGAC
This sequence comes from Hetaerina titia, assembly GCA_037158775.1. Taxonomy (NCBI): domain Eukaryota; kingdom Metazoa; phylum Arthropoda; class Insecta; order Odonata; family Calopterygidae; genus Hetaerina; species Hetaerina titia. The sequence continues at coordinate 11,375,338 of CM073775.1, forward strand.
CCGACGAAACGACTACGAATAATACTACCACGGTTACCCCGCGGGACGATACTAAAAATACTTAAATTTACTGAGATATTTTGAGAGAGGCAACAGGCAGGGTATTGAGCAAAACAGGAGAGGTTCAGAAAAATGGAAAGAATACAGAGAGGAACTATACTATATGTTTAGAGGGACAGGTACTTAAAGCAATCTAATTTTTGGACACTAACTAACCACTTCTATATTTACAAGCCGATCCCGGTGGTGGCGGGTTAACGTCCCCACCTGCCAAACTTGAGGTCGCGGGTTCGATTCCCGGCTAGGTGGATTTTCCTCCACCTAGGGCCTGTGTGTATGTAATTGTGTTATTGTTATATCATTGTTTAAAGTCCGATGTAAAGACCGAAGTGCTCTTTTCGGACTAATGCCAACTAAATAAATAGATGCAATGATTAAACGGTTCTCCAATTTCGCATACCTCATTGAAGGCAGGCATTATACTTCATGATGGAAGGGGAGGGAAAAAATGCAACAAAACAGGGTAAGGAGTGTTCTCGTATGAACTACGTTCCGTTCGGCATTATGCTTCGGCATTTTATTGGCATGTTCTCCTTTGGAATTTGAGCAGCTTTCAGCAGTTGATGTTAAAAACAACTCGAAATATTAATTATTATCATCATGAAAGTTTTGGATGAAACACATTTCAACAAATGAAATAATTAATAGAAAATATGGGTGAATAAGCAATAGGAAATGGACGCGTTTAAACACAATCCCTTGATTCTTTTTCGAGGTGATTATTACATGAGTGAGCTCTACCATCACCTACTAAACCGACCTTCGGGTTTACTATATTACTGTGTTTATGGTTTTTTTATTTCGCAAATAACGTTGCGAAATCTGTCGCCATAAGGACTTATTTGAAAGTTTTAAAAAATTCATATTCAATGCATCATAGTTTTTCTTAAGAGAGAGCACCTTAAAATAAATTTCGTGAATATTTCGTGGGATTTTTCCAAGCATTACTTCCCATTAATATGAACCAATATGCACACTCGGATTAAATCTGACAGAGTCCAATCACCAGTGAAAATTTCGCCGTAGAGGAGACCACAATAGCCTGCAGAAGACATATTTATCGGAAAAATCTCACTTTGAGAACTCCTCATTTCCAAAGTCTCCATGTCCGAGGAAAGAACTCTGAAGCAAAACCGAAAATGAAATGACAGACGGCACACATGGCAAACACGAGGCATTATCTGGAAATGTTAGCTTGAGAATTTACGGAGAAATGAAAGGTCTAGCGGAAAAAAGAATGGAATGGAAAACTGTAGCGAATCAGCCTAAGTAGGGAAACAGTTGTTGATGGGTCATTCCCCCATCGAGGTTCAAGGCCACGTCTGAAAATATTCCCAAAGTTAATCATGTATTCCGAAATAAAACTATTACTGCCAATCTTACATTCCAATTATTATAGAGCAACAGAGGGTTTCATTATGACCCTGGTAAAATAAAACGCCATGCCGTAATAATATAGTGTTTTCCTTAGATTGTCGTTTCGCCTTTCATGGGGAAATATAAACACAATTTTGAAGCTAAGAAATCTGATGAGCAGAAAAAAAATACGTATTACGCTATAACTCGTTCTGCAATATATGAGTGTTTGAAAAGAAGTACGTCCGGTAGTTGTTCTGTGGCTTCAACGATATCAGGCTCAATTATTATAATATCCACCCCAAATTTTCTCAAAACGAATGGAACCCTCAGAAAAACTAAAAATAAAAGTTGGATGGATAATAATTTCTTTTGCTTTCTTTGTCGAAGAACTGAAATGTATTACATAAATCTGCAGCGGGATGCCGCTTTTCGCCTAAACAGGAGCCTTCTACAGGGCCTTCTATTTTTAATGCCCCTCATTACATTCTCGTGCTTTTTAAATTAGTATATCCACGAAGTAAATAAATACGAGGAACTAACTACATTAGGCACTCTATGGCACAATGGTGATGCTGATAATCTAAAGCTGAAGTATTTTTCCTGAAAGCTTAGAAACTCTCCCCACTAGCGGTTAACCTAGTGGTTTATGTAATTGTTTAATGGCTTCATTGACGCACTACAGAGAATTAGGAGGGCCCCCAAGAGTTTTGTCGCAGTGAGCTCTCTAAGTTCTAAAAAAAGAACATTGAGTATCGGTAATCCTCTACGCAGAAATATGTTATCCTAGTGTTCCCAAGCTAACCATTCTAATCATTCAGGGCTGATTAATCAAATGGCAGTTATTTGGGCGAACAGGAATAATCAGTGATTGCGATACGGGGATTTTGAATCTCATAAAACATCCAGTATTGACAAATCGTGTTCCTGACCTTTTATGGACACCAGAGAATCATCCCTGGGAGGTGTGCCAAAACTCTTCCATGAAACTCCCATCTGGACACGATAATGAAAAGCGGTGCACCGTTGGTCAGGTATCCTGCAACAAAATGCAATAAGTACAAATGAGGATACGCTTCAGTTATGTTAACACTTGAGTTTTATTAAAGACGTGAGTTTTCTCTATCAAAGCTAAAGAATAAAGGATTACTGTATAAGAGGCAATGAAAAATAAAATAGGACCTTAAATTACGTCTACATATTTTTGTGCAATTATAACATCCTAATACGACAAATTAACTTAAACTATTGAGGCCCAAAACCAATAAATTCGTCAGTTTGGAGTTGGTAAATTTAGGGAAACATTAAATAGGTACTAGTTAGCCTAACTTAGGCGCAGGCGGGAAGCAGAAAATTGGATTGGTAGCGTATATATTTTGTCGATATCGTCCATGAACTTTAAGAGACCCATCTTTTTAACAGTCGTCCCGAATGATTTGAATATACCCTGTAACTGAATATTCTTGCATGATAGTACCTAATTCCGTGATTTACATTCTTAAAGTGTAAAACCTAACTGATCTCTGTGTAGCGGTGTCATGATTGTGACTTTGCATGCATGGCTGGTGATCTAACACCCCCTCCACACGCCCTTGCGGCTGTTTGTGGGATATTCTATAGACATAGAATATTTTAGACAGTTACTTTCAGCACTTTTATAGCAAATATGTTAGGGTACTAAATGAAGTTTCCTGCACAACTGAAGTGCTCATGAGAGCCCTTCACCCACACGGGGCCACAGCATACTTGATATCTTAGCGACTTCTACGCTCGAAAGCGTAACAAACATTGATCTGTAGAGTTAAAAACTAAGTTCGTGAAAATTAACAAAGTAAAGCGTAAAATATACCTATTCAACAAGGCGAATTTCAACGGACTGCGAGAATATTTGAAAAAAGAATTGCCAGAATACAAGACAAAAACACTGACAATCGATTCAGAGAACAGCTGGAAAAATTTCTTAAATATTTTGCACGAAGGAATTAAGACGTACATCCCATCCAAACTTAAATGCGACAATAGGGAACCTAGATGGTACAAAGGGGAAGTAAGATCGGCATTAAGAAGGCAAAGAAGGCTACAGTCAAATTTTAAAAAGAGGTTAAAAAGTGACGATATTGTTTATGTGAATACATAAAAACAGAAACTAAAAGAATGTCGTAGTTCAACAAAAAGTATCATGCGCACAGCCCTACGCTCTTTTAAATCTAAAATGCTGAGCGAATATCTTGAGGAAAACCCAAAGTCATTCTGAGTCCTATGTTACGGAAATACAGGTTAAACGTCCAACTGTACATTCTTTAAAGACGGAAAACGGAGAAATTTTTACAGATAGCGTGAAAAAAGCAAACATTTTAAACAAGTTTTTCCAGAGCGTCTACAATAAAGACACAAACTTACCAAACGATCCTTCCCCCCCCCCCCCCCCCCCCGGGAACACATGAGCGATACAACACTGACCAAGAAGGGAATAGAACATCTGCTTCGTAGTATCAAACCAAACAAAGAGCCTGGTCCGGAAGATATACCTGCTAGAATATTAAAGGAATTAGCCGAAGACATTGCCCCGTTTTTAGAAATTGTTTTCCTAAAATCGATAGGAGATGGCTCAGTACCTCACGACTGGAAGCTAGCCCATATAACTCCCATTTTTAAAGGCGGGTTTAGGGATAAACCAACCCATTTCTTTGACATCGATCTCTAGTAAAATATTAGAACAATTATTGTCAGTAACATAATGAGGTTTCTTGATAGTAGAAAAATAGCAAGACACAACCAGCACGGATTTAGGAAGGGCAGATCTTGCGAAACACAATTAGGACTTTTCATTCACGATATACTTAGATCGGGAGAAAACAACAAACAAGTCGACGCAGTATTCCCCGATTTCAAAAAAGCCTTCGATAAATTCCCATACAATAAATTGTTACACAAACTTATATGCAATGGAGTCAATAAGAAATTATTAATTGGATTAGAGACTTCTTGTCAAATCGCAAACAAATAGTAGTCATCGATGGGTTGTGCTCAAAAGAAAGAGATGTAACATCGGGCGTCCCCCAGGGAAGTGTAATAGGGCCTCTTCTATTCTTTATATACATTAATGACATAAGCGCACACGTTAGTAGTAACCTCAGGTTACTTGCTGATGACACGGTGGTATACAGGGAAATAAGGAGCTAACTAGATCGCGAGCTACACTCTAGAGACTTAGACACAATCTCGGATTGGTGCATGAAATGGGGATTAATACTTAATATAGACAAATTCGCAATTTTGAAATTTTGGAACAAAGGAAGTGGCGAACAGGACATAAACTACGAAATGGAGGGTTCTGTGCTAACTACGGCCAAACAAGTAAAATATTTGGTGGTAGTTCTAACACCACGCCTTTCATGGGGAGCACATATCAGGACAATATGTGGGTCCGCTTTAAAGAACCTGGGCTGGGCAACTTACTCTAGAGCTCTAGTTTGACCACATTTGGAATATGCCGCAATAATTTTGGATCCTTGTGAGAAAATCTGGCAAAAAGAACTAGATAAAGCTCAAAGAAATTCCGCCAGATTCGTGAAAAATATATTTAATCCATCAGATAAGATATATTTAATCCATATTACGGCACTACCCCTAATTTGCGGGTGGTGCCCTAACACCCCCCGCCACACGCCCTTGCGGTGGCTCGCGGTGTATTGAGTAGATGTTGATGAGCGACATATTTTTATCCCAGAAAGGATCAGAAAATATGGCTAGGAAATATAAAAACAAATAAGGGCCCAGGCCTGAAAGAAATTCCTGCTTGAATACAGAAGGAAATTGCAGAATAAATCACTCCTAATTTGAAAACCGTTTTTTACAAGTCGAGAGAAGATTTAGTATCCTTACGACGGAATGCAAGCAATTCAAACTCGCATTCTTACATCAAGAAACTAAATAATTTTATAAGATTTCCGCAATATTAAAGTTGGCCGGCTATCAACTTTTCTTAGAAAGATCTCCATGAGCAACCAAACAACCATAAATGTTTCTTCTACGTTGACATCTACAGAATTCCCCGAAAGCCTTCACTTGGAAGTATGGCGGGGAATGTCATCATCCGTCCATGCATAAACGGGTGTATAATTCGTATAAATGGTTATAGTTCATTTTTATTCGCTTCTTGTACAATAAATAACTAATTTATTAGATGAATCAGCTCTTGTTTTGAATTAAGTCTTCTTCTAGCATGTGTACATATTTGCACGTTATTGGATAGATTTTAAATGCATTCGTGGGTCCATGTACATGTTTATGTTAGTTATAGTTTATGCTAGCATATCTATTTGCATGCGTGTAAGTTAAAAAGGTTTTCGCATGAATTTATACGCCTCTGTGGTAGTAGATGGGCATGAATTTGTTGGTTATGCATGTGGTTTTGTTCTCTTTTACGGGAGGAGAACTAACACCCCCCGCCACACGCCCTTGCGGCAGCTTGCGAGGTATTGTATGGATATACGATTATGAGTTCATATATTTTCATGCATATGCACTGCCTCAAACACACAAACGAATAGCGATGGCGATGCAATGTCACTCTCGACCACTCGCAGGAAATTTTCGGGCTCGACCTTTTGAGAGCAGCAATACACACACAAACATACATTCACCCACAGAGAATCATACTCTAAAGACAAGATGGCCCTATAGAAAAATTTTCAGCCGGTGGCACACACACATCCCTGTCTTTCTCTTCAGCCTTCGCCGGCTCGCTTTTGAGGATTTGCTGGTGTGATCTAAGGCCCGTCCATGGTGGTCCGAGGATGTGAGATTTGTTTCGCGGAGAAGGAAGGTGGAGAGAAGCACATCTCGAATTCCACGAATCTTCTCTCCCACGGTCCAACTGAAAGCTCTCTGAATACAAGGGATTCTCGTAATCCCAACTTAGTGAGGTGCGGAACACGCCTGAATTCAATGAAGTCTCCTCCATACATACCTGCACACCACGGTTGGGGGCGGGGGAGAGATTGGCTCCACGTTTACTGAATGAACACCGAACTGTACACGAAAAAGATTTCGATGAAAAAATCATCACTTCATGACATCTACGTAGGAAGCCTAGATTAAAAACATATATATATTTCTAGACAATTATGAAAAATGTTAAGGCCCCTCATTACGTGTACCATGGTACCTCGGCAGAATGGACCATTCGGAAGGATAATGGAGATAAAATACAACACGAAAAGAGTTTTTCTTCCTACTTCCTACCTACTGGTCTTCAGTAGGTGATCCTGTCACGTCTATGTCCAATCCGTTTCAACCTTTTCTGTTAAGTGCTCTCCGTAATCTTCCCTTACCACCCATTCATCGAAGTACTTCATCGTTTGATAAGCCACACAGGTACATTAGAATATACCCCGTATATTTTAATTTTACATTCATCTTTATCAACAATTTTCATCGTCCAAGATTGCGAATAACTGCGGCGTTGAAATCGAGCCATTGGTTTGCAGACTGGTTGCTGTGCAACAACGATTAGTCCGCAATGGAAAGCCTACAAATAAACTGAATAAATATGGACTCGTGTAAGCACCAAGAGGGGCCATCCAATCGCAGAAAACGTCATCAAAACAACCCAAATGCATCAGTATGAACTAATTCCGTATCATATAATATTTCTCAGAATCGTAGAATAGAATTTTTTTAATGCATTTTTATTTTATAAATTCAAATGAAAGATATCTCAATACCACGTTCATTTGAAAAATAAATAAATAATTGTTCATGCAACACAATTAATTGTTTCAAGAAACTGCGGGAGATGCCGCAACAGTAACTTTTTTTCGGAGTCATCCGCTAACATGCATTTCATTGCAACAATTTCAGAGCGTAAAACTCATTCACCTCAAGTCAAAGCGAATGATTTTTACGCTCTGAAATTGTTGCACATTTAATTGTGTTACGTGAGTGACTCAAGGACTGGTCTGCTGCATATGTCATTGACTCAACTATACGCTACTCTATTCTAATTCCATAACATTTCCCAGAATTACAATTCGCATAAAAGAGAAAAACAAATTATAAAATACGAGTAAAAATCGTAGTTAGAGCCAAATCCCACTCCAGAACTGGTCATATACTTGGGTTTTATGGTAAACTGGCATCAAATCTTCAACGGGGTGAAGGCATTAGAAGAAGAGGCGAGCCAAGGTTAAAGAAGCTTGGTTTGATTCGATAGGTTGGAGACGGAATATAATTAAATAAAGAAATAACAAGTAAGAAAGAACATACAGGATATCGACAAGATGCATACCCTACCAGTTCTAATTATCTCGTACGCGATTGATGCCATGTCTATTTTGATCTCTAATGGCACTTATCCGTTCTACTATCCTGATCTCTAATGTAACTTATCCCGCCTATCCGCTCTACTCTCCCTGATTTTATGTACGTCATCTAATCTACGTAAGAAAGTCGGGCCCTGCAATATGCCTTTCACATCCTGACATAAGTAACCTACTTCAAATTTAGGCAGCATATATAACCTCTATTCAAACCTACGGTCAACTAGGGACTCCCATCGTAATTCCTCCAACAATGTCGTGACACTGCTGCCTTGTTCATAACTACTTTTGACAAACCTAGCTGCTCTGCATTGCACTCGATCTATTTCCAACATTAAGGCAATCTCGTGAGGATCCCATAAACCTCCAGCATACGGATACGAGCTACTAGCTGAGGAAACTAGGCGAAGTAGATGGCAGGGTAGATCAGGAGAAGGACCGCATTCGAGCAAGCGACGACACGTGCGGCCAAACACGCAAGAACCAAATCGGATGGACACTTTCGCGGGGAGTACAGCTGGGCGTGGACGCCACACCGCCGGCCCTGACGACGCGCGCGACGCGAGTGGAACGCACATGTTGAGGGCGGGGGAGGGCCGTCTGCGCCAAATGATTACGCCCAGGCATTAATAAATTCACGCAAAAAAGTCATCGCGTGAATGGCGGGGCAAGGCGCTGCCGCCGCACTGCGGGAGGCAGCACGTGGCCGGCGCGGCGGGCGGGTGTGGAGGCGGGCGGCTGACGGGGGGTGGAGGGGAGTTTCAGGATAAAGGGGAATGGGGTGCAGAGGAGCACTGAAATCGATGCCACGGAGGAGACAGATATGAGCCATGAGGGAAGGACTCGACAGGCAGCCCTGGTGGTTAGCGGTGTACGAGGGTGGGCTAAAAACTAATGCACACATGCTTGTAAACCACAAACAGAATTACCTTCAGAGGCACTCCTGGTGGAATGTGGAAGTAACATTCCTCCTCAACCTGCATATGCAGCTTTGAGGTCGTTTGCTTTATCCAGTGTATTCTGAGAAGCGGAAGTATTCAGACGTGATCTAGTGCTATGCCAACGCATGTCAAACAGCGTGCTGCTGTCGAATTTTTAACTGCTGAATAAGGGACTTCATCGTCGTTTAACGGTTGTTTATGGTGACGATACTGTTGATAGGTCTACTGTAAGTCGATGGAATATCGATGTAGGTTTTTGGTATGGCATCAGGTCTACTTATCTTTACTACTAGCCATTTTTACATCTCATTGTATCGCTTTATGAAATACATGTAAATGGGTTTTATATTATTTTTCTACACTCGTCATTAAAACGATAAATGGACAATTGGTGACGTATTGACACGTACAGTCAAGAGCCATCCTCGAAATATTGACGCTTCCTCCACCTTTCTCCGTAGCGCGCCCATTTCGCCCTGTCTCAGTCAACCTCACACTCCTCTTTCCACTCATGCTGATTTTGCCATTTCCGGTATTCGCCTCAGTTTATTCTAGGGTAGGCTGAAAAGTAATGCACACATGCTTTTAGAGCGCGAACAAAAACAAATCGTAGGATCGGGAAAAAGTACATTAAAGTACAATTCTTAAGTTTCAAAATCATATTTTTTTTCAACATAGTCACCGCTAAGGTTAACACATTTATCCCAACATGTAACAAGCTTTTTCATTCCATCACTGGAAAACTCTTCAGACTACTTTCGAATCCAGGACTTGAAAGCTGCCTTCACCTCATCGTCCGAGGTGTAATGATGCCCTTGAGGTGTCTCTTGAGTTGAGGTAAAAAATGAAAATCGCTTGACGCAAGATCGGAGGAATAACGAGGCTGTGGTATCGGTTCAAATTTCAGGTTTCGCAGAGCCTCTCCAGTTGTGCGCAAGGTGTGTGGACGAGCGTTGCCAATTGTTCAGCAATGAAGCCTACCTGTTCCTTTTATATTCCGATATGGTTGGCGATACACTTTTAAGAGATTCGTCGGTCATTTTTAATCAAATCTTCGACGAGTTTACGATGTTTATCGTCTGTGGCAGTGATCGGACGTCCGCTGCGTGTTTCATCAACAATTATGGCTTTCCCAGGCTCGCAACCACGGAATTTTACTACCTTTCGATGTACAGCAGACCTACCAACAGCATCGCCACCATAAACAGCCTTTAAACGACGATGAATCTCTGTAGGAGTCACTTATTCAGCAGTTCAAAAAAATCGACAACAGCACGCTGTTTAACTCGCGTAGACAGTATTAGAACACGTCTCCATACTTCCGTTCTCGAAATACACTGGATGAATGAAACGACCTCAAACCTGCGTTTGTGGTCTACAGGCAAGCGTGCATTATTTTTAAGCCTACCCTCGTGGTTTAGCTCCTTCTACGTATTTCTCCCTAATTCTGTGCTCACTTTCTCACTCATCCTTTTTACACCCATCTCCATTTTCATATTTTCTGTAATCCATGTCTATCTAACCCTTTTTTCCGTTTACCCTTCCAATTTTCTCGTTCGCCGCTTTCTTTATTCCTCGTTTGAGATATTACTTTCTCCTTTTACTCTACTAGTCCCATTATACTCGCTCAGAATTTAATCAGAAGACCTGTTAGTACTCCTTCCTTTTCACCCCAGTTAAGTATTTTATATCATATTCGATTGTTCGCTCCTATTCTTCTTCCTCGGGAATTTTAAATGCTAGATTTTGCATTTCATTGTGCACATTATATTTTAATATACTGCACGAACGGTTAGAGGACGTTATAGAGGAAATCATAATGAAGAAAAAAACAAATCTTCATTTGCATTTTTGAAAATTGCTTTTTTCTCATAAGGACGAACTTCGCCTGAATCTGTAATCATAATACATGCAATAAGTGGGACCACACCTTATCTGTTTTAGGGGATGGAAAATAGTTTCTAGGGACAGTTAATTGAATATTTTAGATTACATAACTGTATAATTTCGTCATCAGGATTACAATCCGTGGATTTCCAGACGGAAACATTTTCATTATCCTCTTTCTAACGCTATTTCTTTGGCATTTGCGCCGTTAGAGTTATTTCTTACCAAGTCAATTCTTACTTAGGTTAAGTGTTTGTGCATGTCTTATCATCGTGGCGTTTACCTTCTATTATTTTCCTAACAAATTCATAATTGTTTTGACATTTAATGATTTGGTCAACTGTTGAATGATGCGCATGGACATGAGTGGCCTGATATGCACAACAATGCAAACATGAGCAGGTGCTATGAATGGCTGGCTGGTGACCTACTGTCCCCGCCACATGAACTTGTGGTTGCTTGCGAGATATTGAATAGAAGTAGAAGTACATTTAAGATGCTACTTTTCACCTGAAATATAAGGTATTAGGCTATGCTTAGCGAGCATAGTAGATGAAAAAAATATTTTTCAAATTATAAGTTGGCTACAATAATTGTTTTATCCAATATTTATTTTATTTTTTTCATATAACTAGCAGCTCATATCCATGCCTCGCATGCATAAGGCCCTAGATTCTACGATCTGCCCTCCTCCCACCTGCAGCGTTGGGCCAGATTCCTCACCTTGGGTGGGAGAGAGTTTTGTGTGGAATGTTCTTGTGGTGGTGGTGTTTAGCCTGGCTACTTGCTATAAACTAGGTTGCACGTTCGTGATAAATTTCTTGCTGCATCCTAGGGTAAAATTATTTGTTGTAGTTAAGCGTATGTACTTGCATGTTTGTAGAGTGAAGGGAGGTTGCATGCGCGTGGAATGATGGGATGTTACGATGAATGTGTTCACTGCTGTGGATTGGGGTTTGCATGTGTGTGTTGGTTTTGAATGCGGTATTTCTTTTTTCCTTTTTTGGGTGGTGACCTAACACGCCACAAGGCCACACGCCCTTGCGGCGGCTAGCGGGGTATTATGTAGATGTAGATCTGAGTCTTTAGCATTCCATCGTAAAAAAATGCTCTACATCCAATTTTTCTGCCTTCCTTTGATGTCTCCTAAAAATCCTCTCTCTTCACCAACCATATGTAATAATTCTCCGTTAGTCACCTTCGCCCAAACCAGTTCTATCCTGAAATCCCTACTACATCTACATGATACCCCGAAAGCTGCCGCAATGGCGTGAGGCAGGGGGTGTCAGGTCACCATCCGTAAAAGAGAACTAAACCACATGCAAAATGAACACATCCATGAAAACTTACACCCACATTGGCGTATACATTCATGCAAAAACTCTTTCAACTTACACCCATGTAAATACATATACTACCAACCGACCAACAATTGCACCTTAGGGTGTAGAAAGAATTTATCCAATTACATGCAAGATAGGATTTGACTGATAAGAAGCGAAATTTCACTACTACTACTACCTTGTCTGAGAAACTTTTAAGTTCCGTAAACTACTCCACCTGGTTCATTTTGTGTCCTCCTATTTAAACGTTTTACTTACCATTCCTCTTTGAAAGTCTCAAAGACTCAAGTCTCAGAGTCTCAAGCATTAATCGTCATCGCATACCTATCAAACTGATTTTCGTACGCTATGAGGACTTATATTTATTTTTTAAGCATTAGTCCGAAAATAGCACATTTTGGCCTTTTCATCGAACTAAAACAACAATTACAATGGTCATATTTACAAACACATATCTTATATAGTTTTTAGCCCTAGGTGGAGGAAAACCCACGCAGGCGGGAATCGAACCCGTGACTCCTGGAACGACAGACGAGGACGTTAACCCACCGCCACTGGGGTCGGGAATGATTGTAATCCCTTGAATAACGGGCTAAAAAAAGTTTGATAATTAGCAAACATAATTGTTCACCAAACTCGCCGTTCAGCAAACTCACCGAATTCCATTCGTATACTATATTCAATTGTTTCAATGCGTCCTTTGCCATTTTCTCCACGGATATGCTGGAAAGCACTGGCCATAATGGGTACGCCTTATCTTACTCCTTTTACTTACAATCCCGAATTTCCAAATTCCACTCTCATAACAGCAGTCGGAGACACGAATAGGGCCAATATAAGCCTCCTATCTAATCCTTTCTTCCTTAATGCGTTCAATTATGTCTACCTAATTTATTCTTTCAAACGATATTTCAGGGATCATATTAATACGTACCGATTGTAATCTATGCTGCTATCTATTAGTGACCTCATGACAGTTCTGTCAAAACTCGTGCCTCTCCCCTTCGTAAACCCAAACTGATCATCTCCTAAGTGTTCTACATCTACCCAAATACCCCACAAGCCGCTGCAAGGGCGTGTGGCGGGGGGTGTCAGGGCACCATCCGTAATTTAGAAAGCAAAAAACCCCATGCCAAGGCCACATATTGATGCAATCCACAAACAAAACATGGCATATATTCCTGCAAAAACCGTTACAACCCACACACATGCAAACACCCCCAGGGAAGTGTAATAGGGCACCTTCTATACTTAATATACCTTAATGACTTAAGTGCACACGTTAGTACGAGGGTCATCCGGAAAGTAGTACCCGTTCGTGCCGGATGAAGTGCTGACGACGGGAGTAGCCGCTGGACGAGGTCAGATAGCTTCAGTGGCTTGTCTGCCTTCTCTGAGCCAAGTTGCGTGACGCTAGCATTGCCTGTGTTGTTTCTGTGATTGTTTACAATGTTTAAAAAAATTGAGAACGCCGCCAGTTGTGAAGTGAGGGCAGTGATTAAATTCCTCAATGCAAGAAACGTTCGCCCATGTGATATTCATCGCCAATTAAAGGAGGTGTATGGAGACAATGTAATGGACGAGTCGTCTGTTCGGCGGTGGTGTCGCAACTTCAACATGGGGAGGGGGAACACACACGACGATGAGTGTTCGGGGAGACCGTCTGTCATTACAGACCAACTGGTGAGCTCAGTTGACGAATTCGTGAGGAACGATCGGCGCGTCACAATTGATGACATCTGTGAGCATTTTCCCAATGTTTCTCGAACAATTGTTCATGAAATTGTTAAACACCATCTGCATTATGCAAAAATTTGTGCAAGATGGGTCCCTCGCATGCTTACAGATGAGCACAAAACCAAGCGTATGGCTGCAGCACTGACGTTTTTGGGACGTTATTCTGATGAAGGAGACTCTTTCTTGACTCGCATAATTACTGGTGACGAAACATGGGTTTGTTATGCATCACCTGAGAGTAAACGACAGTCAATGGAGTGGCATCATGCTCATTCACCAAACAAACCAAAAAAATTCAAGACAGTTCTGTCCACCAGGAAACTTATGGCAACCATTTTCTGGGATCGACGAGGTGTATTGCTTATTGATTTTATGGCCCGTGGAGACACTATTAATGTCAATGCGTATTGTGAAACATTAAAGAAATTACGGCGGGCAATACAAAATCGGCGGCGAGGTCTATTGTCTACTGGTGTCATTCTCGTTCATGACAATGCCAGGCCTCATGCAGCTGGGATAACACAAAAACTTTTGCAGCAATTCAAATGGGAAACTTTCGACCATCCACCGTATAGCCCGGACTTGGCCCCTTCAGATTTTCATCTCTTTACAAAGCTTAAAGACTTTTTGGCAGGAAAAAGATTTGACAGCGATGAAGAACTTAAAGAAGGAGTGACCCTGTATCTCAATGAGCTGGCGGCGAAGGACTATGCAGCAGGAATACAGAAACTTGTCACACGTTATGACAAATGCCTTAATTTGCTTGGAGATTATGTTGAGAAGTAGTTTAAAGTATCCTCTTTCAAATAAAATTTTTTATGTTTGTTAATATTTACTTTTGTGTCTTTATTTCATGAACGGGTACTACTTTCCGGATGACCCTCGTAGTAATCTCGGGTTATTTACTGATGACACGGTGGTATACAGGGAAATAAGGAGCCAACTAGATCGCGAGCTACACTCTAGAGACTTGCAAGAAATGGGGATCATTGCTTAATATAGACAAATGCGCAATTTTGAAATTTTGGAACAAAGGCAGTGGCGAACAGGACATTAACTACGAAATAGAGGGTTCAGTCTTAACACGGCCAAACAAGTAAAATATTTAGGGGTAGTTTTAACACCACGCCTTTCGTGGGAAGAACATATCAGGACAAGATGCGGATCCGATTTAAAGAAACTGGGCTTCGTTAAACGGGTGGTGGGGGAATGTAATGAGAAAGTTAAAGAGAGGTGTTATTTTGCTCTAGTTAGACCACATTTAGAATATGCCGCAAGTATTTGGGATTCTTGGGAGAAAATCTGGCAAAAAGAACTAGATAAAGTCCAGAGACAATCCGCCATATTCGTGAAACATATATATGACAAGAACACAAGTGTAACAGGTCTCTTAGGGGATTTAGGCTGGGAGCCCCTTGAAATACGAAGAGAACAAGCGAGACTTTTCGAAAGATTCAGAACCAGCGAGTTTAACGGTGACACAAAAGGAATTATAATGGCCCCACACTACTTAGGTAGATCAGACCACAAAGATAAAATAAGGGAGATAGATTCCAATACAGATAGATTCAAATACTCATTCTTCCCCAGAACAATCAGAAATCACAGTAGTAAGAATCCAAAGTCCATTTAGAAATATTTTTAATTTAAGTTACAAGTCGGAGCAAAATTAAAAATTCAAAGATTGTGCATGTGTATGTTTGTTGGTAGTTTGTGGGTTTGCATGTCTGTGAAAGGGTTCTTGCATGAATGCTTACCATGTTTGGTTTGTGGGCTATAGATTTTTGGCTTCTGCATGCGGTTTTTTTTCTGAATTGCGGGTGGTGCCCTAGCACCCCCCGCCATACGCTCTTTCGGCGGCTTGCGGGGTATTGAGTAGATGTAGATGAAGCACACAAATTACCAACGAACACACACACACACATGCACCTACAAATATACCTGATGTCTTTCCATTGTTTAATTTGTTTCCAAGTGGTGAATTAAATGTTTTTAATGTTTCTAAAATGACTTTGGTTTCTTACTCTTATGACTTCTGATTGTTCAGGGAAAGAATAAGTATTTGTATCTATTTGTACTGGAATCTATCTAAGTATTCATTTGCCCTGATATCTGTTCTTTTTTGATTATCGTGAGAACTACTTTCGCTGCGTGGAAATTCAAACTTATTACTCTGTAGTCCTCACATATGGCCGCCATTCTTTTTTATGGAATGGGAACTACAAGTTGTAAATCTGATTTGGTTTAGTCCCACGGCCAAATTCTTCCCTCATGAAAATTATGAATTTCTCCATAAAGACTCTTCCTCTCACGTTCTCATACACTTTTAAGTATTTTTCCGCACCATACACTCTATATCAAACTTTTAACGCTTCTTTTCTTGACATCCTTAGTTCTTGTCATCGTTTGTCTCCTCCTCTTGAAAGCTTCTTTGTCTAACGCAATCCCTCTCCTCATGCCCCTATACTTTGACCATTTTGGTGCAAAATACATCCGGGATACGTAATCTGTTCCACCTGCTAGTTTTTGTCTCTTATTTAACGTTTAACGTAGTCTTTCTCTTTCTGAAAGAACGCATAACCACTTTCTGGAAAACCGCATAAAGGTTTTGCGCTTTTCCCGAAAGTAAATGTTTTATTTACATGTATTCTCATAACATATCTATCACACTGAATGCCCTTATATTTATTAAAATCAATGGGTGAACACTGAAATGTAATATGTATAATAATATATATTAAATTTATAAATACACATGGTGTCTATAAAAAAATATATTATTTCAGATAGTAATAAAATGCCTCCACAAACTTCAAAGTACATCCCTTGAGCTTCGACACACTTTTGCCGGCAGCATTTCTATGACTCGAAGGTTCCCTGGTAGTCGGATCGAGGAGGGCCCTTAAGGTTACGCATGCGAGCTTTTTTGGCGGCACTTAGACCCATGTTCCAACGAGCGTCTTCAGGTCGAAGTGACCTGAAGACGCTCGTTGGAACACTGGCGAAACTGTTGTCCGAAAAACAACCTACGCGGTGACATCCCGAGAATGGAGAGTCATTCAAACGTGCAATGCAAATGTAAATTATGTGCAAGTCACCACAATGTAGTTTAACTAGTATCTGTTCCTTTATCACATTTGGAAAAAAAATGAGGTCATGTTATTAATAACTTGGTCAATCGTCCCATAAAACCCATTCTGATTGATTTTTTAATCCAGTATAAGATCTTCTTCTTGTCTTACATATCGATCTCAGCAATGGAACCAGATATCGACGCTGTATATGACGCCCTGCCCTCCCCCCTTCGGCATTCCACACGTATTCCTTTTCGAGAGGCAAACGATGCGGGGGTCATTTCGAGGCGGGGCATCCCTCTACGCTCAAGCATCGCTCCAGTTTCCCTCCTCTCCTCCCTCTATTCCCCCCTCTCCCCTTTCTGGTGGCTTCCCCCTCTTCCACATTCGCCGCTCCCCCTTTCCCTTTATCATCCCCTTGACCCTTTCCGTGCGCCCCCTCCCCTCAAACAAGGAGTGACCTTCGGGCCCTTCCCTTCTCCCCTTGCGAAACCCGTCGCCCTACTTCGTCCTTCTGCCTCCCCCAGCTCTTCCCTTCTCCACGGGCCGGGCCTCTCCAAATAGAGGGCCTCTCAGTCCGTCTGACGACACACCTTTGTCCTTACACACCAAGAATTCGCGGGACGTCTGACGCGAGAAAATAATTCCACTTTCGCCCGGGGAAACCAAATGGCCGGCCGGTGCGTCGCGTCTGCACGAAGAATACCGATTGCGAACGTGCTGATTTCGGACGCAGCGGAGAGATGTTAATTGAGAGGATTGTGCAAATTTACGTCTTACCCAGCGTCACCCTATATTGCGAGGGCGTGTGGAATCAGGTGTTAGACCAACAGGATTTAGAACAATGGCTCGTTAATGATTAAAGGCATTAGGCAAGTAAAACTTTTCGTAAATTATATTTTTGGCAATATATTAACGAATCGCGAGAGGAGGAAATGATTCCTTGGATCAATTGGTTGTGAAATATTTTTCTTATGGTGTGCTCTCGTTATACTTCGCGGATAAATTGCTCCTCCTGTTGCACTTTTTAATTCGATTTTTTGATTTGTGCTTTTATGAAAATTAATTGAATCTGTAATCTTCGTGTTTTTATGATACCCAATCAAATCCACCCTCCACCATTAACATATTTGCACGTTTTTTGATGTTTTTGGACGAATGTTTTTCTCATTTCCCTTCCTCTCCCATATCCTTCCTCCCTTATCACCCACCCTACCCACCTGGCGCTTGCACCCTCTACCACACAACATTTTGCTGAATCGGTTTGGGTATTACTGTAGATTATATAGATCCTTCAAACAATAATAATTACTCTATGCGCTTGCTCAAAAGGATTCTTCATGCAATGGGTTATGTTCTACGTATTTTGAGCTAAAAAACAGCCGACAATGGATTGAGTTTCTTACAATGGCAATGTAATTCGAATAGTACTTCAGGCAAGTATTGTAGGGCTCCTAATCTTCTTGATGTGTATTAACGGCATAACGTTCCCACGTTGTCTGCATCTTAGACAATTCACAAACGAAAAACTGATTTTCTGAGAAATAAGGACACTGGCAGCTCTAGCGACTTAAACCAGCATGGTGTAAGTGATATTGGCGGAGGTCAAAATTTAATATGAGAAATTTTAGAGCACTTCAGTTTTGGAATAAAAGAAAAAGGAGCTACGAGTGATTTATAAAATAAATGGGATTGAATTTAACATTTCAAAACGGGTCATATATCTTGATGTTACACTGCCATCTATAACCTTTTATGTACCTCTTTGGTGCAATGGAGAAATATAACAGAGACCCATTGCCTCTACACTGCTTAAGAAAAGCAAAGTGTCTTCTTTCATCATGAAAGATTTCCATTATTCTACGCCTGAAACTGTGTCGTTTCTCCTTGACATTTTCATCACATTTACCCGGTACTCTTCTTTTAAATCCTAATTTTCGTTAGCTTATCCACATTTTCCCCGTATGTGTTCACCCAATAGAGGTCGTGAGTGAGGGCAACGCCTAGGTATTCAATCGAGTCAACGCATTCAATTTCGATGTTCCCGATAAAGTGGGGTTAAATGGAAGGAGGGACCATTAGGTCTCAATTTCGCCCAAATAAAGTCGTTTATCTATCTATAAAGTAGGCGTTCGGGAGGGAATTGAACTTTTCCTAAAATGCATCACTGCGCACTTTTTCAAGTTTTATTCTAATTGGTAAGTGCCACACGAGCGTTGTTTATTATGGTTTAGGTCATTTCCTAAAGCTCCTTTATCCTCAGGAATACAGATATCGCTGCATCGTTGGCAAATAAGCGTATCACCCTTGGACAATAAACAGCTTTTGGACAAGTATAGATCCTCTAAAATTGAAACCAAAACACAATTAAGTAGCGCTTTACACGACTTTAAACGTAAAGTTTTCTGTGAGTATTTGAACACTGACCCCAAAGCTTTCAGGTCTGCTCTATGAATGATATTGTTGCAATCCCTTAAGCAAGCCACGGTTTGGTGAACCCCATTTACTTTCCTAACATATGTTAGGGAAGTAAATGGGGGTCAACAAACCGTGGCTTGCTTAAGGGATTGCAACAATATCATTCATACTGACAGTGAGGCTAAAGCCAACATTCTAAACGAATTCTTCCAAAGTGTTTTCACGAACGATGTAGCCACCGCGTATCTCCAAGAACCAATATATGCTGAACCCATGGCAAAAATAACAGCGGACGAGCAAGGAATTGTCAAATTACTCCAAGATATTAAACCAAACAAATCACCGGGTCCCGAAAACATACCAGCTAGGGTGACAAAATACTTAGCTCCTAACATCGCCCCGTACATCGAATTTATATTTAACAAGTCCCTCACTGAGTGCAAAGTCCCTAAGAATTGGAAAACCGCGCAAATAACGCCTATTTTTAAAAGTGGTGACAGGGAGGACCCCAGCAATTACAGACCCATTTCTCTCACTTCTATATGTTGCAAAATTTTAGAGCACATAATTGTCAGTTCCATAATGAGACATCTTGATAACATAAACTTTTTAAGTGACAATCAACACGGATTCAGAAAAAAAG
The DNA here is from genome assembly GCA_037158775.1 of Hetaerina titia. Classification (NCBI taxonomy): domain Eukaryota; kingdom Metazoa; phylum Arthropoda; class Insecta; order Odonata; family Calopterygidae; genus Hetaerina; species Hetaerina titia. The sequence continues at coordinate 11,395,120 of CM073775.1, forward strand.
GTATATGTGTGTTTGCATGCGCGTCGAATGATGGGATGCTATGATAAATGTGTGCACTGCTGTGGATTGGGGTTTGCATGTGTGTGTTGGTTTTGAATGCGGTATTTCTTTTTTCCTTTTTTGGGTGGTGACCTAACACCCCCCGCCACAAACTTCCGACCAAATTCTCCCATCATAATTTGTCACAATTAGTCCATAAAAGCTCTTCCTTCAACGTTTTCCTAAATCTTTGAGTAGTTTCGTGGGGGTGCTGTCTACCCACAGGGCCTTATTTATTTCAGACCCCTTAATTCACTTTATTCTTGACATCAAGTATGCCTATCTACACCTAAGCTATTTCTCATTTACGTCATATTATCTCTCCACGTATAAGCTCGCTGGCCGAATATCTTTACCTCATAGATCCTCTATGAATTTTTCCATCTCTCTTTATCCATCCTGGCTCAATAAATAATTTCTCTGACGACTTTTTGTTACTGGGTTTACCCGACATAACTTCCAGACAGATCTTTTACCTTCATGTAAATTCACCACACCACAAAGAAGTGTCATACGTCCCCTCCTATTCCTTATTTACATAAATGAACTCAGAACCGTAGTTAATAGCAAGCTCCGTCTTTTCGCCGATGATGCAGTAATTTATGGGGACATTCGAAGTCACGAAGACAGAGTCGTGTTAGCCAACGACCTAGATGCAATTCAAAATTGGTGCGAGACATGGCAATTGGAAATAAAATTTTTAAAAATGCGTAGCAATACATTTTTGGAAAACGAGTAATTCCATCCCTTATAGTTACAAAGTGAAACAAACCAAAATCGCGGGGGTAGATTCCTTTAAATACTTGGGTGTAACAATTACTCACGATCTGTCCTGGGGAAAACACATTCGAGAAATATGCGGTCGTGCTAATAAAAGATTGGGATTTGTGAAAAGAGTGCTTGGTAAATGCGACGAAAAAGTGAAGGAACGATGTTTCCTTGCCTTGGTCAGGCCCCACCTAGAATATGCTGCCAGTATATGGGATCCTCATAATACAAATTTGATTTCGGAATTAGATCGAGTTCAGCGGAGGGGGGCTGGATTTGTCAAACATTGTTATGACCAACGCAGTAGCGTATCCACTTTGCTAGACAATTTAGGTTTGGATTCTCTTACACAGCGGCGTTTATAATATAGATTAAACTTATTAAAAACATTTAAAGATAGGCCCTTTTCCGATTACATCAAGGGTATAATACTTACCTTAACATATTACGGTCGAAGGGATGACGAATATAAGACTAGAGAGATAGACTGCAAGACTGACAGGCTTAAAATGTCATATTTTCCAAGAACGATAAGGGACCAGAATGCTTGTAGCCGAAATTCCCCAGGACTTAGTTCATTACAAAAAGTATTAACGTACAGGTTAGGGACTGCGCGAGGATATGTATATATACAAGGATCGTCCGGAAAATAATTGTACTGAGCTCAGGAAAAAAAATTATTACACTTTTACATATCTTAAGCTAATATTCCTCAAAATAGGACCCTTGTGAGTCGATACACTTGTTCCAGCGGCGTTCCCATTCCTGGAACGCTCCCGCGAAGGCATCATCGGGAACCTCTCGAAGACACGTCGTCACGGCCTCTTTGATGGCGTCCAAAGTCCCGTATCGCGTTCCTTTCAAACTCCTCTTTACCTTCGGGAACAGAAAGAAGTCCGCTGGTGCCAAATCGAGGCTGTAGGGCGGGTGCGGCAGCGTTGCCACGCCGTGCTTAGCCAAGAAGTCCAACACGACAAGCGCGGTGTGAGACGTCGCATTGTCGTGATGCAGCCGCCAGATGTTTTTGGTCCCTAATAATCTCGTGCACTATTGTTTTTGGCACATTACACTGCTCTGCTATCATCCGAACACTAAGACGACGATCAGAGTTCAGTACATCGCGAAATTTTCGCACATTTTCGTCGGTGAGTGTCGTTGATGGGCGTCCAGGCCGTGGTTCGTCGTCGACCTCTTCTCTGCCATCCACGAACATCTTGTGCCACCGAAATATCATGTTTCTGGACATGGCTGACTCCCCGTAAGCCAGGTTAATCATACCGACAGTTTCAGTAGACGATTTCCCAAGCTTTACCGCAAATTTGATGGAATAACGCTGCTCCAAAAACTTCGGCATCGCGTTCCGTGACGTGGGTCGAGCGTGGAGGTTCGCGTTAACTGAGCTCCTCACTAAATCACAGCTCAGAGCCGACTGCCTTTTTCAGTGTCGCTAGCCAACATACCCCCCTCCAATCGCAGCCCGTCAGAGCGGTGCTGGGCGCGCCTGGAGCGGCGGGAAAAAATCAGTACACTTATTTCCCATATATATATATGTGTGTGTGTGTGTGTGTGTGTGTCCCTCACTTTTACTACAACCTTGTCGTGGTGGAAGGGCTTGGATGTTCCGATGACCCTTAGAGCTGTGCTGGCGGGAGTAATAATAATTACTCCTCAAAGGGTCACCCATGCCAGATAGGTCGAAGGTTAGGAGCCAGACGAAAGGTAGTCCTCGCAGCGTCTGTTCCTCAGTGAGGCGGCCATTAAGTGATGGTGTCACGTTAAAAACACTATTGAGGAAGGTAACGGGAAACCACCTCCATTATGATTCCCAAGAATGTAATGATGGGCACTATAGATAATATGAGTCCTGGCAACTACGGGACTCGGCCCAAGAGGCCGTGTGTCATGCCCGGCAGCGGGAGGGACAAGGCTTCAGCGGTCGTCATCCCACGAAACCCTTGCAGGGAAGAAACAACTGCAGCAGGACGAAAGACGAAGAATAAGACGAAACTAGTTAGAATAGGAAACTGGAACATCAGGACAATGCTGAGGACAGGAAAATTAGAAAATATTAAGCGAGAGATGGAAAGAGGTAATATAGATGTTTTAGGTCTCTGCGAGGTGAGATGGAAGGATAGCGGGGATTACTGGAGTGACAATTATAGAGTGATATACAGCGGCGGGGACGAGAGCCAACGAGGGGTTGCCGTAATTTTAAATAAAGGGGTAGGAAGAAGCGTAGTCAACATAGAGCAAGCAACAGATAGAATTTTACTCGTAGAGATTAAAGCAGAGCCGACGAACTTGGTCATTGTTCAGGTATACATGCCACCGAGCAACCATAAGGAGGAAGAATTCAATAGGATGTACGATGAGTTAGAGGATATCATCGCGAGTGTTCCTGCAGGGAAACATTTGATAGCGATGGGGGATTGGAATGCGACGTTTGGCGAAGGAAGGGATGGGGGAGAGGTGGGGGACTATGGGTTAGGTACGAGGAATGAACGCGGGGAGAAAGCAATTGAACTCTGCAGGAGACAGGGGTTAGTCATCACCAACACATGGTTTAGACACCACAAAAGGCGTAGGTATACATGGAAAATGCCAGGTGACTCAGAAAGGTATCAGTTAGATTATATTATGGTTAGGCACAGATTTACGAAGAGTGTGATAAATTCGCACAGTTTCCCAGGAGCGGATGCGGACTCTGACCACAATTTAGTTGTTATGAAATGTAACGTTCGTTTCAAGAAGATAAGGTAAGGGCGACGGGTTAGGAAATGGAATTTAGAAGCATTAAATGGATTAGCGAGGAAGGAGTATCAGCAGGCTGTAAAGAAAATGATGGATGACGGTAAAGAACTGAGTGCTATCGAAGAAAAATGGGAATGTATCAAAAAATGGATATTGGAAGGCGCTAAAGACACAATTGGAACCGTTAACGGGAAAACGATAAGGAAACCATGGGTAACGGATGAGATGATTGCAAAGATGGATGAGAGACGAAGATGGAAAAATGTAAACACAGAGTCAGGCAAAATGAAGTACAAAGAGTTAAACAATAAATTGAGAAGGGCCACAAATAAAGCAAAAGAAGAATGGTGGAAAACGCAATGCGAGGATATGGAAAATTTACAGAGGAAGGGTGAAATTGGTGCTCTATACAGCAAGGTTAAGTTATTATTGGGAATAAGAAGGCAAGATCTGTGCTAACAGTTAAAGATAAGTGGGGTAAGATAATAGTTGAACCAGGAAAAATCCAAGAGAGATGGAAGGAATATATAGAAACACTGTATGGTAAAGAATTTAGGCCGACAAGGTTAGTTATAGAAAAGGAACATGACATAGAAGAAGATAGCTTAGGTCCAGGCATACTCGACGATGAAATAGAAAGGGCATTAAAGGAGATGAAAGCAAATAAGGCTGTAGGGGTGGACAACATTCCGATAGAACTGTTGAAATGGTTGGGAAAAGGTGGGAAGAAGGCCATATATGGATTGATTCGTATTATCTATGAGGAAGGAATCTGGCCGGAAGATTTTGTGAGATCGGTATTAGTTCCTATTCCAAAAAAGGCAAAGTCTACGTCATGTGAGGATTACAGAACAATAAGTTTGATATCCCACGCAGCTAAAGTTATTCTCAGGATCATCAACAAATGGATAGAGAGTAAGGCAAATGATTACTTAGGGGATGATCAGTTTGGGTTTAGGAAAGGAAGAGGTACATCTACATCTACATAATACCCCGCATGCCGCCGCAAGGGCGTGTGGTGGGGGGTGTTAGGTCACCACCCAAAAGGAAAGGTACGCGTGATGCCATTGCAGTAATGAGATCACTAATTGAGAGGAATATAGAATACAATCAGGATGTTTTTGCCTGTTTTGTAGATTTCGAAAAAGTGTTTGATAGAGTGAATTGGGAAATATTAATGCCTGTATTACAGAACATAGGAATGGATTGGAGGGGTAGGAGGCTGATCCGCAACTTGTACATGTCTCAGACTGCGCAGGTGCGAGTGGGGAACGGAGAGTCCGGATGGGCAGTGTTAGGAAGAGGTGTAAGGCAGGGTTGCCCATTGTCACCGGTACTGGTCAACGTATATGTAGAGGAAATGATTAAAGAGGCATGGGAAAAACTGGAGGTAGGAATAAAAGTCGGAGGGGAATTCGTAAAATCGGTTAGATTTCCTGATGACCAAGCATTAGTTGCTCTGTCAGCCAAGGGGTTGCAAGCATTGCTGAGTGAATTGGAGGTTCAGTGCGATAAATATGGGATGAGAATCAATATTAATAAAACAAAGGTTATGCGATTTTCCAGAAAGAAAAAAGCTAAGCTAAATATTAAAATAGGCGGGGAAAAAATAGAGCAGGTAGAACAGTTTACATATCTCGGAAGTGTTTTGGACTAATACGGTCAAAGTGGTAGAGACGTAAGGGGAGCAATTGCGCTAGGCAAGGAGGTTTTCTCAAGGAGGAGGGAGTTGATGACGGGGACGTTGAATAGGGATTTTAAGACAAGACTCGTAAAAACTCTGATATGGAGCGTAACTATGTATGGTGCGGAAACGTGGTTACTGAAGCAGGAGGATAGACTTAGATTGGAGGCTTTTGAAATGTGGGTGTGAAGATGAATAGAGAAGGTGAAATGGACCGAAAGGAAAAAAAATGAGGAAGTACTGGAGATGGTGGGTGAGGAGAGGGGTTTGTTGAGAGAAATCCTGTGGAGGCAGGAAAAATGGATGAAAGGCGTATTGAGCGGTAGTGGAATGTTGAAGAAGATAATAGAGGGGAGAATGTTGGGCAAGGGAGGAAAGGGTAGGAACAGGATAGGGATGTTAGATGGGATGAAGGGAGGAAAGAAGTACACAGAGATGAAGAGGGACCTGATGTAGTTTAGGTTGCTGCATTGGGTTTTGTTTTGAGTTACAAAATGTTTATTTGCTAGTTTTGTCCATCCAAAAACCTACCTTAACCGGTAGATTACCTAAATAATAAATAATATATATGTGTGTGTGTGTATATATAAAAAGAAATATGTATGCATATTTCAATATTTTTTTCTTACAGGTTCCCCCCACCTTTTCTCACCTATTTGATAACCCCCAACCCCCCTCTCCCCCCTTACCCTTTCCTCATGGTGCTACACCCCCTGCCACACACCTTTTTTGTTGGCTCGCAGGGTATTTATGTAGATGTATCTGAATTCTCGAGAATTTTCAATTCACACCTAGGCTTATTTTGGTAATTAAACCAAGAGCCCGTGAAATTAGAGCCAGAATCAAAGTAAAATCCATTTCTCCAGAGTCGTCTTGTTTCTCTCCGCAGCCATGCTTCGTTCATTTCTTGTAAACCAAAGTCGACCATCCTTTCCTTACTTGCGAAGCGATATCGACCTCGGAAGTGGATCGAACCAGTTTAAATAGGAATTTGGAATGTTGGGATGATGTTGAGAACAGGAATATCAGTTAATATAAAGCGAGAGATTGAAAGAGGAAATGTAGGGGTATTAGGTCTATGCAAGATGATGTGGACGGAGAGCGGGGATTGCTGGAGTGATAGTTGTACAGCGGGGGGATGACAACCAGTGAGGGCTTGCTGTCATATTGAATGAAAAGCAAGGAAAAGTGTAGTTAAAAAAGGAGCAAGCAACGGATGGAAAATTATTAGTAGAAGAATAAATGGAACTGACGAACCTGGTCAACGTTCAGGTCTACATACCACCTTGCAATCATTGGGAGGAAGAGGTCGATAGAGAATTCGATCAGCTGGACATAATCGTTGAAAGGAATCATTTGATCGTATTGGGGGATAGAAACACGGCGGCAGGCGAAGGGAGGGATGGCAGTGAGGCAACAGACTACTGTTTAGGAACTTGTATGTCCGGTGTATTTATTAACTTTTAACTATTATCCAATTTCTTATTCACAACGAAGTATTCGCTAATTCGTTCTGATACCTAAATTAAGTGATTTTATTTGTGTAATGCAGTACATTGAGATTGAGGTGGCATTCGCTTTCGATTGCCTAATGGGGTTTTGTGGTGATTTTAGCTATTTACAACAGCTAAAAAAGAATTTGACTGCAGAGGAAAGGTCAAAATATAGTCTACCATTACTCCTGACCTCGGCTTGTATGATGTACGTGGGATGAGGAAAAGTTGGAAAGGACAGTGGTAACACATTTGAAAAAGATGCTATTCAAGCTGAAGGTACTTCATGCTATTATTATTTCGTACTATTCATTATTCAAAACTATTATTTCTTCCTAACCATAATCTGGAGTGGTTTGACCACTTAGAAATTCGAAAGCAATTGTTATTGTACTGATTAAGGTTCAGGATTATTTCAAAAAAACCAATCGTATAAATTAAGTTTTATTTTCCCGTTCACACCTACGTGAGCCAAGGAGACCCTTTCCCTCCGTTTCATTTCCAGAAAGGAAGAAACGCATCAACTTAGGACTATTATCTGAAGATACTTCGGGTTGATAGAGAATTTAGAGAAAATGGATAAATTTGGAAAAACTACATTGGTAATGCAACTATTTCGAGTCATAGTTGCCAGAACTATTGCCGTTGACTCGTATATATTTTTTCTAGCAAAAAAGCTTATTTTTCCTAGCTTTTTTATAGCTTCTTAAAGAATGGGAACTTTAACTATTTCGCAATAGTCTTGGAAATATTGCGAATTATGGCATTAAAGAGTTAATTGAAAGACAGGGAGCTAACCGTCAAATCAGTTCGCATCATTCGGTCTGGTCCAATGTACGAAGGCAATGTCAGGTCAAATCCGCGTCCCGGTCGGCCGGCCGCCGCGGTCTTAGAGCGCCCCACAGCGCTCCTTCGATTTGCACGCGGAGCCTCGCCTCTCTCCCTCTCTCCACCCCACCCTCCCCTCGCACCATTCATCCCACTCCCTATTCTCGCAGTCGCCCGTCCATTCATGAGCCGAGTCTTCTCCATCCCTCACCCCCCCCTCCCCCCCTGCTCGGGCGAACGAGCCCATTCACCCGCCCCGGCTCCCCCCTCCACTCCGCCTCCCCTCAACACACACACACAAGCACGCACCCCCCCTCCCCCCCAAACGCCCTGTCCGCCGTCTAACAGCCGTCTCACGGCTCTACGCAACCCTCTCTCTCCCAGCCCCCCTCTCAGCCCCCCACACAACATACACACTCCGTCCCCACCCTCTCGAAGGCGCGTCGTCTAAAATCCCCACTCCCAGAGCCGCCCACACAAAAGCTCTCTCACGCAAAAGGCGCGCGCAGCGACGCACCCAGGACCGACCCCCACCCCCCGTCGCTGGCACCACAGATGAGGGCGTGTGTGTTGTATACACTCGCTGTGCGGTCGCCCTGGCTGCTCGCGCTCGACAAAGGTCTCGCTGCTTCGGCAGGCCAAGGCCGCGCTCTCTCGAGTCCACCCTGCCGCGCGCGCTGCTTCCACTCTCGCCTCGGCCTCCACATTTGAACGGATCTTCGGTAACCTACGTCGCGCGACTCCCCAAATGCCGAAGGATAATTATGCCGCGTCCATGAAAAGGGCGGACGGCGATTTGTGGATTTGCCATCCCCAATTATTTCCACATTTCGAGGAGAAACCCTTCCAAGGAAAAGTTATTTTGATTGATTAAAAAATAATACGTACCATTTTATTTGTTCTGACCCTTCACAGCTTGGATGCGAAAACATGTGGTAAACAGTACAATAGAAGACTACTTCGGTGAGAAGTCAGTATATTAGCCACCGCACCATCTTGATCCCACAAAACCGAGGATTACGAAGTAAACGGGGAAAAAGTGTTAAACTTGAAGTCTGTAAGTAAAATTGATTATTCTTAAAACCAAAGAGGGTAATCAGAGTGGAAATCATATTGATCAATAATTTCGGCGAATCAGAGTCGAATAAAGAATCAACACTGCAAACGGATAATTAATCAGTTAAGTATTATGCTTCCATGGCAACATATATGTGTGTGAATGTTTGCGGAAAAATTTTTAGTTTTAAATAAGTATTAATTTAATTTAATTTAAAGAGAATTTCTCAGGTATATTAAATGAAGAGGGAATAAAAATGAACATCATCCACTTACTTATACGATGCACGGCCACATACTAAGACAGGTCATGCAGAGTTGGAAAGACAGAAGAGGAAACCTTTTTACCTTCTTTTTCTGCTCTCGTCAAATTTAACCCTACGAATTCCTCCCCCGAACCTACCCAACTATTCATCGTGCCATTTTTCAGGCATACCTTTTTTTCTCTGTGCCTCTCAAAGCCTACACTTTACATAGCCCCTCCTGGCTCATCAGATGTCAAATTCCAAACAATACCACTGTACGCTAAGTTCCTTTTCAATGGATTCTATAATGGTTATGCTTTTATTTTCGGGTTTTTATTTAGCGTGTATTGACCGTAACCCACTGCTACCTATTCAAGTCTGGTGTCCTCCCCTGTCGGACGGGGGAACCCCTGATCGAGGAACGCTACGCACAGTATTACACATACTATAGCTATAAACAGTACCTGCCATTATTCATCTCCTCTATTAATACTGATTTCACTTCGGTATTTTTTATCCTCTTGGCATTCTTAATATTTTCATTATTTGATAAGTGCTGGATTAAATCGTGAATTGCTTCACCTCCTTCAATTACTGTCCCTCTGTTCATGTTTTCTTTAACCATCCTAGTAGTTAGCGGTAGTTTTACTGGAGGCGACTAGCAGCTGAGGTCATTTGCGCCATCAGGGATGGATGGCAAAGGAGGAAGGGAGAGAAACCCGGCGTCGGCATTAGTTCCCAACATTCGCTCTTATCGCAAGGCGCCAAGGGGTCCGCAATTTGACGTCCCATCCGACGGACGTCGCACCCACTCAAAGCGGTCTCCACAAAGCACCTCAAGTAGGGGTCGCGATGCCACTGAAAAATAGCCGCTCTCTCAAGGATCCGAACCTCGGTGAGAAGCCAGTATGTTAGCCACCGCACCATCTCGATCCCCTTCAACCTATGAGTATCATTACTTCCGTTTTCACAAGACAACTTGAGAAAATGAATGGAAGGTTGAGCACACACACCAATAATCCATCATAAAAATACTGATAAAAAACCTAAAATGTTGTCATTGAAATATCTATAACTTTATTCAATGTTCTTATTGCTACTGCCAGCCCTTCCCATAATCTTAGAAGTAAATATTACACAAAGATATCGAATAGCATGAAGTTTTAGTTGACATTAACTGTATAATTTGAACGATTTTGAATTTTTGCAATCAACAGCTAAGCAAAACTTAATGTTTATCCTGAAACCCTGGTGTTGAATAAGCCTCTACCCTAAATCCTAGCGGTGGCTTTCAGGGCGTCATGTAGAATGTAGAATATAAAATGAAGAACTTCAAGGGAACCATTCTGTTCACATTTTACTCCAAAAATATTCTGGTTAATTACGTTCGGATCTTATATTTGCTGACGAATCTATGATCTACAACTATAATTAAGAAAACACCTCATAAGTGAGAATAATTATGTTTCTGCACGGCACGACCGGGTTAGATCGCACTCGGGATAAAACCATTGCAAGCGAAAGTAAATTTTATGAGTGAAAGTGAGAAAGCTGCAGCATTCCTTAGCAATAGATTTGTCAACAATGAGAGAAAAAAAATCGCATATAGTCCCGCATTTATCATTTTCTTACTCCTAAAATAAAGATTAATCCAGGAAAGCAAAACGCAAGGTCAATAAACTTCTTAAAATCTACGCCTTCTCATATTAGTCGCGCCCTTTAAGAATTCTTGGGCAATAACTGATTATTTTAATGTGCATATTGCAGCGGGGAATACTTTTAACAACCACTGCACTTGTAATCATTAATTCAAAGTTGAATGCCTTGAATGAGGGGCGACATTGATAACGGCTCCTCATACGTGTATGAATGTTTATTCTTTGGACTCGACCGTCCTTTCAGCCCGTCCCCCTCCTCTCACCCTCGTCCCTTTCAACCGCCGATAGATAACCTATGACCTCGACTTCGCGCCAATAAAGCTGTTTGCTCGCCTGCAGCCCCACGCCCCACTCCCTCCGCCTCCTCTCCCTTCATCACTCCCACGCCAACGACCAACCAACCAACTTTTCCCCAACCCACAACACACCACTCAGTCGACGTAATGTCTCGATCTACGCAAGCAGAGTGGAAATGGCGATTGCAAATTAAAACTCGATTTATATACCATTTCAGCCGGACTGATTAGTTCTAATCATTTCTCATTTGACAGTTTCACACCCGTGTGGTCTGCATTGGTATTACTCCTATCATTGGGTAGTCAACCATTTTGCAGGTAGGCTTTTGGAAAGGCACAGACTGACTGTACACTCTTGCAATTGTATTCGATGGTTTCTGGCTCAAATATGTGGAAGTTCATGCTCATTAATGAAGAACACAACCCCTCCTCTTCCCCCCTCTCAATCACCCCTTTCCCCCCCTTCCCCCTATCTCACCCACCCCTTCCCCCTATCTGATATATAAATGGACCGCAACTTGAGTAATTTGTACCTGATGATCACCCCTAAGCGTTGCAACTTGTAGAAGCAAATTAGAAATGAAAAAATAGTAACTTTATGATTCCACTGAATTTTTTTTCATTTCCAATATGAATCGATTCCATAAAGTTTGCTCAAGTTTGCTAAGTTTGCCGGAAACCATCAATAATAGTAGTACCGAAATGAAGAACAGTGGAAAAATACATTGTGTTCTTCATTCAATGACGCTTGCAATTCTTCGCCTCACCTAATTTGATAAAAAACCTAACATCTTGTATTATTATACTCTGTTCTTCAATTTCGCATATATCCCACCCCTTTCATGCATCCCAGCATATCTCTTCCACCCTTACCTCACTTCCCTGAGATCCTCTCATCCATCAGTCTTCAGCATTCCGTCGCCAATTAACCTGTGCTACATCCACATCACCTGCCTCGTTTGAAATCCTCCTAACAACACTCTGTACTCCCCCACCATAACTTCTTTGTTGGATTTCCAACTCTTGCATTTTACCTTTTCCATCCTTCTCCGCACTCATATTTTAAAAGCTTGCAGTCTAATCAGCTTACTCTATCTACTGTGTTTCCAAGTCATACAAGAAGAGACTCCATGCCAAGTTTTCACTAGTCTTCCCTTAGCCTCTTTACTTAATGTCCCTGTCATCCCTCCTTCTTGCGAAAATATCTTTATTTAACGATATTCTCTCCATCCTTTTGTTGATGATTCTAAGTACTATCTTGGCTGCGTGCGAAAGCAAACTTATAGTTCTGTGGTCCTCACACACGGCTGGCTGCCGTGCCCATTTTTGGGATGAGAGTCTGCCGAAACCTTCCGTCCAAGTTCGTTCCTCATAATTGCTGCGAATTGGCCCATAAAAACTTTCTGCCACGTTTTCCTAGATATTAAGCAGTTCTAGGGAATGATATCCATCCACGCTACGTTATTTATTTGAATTCCATTTATACCCATTCTATCTCACAATCGAAAGATCCTGGACCGAAGTTATCCGAAACTACGTCATATTCTCTTCCCATGTGTCAACTGACTGACCTATTCTCCTTAACATAATAATCCTCTCATGTATTCTTTCCATCTCTCCTAATTTTTTTGTATGTCATTTCATAACTTTACAGCCGTATCTTTAATTGAGTTTACTCAATTCCCTCTCATGCTACTTGCTTTTTCTTTCATGTTTTTTTTTTCTGCGAACCCATTTCAACCATCATTTTTCAACTTTATTTTCCCGCACTGTCTTCTACCATGACTTTTCACCCGATTTACTTTCCGCCTTATTATATTATTATTATTAGGTAATCTACCGGTTAAGGTAGGTTTATGGATGGACACAACTATCAAATAAATATTTTGTAACTCTAAAGAAAACGAATCACACAAACTACTCTACATCAGGTCTCCCTTCATCCCGTCCAACATGTCTATCCTGCCCCTGCCCTTTCCTCGTTTGCCCAACATTCTCCCCTCTATTACCTTCTTCAACATTCCACTACCGCTCAATACGCCTTTCATCCATTTTTCCTGCCTCCATAGGATTTCTCTCAACAAACCCCTCTCCTAACCCACCATCTCCAGTACTTCATTTGTTTTCCTTTCGGTCCATTTCACCTTCTCCATCCTTCTCCACACCCACATTTCAAAAGCCTCCAATCTACGTCTATCCTCCAGCTTCAGTGACCAGTGGAATGTTGAAGAGGGTAATAGAGGGGAGAATGTTGGGCAAGCGAGGTAAGGGTAGGAACAGGATAGGGATGTTGGACGGGATAAAGGGAGGAAAGAAGTACACCGAGATGAAGAGGGACCTGATATAGATTAGTTTGCTAGGTGAGGAGTCACAAAATGCTTATTTGATAGTTGTGTCCATCCAAAAACCTACCTTAACCGGTAGATTACCTAATAATAATAAGTCCTTGGAAAATCCAAGAAATGATTCTCTAAGAAATGGGAAAGGTTTTCCTATGGTAAGGCTCATATCTCACTAGATCGCTGTTGATGTTTCCGTAGCCACCACGTAGTTTCATGTTCATAGTTCATTGAATCAACAAAATGTTGTTTATTCACACAAATAAAGGAATTTCTTCCAGTATCTAAACAATTTTATTTAACATATTTGACACCGAAAGAGATCAGAGCCTAGGATGAAGGTGGTGGCACATATGTTCCTGCGTTTGCGGTTGTTTACAATTGCGTTAATGAGTTGAAACGTGGGCGTACGTCCACAAATTATGAGCGTCGTTCGGGACGTCCATTGGAGATGAATCCCTCCAAAATGAAAAAATCCAGGTATGATTTTGAGTGAACAACGAATCAAAGTTCGCGAAATATTAGAGGACACAGGCATATCGCAGCGTTTTCAAATTTGGACGAAAAATTGGGTGTAAATTGAGTGAAAAAGACCTCGGCAAAATAGGTTCCACGTTGGTTCTCAGTAGAGAATAAACGCAATCTTGTGGGCGATTCGGAGGCTGGATTGGCGCTTTTCCGTCGCAATTCGTACGAATCGCTGCGTCACACGTAACTGTCGGCAAAATATGGATGCACCACGCACTTGTACTCCAGAGACAAATGAACAGTCGAAACAGCGGGTACCTAAATGTGTTCCGGATCCGAAGAAGTCGAAGGCCGTGAAATCAACCGACAAGGAGATGGCAGTTGTTTTTTGAGAGGCACGCTGCATCATCTACATGGATTACATCAGTTTCCGCTCTAGAGAACTTATTGATTTTGGTGAAATTCTAGCACTTAATAGGCCAGACGAATTACATATTTGACTGCGAGAGAAATGAAGAAATTTAATGCTCCACATTCATATCTACTTTCTTTACATGTACATAGATACCCTGCAAGTCACCAAAAAGCTGTGTGGAGGGGGCTCTAAATTAGGATAAGGCTCCGGCTGCATTGCATCTCACGACTGACTTCATCAATGGAGGGTACCCTTACCATTGTCGTTGGCGCTCTCCTATTTGTCCCAAGCCCATAGTTTAACACACCCTCGAGAACGAGATCCGCAGTTCGCTGCACGTCACGGGGAGTGAACATGTACAGTAGTCGTCTCTCCCCCACCTACACCTTCCCCTCTACCTTCCCTTGGAGGAAGTCTTGTCTCCACCCCCTCCCTTCGCTCCCGCCCCCCATTCCCTCCCTCTCCCGTCCCAAAATCTCACCCTCCCTATCCCGCCCCTTTTTCCACGACACGGGTCTCCCACTTCATTCCGCTAACGCGACGCCGCGCCCTTCGGGAGACGGAGATAAAAAGGAACAAATCTTTTGGGAATATTCCAAGCCGTGATATGAATTGAGAAGGAAATAATACAACGTCGTCGCTGACGTAAGCATTTCTGAATGCTCACACTCCTTTCGGAGGGCACTGATTAATAGAAATCTCGACTGCGCGCCCAACGCGTCAGCTCTGTGGAAGAGGATGAGGGATGTACGTATTACCCCATTGACGCCTCGGGACACGGCCGCGCATTGTCTCTTCAGTCGAGGACGTGATTATGCCGAGTAGGTACGCACTGGCCCGGAATGTTTTATTGATTGATTTTTATCGATGGTGCCGACTCGAGTTCCTATGATACTTTTGGACTTGGTCCAATTCATAACGATTCTCGCCATTGTATGAACTAACACTGGCTGACGCATAAGTCGGAAGCGCTTATTCTGCATAACAGTTAGCTCTCGTAAAGCTACGTAACGGGGAGATGTTTTCCTTTCAAAAAATAGCATTTACACAACAGTATCCCAGACTCGATACACTACCCATTCGGCTGATATTTTATTATTTTAATTCGGTTATACTTAGTTTTCCACGCCTTTTGAGAGAACAATTCACTTAATAATATTATTACCTCTCTCACTGATTATTAAGAACATGGTCTATATTTTTCTAAAAGAACACGTTCACCAAAAAATAATAATAATAATTTGGTCCGTTCGACTAGAATCGGGCAATTTTTTGTTTCAATTTTTTGGGGTACCTTATTTTTAAACCCCAATACAATTTCGTTATTTTTTTTTAAATATGAGTTGCATGCCCTTCCTTTCCGTCGTTCTCCCCTTTACGACTTTATCTTTTGTTGATAAATCTATCCATTTTTTTCCTGATCGGTTCCTCGTGTAGATATTTGCTAATGTGTAACATGTTATGGATATAATCAAGGATAGCTTCCAGTTCGCGTCTTACCTCGGCATAAATTGGGCAGTAAAATACTGAGTATGTTCACTTATAAATGAAATATTTGAGTAAACCACCGCAATTACTGTAGCATTATGTTAGTGATCATATGTGTTCAATAATAACCTGAATAATTAGACCCACTTTGTTTTCGGCATGCACTGCATGTGTATCAGTTGATTTATTTAGACGGGCAATAACAAATAATTGACCAAGTACCGACAAACGCTCGGAGTAGCAACCAAAAAAGAAGCCATTCCAGCGAGTATCGGCAGTGGAAGAATCCAGGGAAAAACCAGCGTGAATATATTACATACGAGTATAATGAATTAGCACTACCAGATAACACCAACTATCATACGAAATTACTTGAATCTTTCGCATAAATGGTAAAGTGTTTTCGCCTCTATCGTTCTTTGACTGGCGATGGAATGCTGAAGTCCGTGAGACAAAGTAGGACGTTAGGCAAGGGCAGGAAAAGGATAGATATATTGGACGCACGGAAAGGGGATAGATAGTATTCGGAATTTAAGAACGGTTTACTTGCGACAATCAGTCCATCCAAAACTTGCCTTAAACGGTAAACCACCAATGAAAACAAATGCCTTTTTGTGTTTCGTTAGTTTGCATGAAACCAAGGGAAGGATTATATATTTTAGGATAAAAATTATAAGTATGGATGGTAAAATAAAAAAAACTCTGTTCCCGAGAAGATTTGCACTAAAGCAAAATGGTAACCGGACCCCTAGATAAAGATTAAGCTGTCAATCTTCTCAGTCCGGCAATTCAATAGCTCAATAATGAAAACAGATAGGTGAGAAATAATTTTGCAGTTAAGGGTGTGTCAATTTTTGTGTGCGTGGCCTGAGCAGGTGGCAAGGTGATAAGTGTTGACGCAATCGAGATTCAAAAGCTATGAAACATGAAAACCTTAAATCAACAGCAAGAGACAGAACTTGAGTAGGAAGGGAACTTGTGAAGAGGTTTCACAAAACAAATATACATGCTACATCAATATATTCTCCCAAGGAGCACCACAAAAAAACCATTACAAATATCTATCATAATTATAGGTGGCGGTAATTGAAGATCACAATTGTGGAAAACCTCACAATCTTCGTCCTGACCTGAGATTGGCAATTAGAACCACTTGGCTTCAATTAACACTATGACTATGGTCAGTAAAAGTAATGAAAAATATTGGTAAGTGTAAACTACCTTATGGAAGTAATTAGTAATGAAGTTTTTTTGAAAACCATGTACTTGAAAATAAAATTCATAAAAACAATAGTCCTCCGTTAAAATTTTTCAGTATTAAAAAATTGAAATATAGAACCCGTAAAATATATTAAAGAACTGTTTAAAATTAATCTTTACCTCTTTTGCGAAAAGATACAAACGGGAATCGTGAAGAAACCATCATAAAGTTAGGTTTCATGAAATATCACTTGGGTGGGTGGAGAACATGATTTTTTTTATTTTTAAATGTTCATCATCGCTTTAAATTTTCTGCTTGCATGTAAGATCCATGAGATACGTGTAATTTCTGAATGAAATGGAGTGCGTTTGATATCTCTTCCCGAGGAATAAGGGGAACTTTTACTAGCAAAGTTACATCTACATAAATAGCCTGCGATCCACCAAAAAAGGTGTGTGGCAGGGGGTGCAGCACCAGGAGGAAAGGGTAAAGGATGGGGGGGTTGGGGTTTATTCAAATAGGTGGGGGAAGGTGGTTATCATTCTAGGAAAAAATGACATTTTAAACCTGTCAGTCTTGTAGCCTATCTCTCTGATCTTACGAGGGTCATCCGGAAAGTAGTACCCGTTCGTGCCGCATGAAGTGCTGACGACGCGAGTAGCCGCTGGACGAGGTCAGATAGCTTCAGTGGCTTGTCTGCCTTCTCTGAGCCAAGTTGCGTGACGCTAGCATTGCCTGTGTTGTTTCTGTGATTGTTTACAATGTTTAAAAAAATTGAGAACGCCGCCAGTTGTGAAGTGAGGGCAGTGATTAAATTCCTCAATGCAAGAAACGTTCGCCCATGTGATATTCATCGCCAATTAAAGGAGGTGTATGGAGACAATGTAATGGACGAGTCGTCTGTTCGGCGGTGGTGTCGCAACTTCAACATGGGGAGGGGGAACACACACGACGATGAGCGTTCGGGGAGACCGTCTGTCATTACAGACCAACTGGTGAGCTCAGTTGACGAATTCGTGAATTCAATTCGAATTTCATCTCTTTACAAAGCTTAAAGACTTTTTGGCAGGAAAAAGATTTGACAGCGATGAAGAACTTAAAGAAGGAGTGACCCTGTATCTCAATGAGCTGGCGGCGAAGGACTATGCAGCAGGAATACAGAAACTTGTCACACGTTATGACAAATGCCTTAATTTGCTTGGAGATTATGTTGAGAAGTAGTTTAAAGTATCCTCTTTCGAATAAAATTTTTTTATGTTTGTTAATATTTACTTTTGTGTCTTTATTTCACGAACGGGTACTACTTTCCGGATGACCCTCGTATATTCGTGATCCCTCCGACCGTAATACATTGAGGTTCGTATTATATTCTTGATGTCATCGGAAAAGGACCCATCTTTAAATTTTTTTTATAAGTTTAATCTATATTGTAAACGCCGCTGCGTAAGAGAATCCCAACCTAAATTGTCTAGCAAAGTAATTATAACATATATTCAAGGACAATTAAACCACCATACAAAAGATCTTCTTGAAAGCACCGTTAACGTTGCTTAGAAAGAACATGTTACTGTGAGACCCAATGACGTTCTTTACCAATAGTAAGTCAAGACAAAAGCGTGGAAGTCACAACGTGGATATAGCATGTGGAACGCACGTTCAAAACATTTGTGAAGATATTTAGGCTAAAGAAACTTGTGTTCAGTGTTCATCAAATGTGGAGCAGATAGAGTTAGATAGACATCACCTTGTATTTCCATCCGCTTCGATCAAATGGGTATGCGGATTATTATATTATCCGCAGACGCAGCAAAACGCAGCCATAATTGACAGCCCTGCAGCCATAATTGACATTAACTCCATTTTTAAATAACGTTTTATGTCATTGCTGGTAATTAACGATAAATTAAAACCAGCATTTTATGATTTCTGCATGCTCCTCGAGTTTCCGCTCCGTTTGTTGACTTGGACTAACAAAAGCTTTGCCAGCATTCCAGTTGGTATCTTTAAGGTCAAAGACCATAAGTTTCAGGAGGAGTCTTCGCCTGCGACCTGAAGACGCCAGCATATACATGTATGCTGGCAAAACTGTTGTCATTCTAAGTTAATAATTGCGTTGAAGTCCCCAGAAGCATGCAGAGGTCACCCAATTCACGAGCGGAAACCTCCGAAAGGAACCTGACCTTTGATGTCACAGGTATGTTGTGGAGTCATCCTCTGCCACACACCCTACCGCTGGCTTGCAGGGGAGGACCATATAAGTGAAATCACACAAGTGAACAAAAAGTAAAAATGCTCGAAATGGCAATGATTACCAAATACTGGAAAATAGCTAGTGAGTTATTACATTTCGTCACACACACACACACACACACACACACTCATGGCGACTAACAAGATAGCATGTAGTTGCAGAGAAAATTCGAAAGGTATGCCAAGGATCCTTCCGTTAAGTTTTTATCTCTTGAAGGATTTCTAAGCGAACGTTTAGCATACATCTGCGCAATTTTCGCCTCGACGACGCCAAGTGAAAGGAAAAAGGAAGACATAATTTTTCGGGTCGTTGATCTCTTTCCAATTTTTGGGGGTTTCTTTATACAGATGTCCAACGAAACCGAACTTACAAGAAGCAGTCAGTAACCTTGGAGTTTATTCATGAGAACCTACTTCTCAAGGACGTTACGGTAAGTCTATGATGTAACATTAAAACGACTGTTTTAAGCTCCGAAAAATTTTATTGTGGTATATCACTCATCTTTTTCTTCCACATTATTAAATTTTACTTATTTTTCACAAAATAAGACAGCATTTTTACCAAAAAATACGTAGAATTGCTCATTTTTAGACATTTCTAAACTTCGTGAAAAATTATAATTGTTTTTATGTTTTATGCATGCCTATCTTTCAGTCTCATCCCTTGCGTGCATAATGTCTCCGAAAGTCGGAAGATTTAAAATAATTGTATAACATATGGTTAGAAGGATAAACCTTTTACTTGGCCACTTGAAATAATATTGTTTAAATAATTTTTAAAGTACATCATGTACAAGCGAATTACCCTGGAAGGTCTCATGGATTTTCATAAGATTTCGACTCCAAAACTAAGACAAATCCCAAATTCCATTCCATCCTCGTAACAGTTCAGTTTCAAATCTAAAAATCCTTGTGGGCCGACCAAAACAACTAAAATAATTTTTAAAAATGATACACCGTCTCAGAAGAATAACTAATACTTGGCATTAGGGTTAATTAGTAATGTTTACCATAGTCTACAGTAATCTATATCCTCCGTTATTCACCAAATGTCATATCAAGCCGATCAAATTCAAGTGAACTACACTCATACTATAACGTTCAATACGTAGTAGCACAAAGCCAATACAAAAATATTAGGGCAAAAATACAGATCAAGGAATGAACAATTATACAATACGCCTTTTCCTCTGATAATATGAAATCAGACCAGTTTTCATAGAAAACGAATAGTGGGTTAATAATCCGAAAATTCAAGACGTTCGAAAGAGTGAAATGGGTAAAATCAATGAATGAATTGAAGGTTGGAGTATAGTGGAATGATAGACGACTTAACCGCAACCTGTACAATTCATTCTGTTTGGGTGCGTGTTGCAGATGGAGAGTCGTGATTGACAGTGCTGGGCATTGGAGAAAGACAGAGATTCCCATAATGATCTGTTGTTTTCAATGCTTAGACGGGGGTAGCGTCAAAGGAGAAATGGGAAGGAATGCAGGTTGGAGTGAATGCAGATGGGGAGTTCATATCGTTAGATTTGCTAATGGTCAAGTTTAAGCACATCAATCAGTCACGGTATTACAATCATTATTAAGCGCATTAGAATTCTGTGCGATAGATATGGGAAAAGAATCAAATATGCAAAAAGAGAGTTAACAAGACGGAAGGTTAATGTACACGTTAAAACTGGAAGGATAATCCTAGAGACTGTAGAACAGTTTGCCTGTTTTAGATGACAATGGTCAACTTAGTGGGGACATATGCAGAACAACCGTATTAGGCAAAGAAGTTTTATGAAGTAAGAAGTATTTCATGACAGGGTCGTTTAGTAAGGATTTCAAGAGGAGATTAGGCAAAAATGTTGACATGGAGCGTGTACGGCGAGGAAACTTGGTCAAAGAAGCAAGATGATAGGCTACGATTGGAGGCTTTTGGGTTATGGCAAAAGGATGAAAAAAGTAAACTGGACGGAAAGAAACATCGGCAAAATAGTACGTCTCTTAGGGGCTACAGTGATTTCGGAGAAATCTCAAGAAGGAAGGTGCAGATAATTTTGATTGATGGCGGAATACTGAATACTCTCCTAGAGGGGAAAACATTAAGCAAGGAAAAGGATAGGCATGTTGGACAGAATGAAGGGAGGTAGAATGTAGAGTGAATTGAGGAAGTTTCATCAAAATCTACACAAATACCCCGAAATCCACCAAAAAGGTGTGTGGCAGGGGTTACAAGAACCAGCTGGGATAGGTAAGGGATAAGGGAGAGGAAAAAGCATTCAGTAAAAATCTACTAAAATCCACGCAAATCCCAATACATGCTGCTAGCGGAAAACTTAGTCACAAACAAGTGTTAATTTCGCCCATAATAAAAGTTCTCGGGTTACTAGTTTGCGGGAAATTTAGAGTTTAGAGTAAGACTGTGTTCATCCAAAACCTTCATTAAATGGTAGTCTAACCCTCGGACAATACTGAAGCGAAATCAATCACCATAGTATTTCTGAGAGGAGTTCTCTCTACGTCTAAGTGGATATCTAACGTCGTCCAGGTGTCTTGAAATAGAATGTACCACCAACGGTTTGAACACCTTTTTTTATCAACCTCTATCGATACATAAATGTACATAATTCCTGGTTGTAATTAAATTTCTTCGATTCATACTGAATACAACTATATTAGTTCTTCAGATCTGCTTTTGGAAAAACAACTTTAAGACAAATATTGCTCAAAAGTGCGAAACCAGATGAATTCTATTGAAACAATATGGCAGTTAGTTATTACCTTTGTCTTTATTGTGAGAAAAATTGATTTTTTTACGCCCGTTCAAGTTTTAAACAACCTTTCCTGGGTGAAACACATTCGGGAAATATGCCAACAAGCTAACGGAAAATTAGGATTTATTGGAAGAGTATTGGGAAAATGTCATGCTAAGGTCAAAGAGAAATGTTATCTTTCGCTGGTTAGGCCTCATTTAGAATACGCTGGAAGTATATGGGATCCTCACGAAGTTGGATTAATTGCCGAATTGGATCGCGTGCAGCGTAGAGGAGCTGGATTTGTAAAACATTGTTATGATAAACTGAGTAGCGTATCCAAAATATTAGAGCAGCTAAGCTGGGAATCGCTTACGGAGCGAAGGTTAAATTACAGATTGAAGCTCCAACATAAATTGGAAGAAGGACCCTATAGCAGTGATGTTGAAATGTATTATTACCCTCGTCGCACTACGATAGGAGAGATCATGTTAATAAAATTAGAGAGATTAAGTTTAGAACAGATAGATTTAAGGTGTCATTTTTTGCCACGAACGATAAGGGATCAGAATAACCTTATCCGGTAGGGTCATATTCGGGTCAAAATTAGTCTGGTGTGTATTCACCCCATGCCACACACCCTAGCTGTGGCTTGCAGGGTACTAAAAACTAATTAATTAATATACAGCCCGCGATCCTCCACGGGGGCAGAGGAACTGTGTTGGCGGAAGGTGCTGCCTATGACGCAATTTCAGGTTATACGACGTGGTCGTAATAGGAAATGTAGATTAGAAGCTTGGATTTCGATCATAATTTTTGGGTCGTTGCGAATTGCGAGTGTCACCGAAAATATTTTTTTCAAACACTATTACATTTATTATTTTAAACTACTGATCAAAATTATGGAATACTTATTTTCACTCCTATTTTTCAGTGTAATCGAACCTCGACATATCTGTATTTGTTTAATATGTTTTAGAGATTTTTGGTTCCATTATTTTGGAATTCCTTTTGTCACTCAGCCTTCTTCTTAGTAAAGAGTCACCTCTCATTGTCAGTAGAAGCACAGTACGTCAGGAGCGATCAAAGTCGGACATCTCATACAAGCAAAACGAGTATTTTGCGCAACTCAGCGCCTTTGATCACTTTCGGTGGAATTTTACTATCGCGAAATTCATGCCAGGAAATTTGAGTGGAGATGACACATGCCGAAACTATTATGACATCCGCCTATGGGCCCCGCAAAGGACGCTACAAGAAAGGTACCAGCTATGAATAAGCTCACGAATACAAGATAGGCGTAGGATATCGAGTGCCTTATTTAACTCCATTTTCAGCACACCACACTCGAGAACGACCGTGTCGGTTCTCTCTCCAATCCACTCTCCATACGTAGTCATCTAGGAAGTGCATCTGCATGAAACCCTACCAGCCATCGCCAAGGTTTTGGAACATAGTAATTCAAGAGTTAACACAGCGCTTTCCTAGACAAATAAAAGGTTGGAATCAGGGTATAAAATATCTTATTATCTTATTTATTCTTTAGTATCTGGGTTCACACCATACCTACAACGCTCCGTGCATCGCCGAACTCCGTCCACAGTCACGCACTCTTCAATTTCATATATCGTCCAATATCACGCACCGTTAACACATCATTCACTTTTGCAATACAACTTTAACATATTTAACAATAGCAGTAACGCCGGCTATACATAACTTGTACGTACAACAGAGTATAGACTTAATTATTACTCAAGTCATGGGAAACGAGCTGTTAGCAGAGGTAATATGAGAGAATATTTAAAAATAATCTCATACTAGTCCACCTAGACTAATAATAGGCCAGAAGATTTCAATAATAGCTCTGTCATCGAAAGCAAAAAAAATTTTTTAAGTCCACCCGATTTTCTTCAATTGCTCACTCTGAACTTACGTTTATTTATAAAACGTCGTGATAAACTAGCATCGTATCTGGATTATTATCAGATCTAGAATGAGAATCACTAGTGGATCGAAGTTAAGATTGTAGATTAAACATATGGTAGGAGATCTCTAAAAATTAACCTTCAAATTTCAGGTTTAACTCAGTGGGAACCTACCATATTGGAGAGAAATGATAATTAACAGTTGTGATCTCCAATATAGTATTTTTATTCACACGACCCGGATTACAAAACATCGTGTGAACTTCAGATAAAAATTACCTGCTTTATGGCGAGTATATACTCTTTTTTGATGAGAATTCGGGAAGTGGGGGAGGGGGTTTGGGGGTAGTTTTTTTTGGTGGGTGGGAAGTGGAGACTGATTGGTACAGGGGTGGTCCACAGTCCTCCCACACTCGGTCACTGTGAACCACCCTTTTGACTCATTCACCCCATCAATCAGGCTCCACCCTCCCACCCACCAAAAACCCCCCAGCCCGCCCCCCTTCCTCTCATCAATAAGAGAATATATGTGCCAAAATACACGTCATTTTTACCTAAAGATGTCACGAAGATTTAAAACCCGGGTTGTGTGAATAAAATACTAATGTCGAAATAATAATTGTTAATTAACATTTCTCTTCAATTTAATGATTGTGTATCAGCGTAAATGTATTATGAACCTCATCACACTACTACCAGATGTAAATGATATCAGAGAGAACAAGTGTATAACCGACAGATTCATGACATGTGATTTTTCCCGCTACCGATAGGGATCAGAATATCTTCAAGCGACCGCGCTAGGGGGAAAAGACAGTATTGATTTTTGTTCGACATAGCCTAGTATGTTGTCATTATTTTTATCTGACCGTTATCTTATTCTTACTCAGTCACTAGCAGTAACTACGTAACGCATACTTAGCGTTTAGATACCATACATAGTGCATACGTCCTAGCTGGGGCTTTACTTTTCATCTCATTTGAAGATCGTTCCCTATTACGGGTCATGCTATTCAATTGTTTGCCTACTAAAAGTACCATCCGTCGGTCGCACCACTCATGGGTTTGAACCTTATCAATTTGCAAAATTCATTATTTTATTTATACAAAATATTCTTTCATTCAAGTCAGCGCTCTTCTTAGTGTATTCGAATGATTCTATTAAAGCATACACTTGCGGCACAAAATATTTTTAATAGTTGGGAAAGCAGAAGGTTGAAACCCTATTCATGTCTCATCACCAGGTTTAGTATGTGGATACGGGCTGAAAAAAATTACATTCGTTTTAACGCACGGGAGTCCTAAAGTTTAAAAACCGTCATGATAAAATGGACACCATCGCAATGAACACTGCAGACTTGATTTAATGGTTATTAGGGACATGGATTAGCTTGAAATCACAGAAGGTGTTCAACATTATTGAGGTTCACTGCTGCAATTAAATTGAGATTACTTGACACGACTTAGTCTGTCAATCGTCAACGGACCTTAAATCACGAGAAATGCAAGTTCAATGACCTCTTATACACGTATATCGAGCGAGAAATATATAATAGGAACGAGTTTGATGTTCCCATTCCGTTGTAAATCATAGGATACGTTCAGCTCTTTAGTATTCCCTATGGCCGTTTACATAGTTATTAGACTCTAACCATTCACCCTTGGAAGACCCTTTGGGCTTCATACAGATAAATATATCTTTAGGAACATTCAACTGTGGTTACTTTCCGCACAAAACATTGAACTTCCCGGGATTCAATTGGTCGCATCCGCCACCTGCAAGTTACTAGTTAGCACGTTGATTTCAAGCTTGGTGTGAAATTACTCCCAGCTAAATACCCTGGTGGTTTGTTTACAGGGTACAATGACGAAATAGCAGAAGGCAATGAAATAGAAATAGGACACATCCGCATGACAGATGTGAATTCCGGAAGATGCCTACTGAAATATAGTATCGCGAAATTAAAATGATTATTTGTTCACGTCGAGCATCCAAACATAAAACTGTTCCAATTTTAACGTTTGTGTTAAAACGAGCGTGAATTAATCAGAAGTTTTATTATTTCTTCAATAAAGTTTCTCAGGCCTGGTTTCGTAAAGACAGATTAATTTCCTCTTTTTAAAGCTTGAACGGGGGACCCTGAAGTTAGGCGAACCTTGCCTTGATGCGGCCTTAACTTCCAGCACGCGGACCATAGAGTACGGAATGGGCTTTGGCGTGCAAACTTCACATCACCTGTTATTCCATTTCAATACGATTGCCATCGAACGTTATTTCTCGTTTTCCATTGCAGAGGTTCTGGTAGGAAATTTTTAACTTGCGAAATATGCAATATCATAAACAACTAACAAAGGAAAAATGTTTTAGCTTAGACACTATGAAGGGGTTCTTTATATGCATTTACATTTCAACAGCTCAGACGAAGCACCAGAGGAAATAAGACCAGAAGCACTGGAAATGTGGCGCAACCGAGGAATGCTGAAAATGAATTGAGTGACAATTTAAGAAGTAGCTCGAAGAAGGTCAAGAGAGGAAGAGTAAAACCTATTGGGGGCATCCAGAGGCTTGATAATTTGCCGAAAAGGATAACTGGATTAAATAAGGAGGGTTGAATGACATAGGAGTGAGAGAATAGCAGGGGAAGGCAAAGGATGAATTCCGAGAAGCAGAAGATCTAGAAGTGCTGGGAACAATGAGGGAATGAAGATAATGGCAGAATAATTTTTATAGCTGATACAACCCAGCCCTTGGATTTATAATCTTTGACGACGGTGATATAACACCGAGTATCATTTTTAATTTTTATCCTGCATATTTGAATTTTTGTCTTCCATTTAGCCTCGCAATTCAGGTCAGCAAATGCTGTTAACTTTGGGAATGATTAAGACAAGTTTCAACAAGTGTAACCTACTACAGCCGAGGTTTGACGGACAAGTCCCTTTACTGAAAGACACGTTCTCCGGAATATTACTTAATTTAAATAAATCTGCAAACACTAGGTAAAGATTTTTTGCCATTTCTCTATGCCAGCGACTACATTTTAAATTACTTATAATATCCACGATGAAAAAAGTTTGTAAATAAAATCCTCTAATGCAGACATTTGAATTGTGGTAGAGCGTACAAATATTATTTATAACAAAACTTTCACGAGGAACGGAAAACTGGATTGGAATTTATTCATAAGTTTTACTTTGGTAAAAGTTTGCAATCATTAATATTTGGAAAAATACCTAATGGTCAGTGAACAACAAGTTTCATGGATTTTACCTTGGCTAAGTTCGACTGCAGTCTACTATATGCCAAACAAAAATAACATTTCCTTTGCATTTTCCTCGATTAAAATTTCCTTGATTGCGATACATCCGTCAACGAAAGTCAAGTCAAAGCGAACACTAAACCCAGACGTGCGAGATCGGCGTTGCCAAATCAGAGTGAGCGGCAGGAAGAGATAATTGTCCGCGCGGAGGCAGTGGAGGCCGACCGTGACGTCGCCCCCGTGACCGGCCTAGGCGCACGAACTGCGGTGATAGAGGGGTCCTCCATTCCGGTTCCTAGGGCGCAGATGCTCAAGTTTCGGCATCTCTCGACGGTGAAATTATGCGAGCGTTCCCCACGCCCTTCCCAGCGATCCGCGATAGCATCTCCGTCCCAATGGCTTCGAATGTTTGCAATGAATGGAGCCCTCGCTCCGTTGGCGCCAGTGCGTGATGTCGTCGTCTCCGAGAGCGGCGGCCGTTTTCCTTCGGCTCACCTCCCGCGCGCCCCCCGTCTCTCGCCCCCCGCGAGACGCGGAGCGAGAATACGCATTCATTTCAGGGCGATTACCTCACCGCCTCTCACGCCCCACCCTTCGCCCTTTCCCTGCCGCCACCGCCTCACACCACCGCCTCCAACATCGGCTAAATATTTACGATAACCATTTGCAATGATACTGCTCGAGGAATAAGTTTCGACCTTATCTGAATGTATTTAAAATTGATATCCTAGAATGATATGATCCCCTACCATACCTTCAACAAACAAGATTTGTACAAAAAGTATCGGTAACAATTTTTTCCTGACGTGTGTGTGAAGTACTGAATCCAGACCGTCCGTTAATTGTGCCCATGATCGCGGATCGTATTAGTATTGAAAATATGACAGTGAACACCACTATCACTGAAAATTTGGCGATATGAAAGATAGGAAAATGCATCGCGACAATTCACCCAGCCACATCTGCTCCAAGATAACCGAATACTTGAAAAACGGCATAGAGAAGAATCTCCAGCCTCCTTGCAGTCCCGACTTGGTACAAGCAGACCCTTTTCCCAAAAGTTAAACCATCCCTCAAAAGACACCATTATGGGACCTTAAGTGCCATCAAAGAAGCATCCACGCGTACTGTTAAGGACTTTCCAGAAACGGCCTACCAGGGAGCCTTCGAGTCGTGGTAAAGCCGCTGGCAAAAGTGTGTCGACGATCATGGGATGTACTTAGAAGAAATTAGAGGCACTGTGGCAACATATGAAACAAATCTATTGTCCTAAACTTTTCCCGATACCTTTTATCCTAACCATTTATGAACCCCTACGTTGTCCGTGGCATAGACTACCGCACAGCAGCATCAGTAATGTGCAAGTGACAGAGTAATATAGAGAAAGATAGCCAATCCGGTTGACAGTATCCCTCTCATTACCGTCTCCAAATACCCCGCAATCCGCCAAAGGGGTGTGCAGCGAGGGTGCTAGGATACCACCCACTAATTAATATTCATATTTATTTGCTCATTTCGGCAAATACTCGTACACGCACATAACTATGATATGATTTACATAAATTATGCAATAATTTGTGTCTGAATAAAGCCGGTTTTTTTTCTTTTTAGGTGAGTCAGCCGACGGCTAAGATCATTTGCACCGTTAGGGATGGATGGTAAAGGAGGAAGAGTGAAGAGAAACCCGGCGTCGGCATTAGCCTACTCTTGTGGAAAGGCGGCCAGGGATCCGCAGTTTAACATCCTATCCAACCAACGTCACACTCATTCAAAGTGCTCTCCACAAACCACCTCAAGTAGGGATCGGAAAACCTATGAAATATATCTCCAGGATAGGAACCCAGGCCCTCTGGATGGGAAGCCAGTATTTTAGCCACAGCACCATCCCAATACCCGTCAGAATAAATCATTGAATCTTGGCGAATTAGGAAATATTTTTATATTGATATTTTAGAAACTAGTCAACATAGAGCAAGCAACAGATAGAATTTTACTCGTAGAGATTAAAGCAGAGACGACGAACTTGGTCATTGTTCAGGTATACATGCCACCGAGCAACCACAAGGAGGAAGAAGTCGATAGGATGTACGATGAGTTAGAGGATATCATCGCGAGTGTTCCTGCAGGGAAATATTTGATAGTGATGGGGGATTGGAATGCGACGGTAGGCGAAGGAAGAGATGGGGGTGAGGTGGGGGAATATGGGTTAGGCACGAGGAACAAACGCGGGGAGAAAGCGATTGACTTCTGCAGGAGACAGGGGTTAGTCATCCCCAACACATGGTTTAGACACCACAAAAGGCGTAGGTATACATGGAAAACTCCAGGTGACTCAGAAAGGCATCAGTTAGATTATATTATGGTTAGGCACAGGTTTAGGAACAGTGTGATAAATTCGCACAGTTTCCCAGGAGCGGATGCGGACTCTGACCACAATTTAGTTGTTATGAAATGCAACGTCCGTTTCAAGAAGATAAGGCAAGGGCGGCGGGTTAGGAAATGGAACGAAGAAGCATTAAATGGATTAACTAGGAAGGAGTATCAGTAGGCTGTAGAGAAAATGATGGAGGACGGTTAAGAACTGAGTTCAATCGAAGAAATATGGGAATGTATCAAGCAAGGGATATTGGAAGCCGCTAAAGACACTATAGGAACCGTTAACGGGAAAAGGATAAGGAAACCATGGGTAACGGATGAGATGATTGCAAAGATGGATGAGAGAAGAAGATGGAAAAATGTAAAAACAGATTTAGGTAAAATTAAGTACAAAGAGTTAAACAATAAATTGAAAAGGGCCACAAATAAAGCAAAAGAAGAATGGTGGAAAACGCAATGCGAGGATATCGAAAGTTTACAGAAGAAGGGTGAAATTGGTGCTCTATACAGCAAGGTTAAGTTATTATCGGGAAGTAAGAAGGCAAGATCTGTGCTAGCAGTTAAAGATAAGTGGGGTAAGATAATAGTTGAACCAGGAAAAATCCAAGAGAGATGGAAGGAATATATAGAAAGACTGTATGGCAAAGAACTTACGCCGACAAGGTTAGACATAGAGAAGGAACATGACGTAGAAGAAGATAGCTTAGGTCCAGGCATACTCGACGCTGAAATAGAAAGGGCATTAAAGGAGATGGAAGCAAATAAGGCCGTGGGGGTGGACAACATTCCGGTAGAGCTGTTGAAATGTTTAGGAAAATGCGGGAAGAAGGCCCTATATGGACTGATTCGAGGTATCTATGAAGAAGGAATCTGGCCGGAAGATTTTGTGAGATCGGTGTTAGTTCCCATTCCAAAAAAGGCAAAGTCTATATCATGTGAGGATGACAGAACAATAAGTTTGATATCCCACGCAGCTTAAGTTATTCTCAGGATCATCAACAAAAGGATAGAGAGTAAGGCAAATGATTACTTAGGGGATGATCAGTTTGGGTTTAGGAAAGGAAGAGGTACGCGTGATGCCATTGCAGTAATGAGATCACTAATCGAGAGGAATATAGAATACAATCAGGACGTTTTTGCCTGTTTTGTAGATTTCGAAAAAGCGTTTGATAGAGTGAATTGGGAAAAATTAATGCGTGTATTGCAGAAAATAGGATTGGATTGGAGGGACAGGGGACTGATCCGCAACCTATACATGTCTCAGACTGCTCAGGTGCGAGTGGGGAACGGAGAGTCCGGATGGGCAGTGTTAGGAAGAGGTGTATGGCAGGGTTGCCCATTGTCACCGGTGCTGTTCAACGTATATGTAGAGGAAATGATTAAAGAGGCATGGGAAGAACTGGAGGTAGGAATGAAAGTCGGAGGGGAATTCGTACAATCGGTTAGGTTTGCTGATGACCAAGCATTAGTTGCTCAGTCAGCCAAGGGGTTGCAAGCATTTCTGAGTGAATTGGAGGTTCAGTGCGATAAATATGGGATGAGAATCAATATTAATAAAACAAAGGTTATACGATTTTCCAGAAAGAAAAAGGCTAAGCTAAATATTAAAATAGGCGGAGAAAAAATAGAGCAGGTAGAGCAGTTTACATATCTCGGAATTGTTTTGGACCAATATGGTCAAAGTGGTAGGGACGTAAGGAGAAGAATTGCGTTAGGCAAGGAGGCTTTCTCAAGGAGGAGGGAGTTGATGACGGGGACGTTGAGTAGGGATGTTAAGACAAGACTCGTAAAATCTCTGATATGGAGCGTAGCTATGTACGGCGCGGAAACGTGGTCACTGAAGCAGGAGGATAGACGTAGATTGGAGGCTTTTGAAATGTGGGTGTGGAGAAGGATGGAGTAGGTGAAATGGACCGAAAGGAAAACAAATGAAGTACTGGAGATGGTGGGTTAGGAGAGGGGTTTGTTGAGAGAAATCCTATGGAGGCAGGAAAAATGGATGAAAGGCGTATTGAGCGGTAGTGGAATGTTGAAGAAGGTAATAGAGGGGAGAATGTTTGGCAAGCGAGGAAAGGGTAGGAACAGGATAGGGATGTTGAATGGGATGAAGGGTGGAAAGATGTACACAGAGATGAAGAGGGACCTGATGTAGTTTAGGTTGCTGGATTGGGTTTTGTTTGGAGTTACAAAATATTTATTTGATAGTTGTGTCCATCCAAAAACCTACCCTAAACGGTAGATTACCTAATAAAAATTTTAGAAGCCTGCAAGCCAAAGCCAGGGTGTGTAGCAGGGGGTGAATACACACCAGAATAATTCTTACCCGAATATCGCCCTAACCGCGGTTGGACAATACTATTTGGATACCTTTTCGTTCGTGGACAAAATGAAATCTTAAATCTATCTGTTCTACACTTAATCTCTCTAATTTTATTGACATGATATCGCTTACCGTAGGAGGATGGGGGAAATAATACATTTTCTACATCATTGCTGATAAGACATCCTTCCAATTTACACAAGAGATTAATCTGTATTTTAACCTTCACTCCGTGGATGATTTCCAGCTTAGCTCCTCTCATATTTTGGATACGCTATTTAGTTTATCATAACAACGTTTTGCAAATCTAGCTCCTCTACGATGAACGCGATACAATTTCAAACAACCCGACTTCCTGAGGACCCCGTATCGTAGCATACGATATTTTAAATGAGGCCTAGCGCGCGAAAGATTACATTTATCTTAGACCCTTTTCATCACATTTACCCAGTAACTCTTCTAAGAAATCCTAATTTTTTTTAGCTTGCCCACATATTCCCTGCATGATTTCACCCAGGATAGGTCGTGAGTGAGGGTAACGCCTAGGTATTTAATTGAGTTACATACATTCCGTTTCGGTGTTCCCGATGCAGTAGGCGTTCGGGTGGGAATTCCTCTTTTTCCAAAAATTTATGACTGCGCACTTTTTTCAGTTAAATTGTAATCGCCAATTGTTGAACCAGCGCTTTTTAGCATTAAGGGCATCTGATCAAAGCTCTTTAACATTTTCATCATATTTCCCCAATTCTAATAAACCCTAGTGTCACTTAACCTTAACATTATGAGATTTCTCGATATTAGGAAGATAATAAGAAACAGTCTGCACGGATTTAGGCAGAGCAAATCTTGCGAAGCATCATTTGGCCTCTTTATTCATGATCTACTTAGTGGGGAGAAAAAAACAGGCTGATTCAGCATTTTTGGATTTAAAGACTTCGATAAAGTCCCGTACAGTACATTGTTAGACCTACTTAAATGTATGGAATCAATGGGAAAATAATAAGTTGGAAAAGGTACTTCTTCTCAAATCACAAAGATTAACCATCCATGTGTTGTGCTCAACGGATATAGAAGTAACTTCGGGCGTCCATCAGGGAGGCAGAATTGGGCCGCTTCTATTCTCAATATTCATTGATGAATTAAGCTCACATGTTAGTAGCAATCTCAGATTATTTGCTGACGACACGGTGTTTAGGGAAATAAGGAGCCAACAAGATGGCGAGCTACTCTCTAGAGACTTAGACACAATCTCGGATTGGCGCAAGAAATGGTTAATTGGTGCGAGTAATGGCTTAACATAGAGAAATGAGCAGTTTTGAAATTTTGGAACAAAGGAAGTGGCGAACAGGACATAAACTACGAAATAGAGAGTTCAGTACTAACTACGGCCAATCGATTTAATATTTGAGGGTAGTTCTATGTAGTACTTTCATGGGGAACACATATCAAGCTTAATTAAACGGGTCTAAGGGAAATACAATAAAAAAGTAAAATAGAGGTGTTATTTCGGTCTAGATAGGCCTTATTTGGAATATGCCGCAAGTATTTACATTAAGTTACCAGTATCGTACATTTTTGTTTATAGTACCGCCCTATATAAAACAAAAACATATCTTTAGCGCAGCAGGTTTAGGTTAGCTTTTATTTTTCGGGAACCCGTCTTAGACATCTTAGCATAGTGTATACAGGTTAGCTTTTGTTGGGACTCGGTTAATAACAAGGATGGCTTCACCTAGGTCCCCTGTTGCCATGATTGAAGGCACTGGCGAATGCGCAGCTCTAAGGGCTCGTATCGTCATGTTAGAGAGAATGGTGCGGGAGCTTCGTTCGGAGATCGCCGGAGGGAGGGCTCCCCTCAGGAGAGTTGGGACTCGGTGTGGGAATTCGAAAACCCGCCACGCCCATAGGGATGCACGGATTCGTCCGAATGCTACACGTGGCTGGGCGATTAGAGACCTGCCTCGTGTCCCATCTCTCAACGAGGGAGTACCTCTTGTCCGTAGGTCTGACGATTGGAGGGTTGTATCTCGGGGCAAGGGTAAGGTAACGCTGCGGCGAGGAGTGGACTCTGCGGAGGCAGACACCATCCCCGTCTCCAACAGGTACCAGGTGCTGTCGGATGACAGCACCACCGCACCTGCAGCTCCTACCCCTACTCCGAGGGCACTGCCTAGAGTAAGACATCAGCGCTCGGGAAGGGAGGGAACCGTTATTTTAGGCAGTTCTAACGTCCGGCGTATAATGCATCCGCTGCGCCGCAGAGTTCAACAGGAGGGAGGCGTTGGATTCTTGTCGTCCTGGTGTATACCAGGCGGCGGGGTACCCCAGGCGACGCAGGCGATGAAGGCGGCCGTCAGTAATACAGGTTGCTCAAAGCTACGCATTGTGGCTCATGTGGGAACAAACGACGCCTCAGAACGTGGATCTGAAGAGATCCTGCGCTCCTTTAAGGAGATGCACTCGGAGGTGAAACGGGTTGAGGCAGAGTTGAAGGTTCCTCTTAAATTAAGTATTTGTAGTATTGTGCCACGTACTGACCGCGGAAGGCTCGTTTGGAGCCGAATAGAGGGTATAAACGAGAGATTGTTGGGATTCTGTCGGGAAATCGGAGCGGACTTCGTTGATCTGAGGCCTGTCCTCTCATCGTGTCGGGTACCCCTAAATCGCTCCGGGGTCCATTATACTGCCGTGGCATCACAGTGTGTAGCGCGTAGGTTACACGAACACGTTTCTAGGGTTTAGCATAGTTGGAAGGCAAGAGCGCAGGTCATATATTGGGATAAATAAAGTAGAATCCAGCGCTTTTTGTCACTTGAGATCAGGTTACGCCTCACAGATCCCAAAAATAACAGAACAAACACAAACTTGTTTTAATACAACATACAACCGACATGTAAAAGTAACCGACAACCCTGGCATTGACGTAGAAAGACATTTGACATGCACTTCTCCACAAACGTGTCTTAAATTACGGTCAGACACAAACAAGGGCGTGATTCAAGAGAAAAACAATCTAAATATACTTGTATTAAATTGCAGAAGCCTCAAAAATAAAATAGCGGATCTCGAGCACATAATCCAATGCCATTCGGCTGATATAATATTAGGCACAGAGAGTTGGCTTTGTAATGACATCAATGACCAAGAAATTTTCCCAATAAACTTTACAGTTTACCGACATGATAGATGTACAAGACCCGGAGGCGGAGTTTTCGTGGCTGTGAAAAGTAATCTTGAAAGCAGACAACTTGCATTTGAAAATAATAGCATAGAAAGTGTTTGGTGCACCATACTGCGATCCAATCACCCCAACATTAATTTATGCTCTTTCTACAGACCCCCAGACTCAGATTTTCAAACACTTAATACCCTCAATGAACAAATAAATAGATTTACACGCAAAAATAA
This sequence comes from Hetaerina titia, assembly GCA_037158775.1. Classification (NCBI taxonomy): domain Eukaryota; kingdom Metazoa; phylum Arthropoda; class Insecta; order Odonata; family Calopterygidae; genus Hetaerina; species Hetaerina titia. Next base: position 11,430,138 of record CM073775.1, read on the forward strand.
TAAATGCATCAATATAATTGGTGGTGACTTCAACCTCCCTGGTATCGACTGGGATAGCAATAGCGTTAAATCTCGGACCCGTGATCGCGAATCTTGCAATTCCTTACTAAAATTGGTTCAAAGAAACTCGCTTCATCAAGCAGTACGCACTCCCACCCGTGGAAAGAACATATTGGACTTATTTCTTACGAATACACCGGAACGCATTAATAGTGTATCAACCGACGAGGGTATAAGTGACCATAAATCTGTTATTATCAACTTGAACGTAGAAATAAAAAAGAATGTCAAGCCAAAAAGAAAAATTTATAATTATCACAAAGCAGATTTTGAAACTTTTGCCAGCCATTTAAACTCTTCACTACACGATTTCAAAACGCGCTTAAGTCTTGCCACCGTGGAAGAAACTTGGACAAAGTTTGTCCAAATAATGCAAAAAGGAATAACAGATTTCATCCCTGTAAAATACGTTAAAGCAAATCGCGACCCAAGGTGGTACAACAAAGGCGTTAAAAAAGCCCTTCGAAAGCAAAGAATGTTACACTCTAGGGTAAAGAAAGCAGGTCTGAACTCATCACCCTTGGACAATAAACAGCTTTTGGACAAGTATGGATCCTCTAAAGTTGAAACTAAAACACAATTACGTAGCGCTTTGCAAGATTTTAAACGTAAAGTACTCTGCGAGTATTTGAACACTGACCCCAAAGCTTTCTGGTCATATGTTAGGGAAATAAATGGGGGTCAACAAACCGTGGCTTGCTTAAGGGACTGCAACAATATCATTCATACTGACAGTGAAGCTAAAGCCAACATTCTAAACGAATTCTTCCAGAGCGTCTTCACGAACGATGTAGCCACCGCGTATCTCCAAGAAACAATATATACTGAACCCATGACAAAAATAACAGTGGACGAGCAAGGAATTGCCAAATTGCTCAAAGACATCAAACCAAACAAATCCCCGGGTCCCGAAAATATACCAGCTCGTGTGCTAAAACACTTAGCTCCTAACATCGCCCCGTATCTCGAATTTATATTTAACAAATCACTCACTGAGTGCAAAGTCCCTAAGAATTGGAAAACCGCGCAAATAACGCCTATTTTTAAAAGTGGTGACAGGGAGGACCCCAGCAATTACAGACCCATTTCTCTCACTTCAATAAGTTGCAAAATTTTAGAGCACATAATTGTCAGTTCCATAATGAGACATCTTGATAACATTAACTTTTTAAGTGACAATCAACACGGATTCAGAAAAACCCGCTCATGCGAGACCCAATTAGGATTGTTCACACATGACTTACTTTTATCGGGTGAAAGTGGTAGGCAAGTGGATGCGATCTTTTTAGACTTTCAAAAGGCATTTGATAAGGTTCCGCATGGTAAACTCATCCATAAATTAAAGGGCGCAGGTATACACAAGGGGGCAATAAATTGGGTTGAAGACTTCCTTTCAGACCGGGAACAGAGGGTAGTCCTTGACGGCGCTAGTTCTACCAGCGTAAGAGTCACCTCGGGGGTTCCTCAGGGAAGTGTTATCGGACCGTTACTATTCTTGATTTTTGTTAACGATCTGAACCGCAAAGTGAAAAGTAAGAAAAGGATGTTCGCGGATGACACAGTGATTTATCGGGAGATATCTGGGGATGAGGATCGTTTAATTCTAGCACGTGATTTAAATAGCATTAATGAATGGTGTTCAAAATGGGGATTGCCTTTAAATCTTAATAAATGTTCGGTGGTAAATTTCTTTAAAAGATCCACGGGATTAGTTTACAAATTAGCTGGAGTTGACCTTGAAGTAGTTGATTCGGTGAAATACCTAGGTGTTACATTCACTAAAGACTTAACTTGGGGGACCCATATACGTAAAGTCTGCGGGCAAGCATATAAAAAATTAGGATTTATTAGACGCATTGTCGGAAGAAGTGACTCCAAGGTCAAGGAACGTTGTTATCACGCTCTTGTAAGGCCCCATTTAGAATATGCATGTAGCATATGGGATCCGTGTGAAAAAGGCCTCATTCGGGAAATTGAGAAGGTCCAACGCCGGGCAGCTCGTTTCGTGGAAAACTGTTACGATAAAACGAAAAGCGTCACTGAAATGCTTATGGAGTTGGGATGGGAATCATTGGAAGAAAGACGACTCAATGCTAGGTTAAACTTACTAAATAAATTCGGATCCGCATGTTTCAGCACCGAGGTCTCGAAAATTATTCGCTCTCCAACATATATAGGTCGCTTGGATCATGTGTACAAAATTCGGGAAATAGATGCCAGGACTAGCAGACTCAAGGACTCCTTCTTCCCACGGACAATACGGGATAACAACTCTAGGGTTACACTCGGAGATAACAAAAATGCCACTTGCCACCCTCCGCGTCTAGGTAACAATTAGTTGAACTCAATTGCATGCACTTTCACTAGCCTCCTGTGTGTTGTGTCAGAACCCTTCCCGCATGCCCGAGCGTCTTTACGAACTTCATGCTCCACCCTTCCATCCCTTGTCCCTCTCCGCGGGTGTGCCCTCCTCCCACCTGCAGCGTTGGGCCAGATTCCTCACCTTGGGTGGGAGAGAGTTTTGTATGGAACGCTCTTGTGGTGGTGGTGTTTCGCCTGGCTACTTGCTATAAACTAGCTGGCACGTTCGTGATAGGTTTCTTGCTGCATCCTAGGGTGGAATTATTTGTTGTAGGTAAGCGTATGTACTTGCATGCTTTTGGAGTGAGGATAGGTAGATGTGTGGTTGCATGCGCGTCGAATGATGGGGTGTTGCAATGAATGTGTGCACTGTTGTGGATTGGGGTTTGCATGTGTGTGTTGGTTTTGAATGCGGTGTTTCTTTTTTCCTTTTTCTTTTTTCCTTTTTTTGGGTGGTGGCCTAACACCCCCCGCCACACGCCCTTGCGGCGGCTGGCGGGGTATTATGTAGATGATGTAGATGTAGATGTATTTGGAATCCTTGGGAGAACGTTTGGCCAAAAGAATTAGATACACTTACGAGGAGAACAAGCGAGACATGTCGAGGTTCAGAACAAACGAGTTTAACGATAACACTAAAGGAATAAATTTCAAGAAACTGTAACAGTAACTTTAACGGAGTCACCCGCTATGTGTGCATTATAATGCAACAATTTCAGAGAGTAAAAATCATTCGCCTTGACCGGGATTCGAAGCCGGATCCCTCGATATCCGGCCGAGTGCTTTAACCAATTAAGCTACCGAGACGTCCCAAAAAAAATCAGAGTGTAAGAGGACGTCTCGGTAGCTTAATTGGTTAAAGCACTCGGCCGGATATCGAGGGATCCGGCTTCGAATCACGGTCAAGGCGAATGATTTTTACTCTCTGAAATTGTTGCATTATAACTAAAGGAATAATTATGGCCCCCCTCTATTTAGGTGTATCAGACTACACATACTACATAAGGGAGATAGATTCCTGTACAGATAGATACAAATACTCGTTCTCTCTCCGGAAAATCAGGAATCGTAATAATAAGAAACCAAAGTAACTATAGAAATATTAAATACATTCGATGTACAAGTCAGGACAAGATTGAACGTTGCGTTAACATAAGGCATATTTGTAGGGGCATGTTATTTGATAGTATATGTATTTGAATGCGTGCAAGTTACAAAGGTTTTCGGAAGAATATTGCATTTGCCTCATTGGGTGTAAATTTACTTGAATTAGTTAGTTTTGCATGTGATTTTATTCTCATTTTCTTGACACCCCCGCTACACACCTTAGGATTTCGGGGTATTGTGTAAATGCAATGTGGAGTACAGAGGACTATTTTTTGGCAATAGCCTTCTTGAGCCTAGTTTTCTTAATCTATTTTTGACAGATTGTGCTTTGAGTAGATTTTTAATTGCCTTTGATACATAGTACTACAATTCTAAGCCCTCCCTATATGAAGTAGGATAACAATTAATTATTAAGATATGCATACTTTTTACTGTCTTAATCATTAGCAAAAGCCCTATTCTTTTACTTCCTCTGCCCCGCTTTCAAACAACTCCCCTACTCTTACTTTACCGTCTTCAGCATTCCTCTGACTCGCAGTACCTCCTTCAACCACTCATCCACCCTCTTTTGCATCTGTTTCCTCTCCATACTTCTTCAGATCCACGCCTCAATGGTCTCCAATCTACGCTTATCATTTGGACTCAAGGAGCAAGAATTTTAGCCATACCGTACTATGCTTTATATTAATACTTCACTTGTCTTTCCTTTATATATATACTGAAGATGCCTGTCATCAACCTTCTACTCTTTGTAAAACCCTTTTACTCAACGCAATACTTCTTTGAATGTCCTTGGTAATTTGCAAGACTTTGGCTACTTCTAAGACAGTCCTTGAATAGGTGAAATGTTTCACCTGATCTCATTGGTCTCCCCTATTTCCATGTTGATCTTGATTGGTAAAATAAAAGTTTAAACGGACGTTTACCTCTATTTAAACAGTTGGATGCGCGAGAGAACCATTGTCCTACTCTTGCCTTCCATTCCCTGTATTTATATTCTCTTCTCAATCCCCTTTCCTCGCCCCTCCGCCATTCCATCCCCACCTGCCCCTCACCACCCTCATTACCCATCGCCTACATCGCATCGCTCCCTTCGCGTTTTACGGGCTGCACATCCGCCATTCCGTCGCCCCCCCCACCCTCGCCGCCCGCCACAGCCGTAGGCATAGATCATCGGAGCCACCGCCTGGGTATCCTGTTTATACTCCATCCTCCCTGGGGTAGATTATTGTTATTATTTGGTAATCTATCGGTTAAGGTAGGCTCATGGATGGACACAACTACCAAATAAATATTTTGAAACTCCAAACAAAACCAAATCCAGCAACCTACTCTACATCAGGTCCCTCTTCATCTCTGTGTACTTCTTTCCTCCCTTCATCCCGTCCAACATCCCTATCCTGTTCCTACCCTTTCCTCGCTTGTCCAACATTCTCCCCTCTATTACCTTCTTCAACATTCCACTACCGCTCAATACGCCTTTCATCCATTTTTCCTGCCTCCATAGGATTTCTCTCAACAAACCCCTCTCCTCACCCACCATCCGTAGTACTTCCTCATTTGTTTTCCTTTCGGTCCATTTCACCTACTCCATTCTTCTCCACACCCACATTTCAAAACCCTCTAATCTACCCTCCAGTCTATCCTCCTGCTTCAGTGACCACGTTTCCGCGCCGTGCATAGCTACGCTCCATATCAAAGTTTTTACGAGTCTTATCTTAACCTCCCTCTTGTACACTTTCTCTGGACCCACTGATCACGAGGTGGAAGGGAAGGCGGGGTGTGCAAGGAGAGAATGGAGAGAGAGAGTGAGAGGATGGGGAGGCAGAAGAGGGCAGGGAGAGAGGGCTGCGACCTTCCCTTTCTCCTGAACCCAGCGTCTCCAGTCTTCTTCGTCTCGCCTCCTTCCCGACGAATGCCTTCTCTCATTTTCAAAGCCAAAGACCGAGAACAATGCGTTTGCGTTGGCGTCTTCCCACAAAACGGCTCTTTTCATTTCCTATTCGCGGCGAGCCGGAACTCTTGCTTGGTGCCAGGATTTTTTTAATACAGCGCGCACATACAAAAATTAAAAAAATAACGATATGCTTGTCACAGACTTGGAGACAAGAGTCCCGAGGATACAAAAACGAAGAGCGGAGCGAAATTCGCACGTAAAAGGAAGCTCTGATGTTGTCATCGCTGTGTAAATACCTTCTCTCCCTCAGCTAGAAGGGATTCGCTGGCTCACAACAAGGCTACAACGGTATATTCGTCCCCAAACAGACATCAATTCCAGTTTTCTGCCATTTTTCAGCCAATCGTGAGTGTCGCTCCCTTTCTCGTCAAAACTGCAAGACACAATAGAGGCGGCTAAAGATAAAATGGTGTAACATATTTCTTTCTCTATTTTATGAAATATTAATGGTACCTCAAGTTATTAAGAACAAAATAATAAGTAGTTCTTCATTAACTGATGATTTACTGAAATAATTCCATCAACAGAAGCTATACGATATCAAAATTTCCGCGTGAATTTATCATAAAAAACCAAATAAAACATTCTCTTTCTCAGATGTGTGATGAATTGTTCACGAGAGTGAACAAATGAATCATATATATTATTCCATTTTCTCCCTTAAAAATTAATATTTTAGTAACGGTATAGGTGAGAAAGAGGATAAAATATCTTCCTTAATTACAAAAGATAAGAATTCCAGAAAGAGCATTTGTTAGGCGGGAGGCAAGGTCAATTCCCAACGTTTACGTTTCGGCCAAGTGATCAGCTTGAGAGCATTTAACATGTTTGCAAAAATTAAATTTAATTAGAAGATGACCATGATGTGAATAAAACGGATACTTCAAAATTTCAATTGCGCATCTTCTGCATCAGTTCTCTTTTTGTAGGCAAACACAGGCGATTAAGAAGATAACGAGCAAAATAGGAAAATTTCGATTGCAGCTATTACTACTTGCTATGTAGGTTCTCTCATAAATACTATTACTTATACGTCAGAATTTTAAATGATTTCTTCATTGTTCCAAAAACATATATTGTTAATCAATGCCAAAATGAAGGTTTGGAGCTGTTTGGGCTAAATATGGTTTTCTTTAAGAAAACTACAGCTGATTCACGGGTGGTGCCCTAACACCCCCTGCCACACGCCCTTGCGGCGGCTTACTAGGTATTAAGTAGATGTAGATGTGAATAATGAGATTGTACATTTGTGATGTTACGTAATGGAGTATAGGAATAACGCTCTCATGATTCAATAGATCATGAAACGAATAAATGCAACATATAGGTGTTCATCTTAATAAAAAATGGATCGCCAATTTTTTGGAGGAATTTTTCTAGTAACGTAAATAACGGACATAATATTGACTACATACGTGATACTCTATTGATCGTTATTACGATTGGCACTAGCCCCACTGCCACACACCTTTTTGATGGATCACGGGACAGGATATTTATGTCAATGAGGCTGTACCAGAAATGTTTCAAATTTAAGAATTCATTTTTAGTCGCAAAATTAATTAGGATATTTTTACTATGGGCAATTAAATGCTGCAATATTTTAAAGGGAAATAATAATAAAAATGACAAATACGACTGGTGAGTCGTAATAATTTGATGCTATTTAATTGTTAATTCAAAATAACGCAAATTAATAAATTATGTAAGTATTGACAAAGTGAATGTAGTTTTTAATTTGGATTGTCATTAAAAACTAAGGGCCAATGGTAATTTCCATAACTTTAAAAATTCCACGATAATGTGAGTTGCGGCATAAGAAGAAATGCCATTCTCCAAAATCGTCAGAAATCTTCTCCAAATTTACGTCAGAAAAATGGCAGCAATCTTCTTTTGATCCTTTCGTCAATCACTTGAAAGAAAGATATTCCTGACGAAACTTATCTCACGTCGAGGAGTTTATTCCATTTTGCGCGGAGATTGTCGTTGCGACGCAACGAAACTCGTTCCTTATCAGCGATAGTTAGACCAACTTGGGTTGCTGAGTAAGCTCTCCTTAATCTTTTGGACCTTTACGAGCTTGATATTCCTCAGGGGAGTCGGTAATAAGGCCTCGGTCATCGCTGCTAAGGATGCTGCAGGGGACGGCAGACAAAACAACAACGGCGCGACGACAGGATAAGAGCGGCGAAGGACGACGTGACTTGGGCCGATGAGGAAACGGCGGTGGAGGAGGTTGGGTGGGCGGGCGGCTGGCTGCTGCTCCGGTGGAGCCGTTATGCGCCGAGCAGGCTGACGCCACCGCGGGTGCTTTCAGCGAGTGGACGCGAGAAATCGCGCGGGTCATTTAGGCTGCGAGCGGTAATTCACCCTCCCTTCGCCTTCCCCCGCCTGCTCCCCTCACCCCTCATCCAAGAAGGCTCATCATTAATGAAATTAGTTCTGATTACGTGGAAGTAGTCTCCGACCTACCACATGTGAGACCCGCCCACATTTTTCCACAATTACATCAACGCTATTAGTTATAAACTAACCATGTAAATTAAGGATTAGTCCTTGATAGAACGCTATGGTGTCAAAAGAGGTATCTCATAGTAAATTAATTAATTACTGAAACGTCTCTTTTTATTCTCATACTAAGCTTGAAAAATTGTCCGTAATTAACTTCTGGAGAAAAACTACGTTGCCTCACACAGAGAAACTGAATGGAAGTGGGAAAGGTAAAAGCGGACCACAAACCCTTCAATGCTGAACTTAACATGATGGAAACTCACCCGAAATATCTGCGGAGTTGAATTAAAGCAATTTGGTTTAATAGTATGATTACCGACGAAAGATTTCAATGAAAAAGTGAAGGAGAGAGGCTTTTTTATATTATACATGCCTTCTTTGGAATCGCATTTGATCATCTGGAACCATGTAGGAATATTGAACTAAACATTTAAAAAAATCACTAAGATGTATGTACCTTCCGAATTGTTGAAACTATTGTGAAAAATTGGAAAGTGTCAAACTGTCGCGGGATAACTTAGAATGTGAGCCACTTGAGGAACGTTGATTAAATTCAACAACTCTGAAGACGCACATGGAATGAATCCCGTTCTGTCTCCGAGGGAATAATTCTATCTTACACCGGATTGATTAACAGAGACCACCATAGAAGGCTAGGGATACGGACTGCCGAACCAAACCTTAAAAGGAATTCATTTTCACAGAAGAAAAAATCTTTCTAAACGGAACAGCCCTTCCGTAAGGCTGTCGAAGTTCAGGCCGCTTACCATATTTACCTAAACGTATGCGGTTTAATGCCATCCCCTATTATAACCTACCTAGACGGATAATTGCTAGATTAATCACAGTATATGTAGATTATAGGAACTAGATTGAGAATCACTCACAGACCGGAGGTGAAATTAAATATTGTAATTGGAAGGTCTCTTCTGTGATGATGCTAAAGTTGTCTCACCAGTTTCGTCCTATTTCGAGAGGAGATATAATATAAATATATTTAGAGACAAACTTTTGAATCAAGAGGTATAAAATATTATTTTCCTCACGAACGGTAAGGTACTACCAACGACGGTATTAAGGAAACAATTATATGAATTACTTAAGTCTTTATTCGGTTTAATTTTCTTGATGCTCACATGCCTTCACATGCTCACGAACGAAGTAGCCACCGCGTATCTCCAAGAAACAATTTATACTGAACCCATGGCAAAAATAACAGCGGACGAGCAAGGAATTGCCAATTTGCTCAAAGACATTAAACCAAACAAATCCCCGGGTCCCGAAAACATACCAGCTAGGGTGCTAAAACACTTAGCTCCTAACATCGCCCCGTATCTTGAATTTATATTTAACAAATTACTCGCTGAGTACAAAGTCCCTAAGAATTGGAAAACCGCGCAAATAACGCCAATTTTTAAAAGTGGTGACAGGGAGGACCCCAGCAATTACAGACCCATTTCTCTCACTTCAATAAGTTGCAAAATTTTAGAGCACATAATTGTCAGTTCCATAATGAGACATCTTGATAACATTAACTTTTTAAGTGACAATCAACACGGATTCAGAAAAACCCGCTCATGCGAGACCCAAGTAGGATTATTCACAGTTGACTTACTTTTATCGGGTGAAAGTGGTAGGCAAGTGGATGCGATCTTTTTAGATTTTCAAAAGGTATTTGATAAGGTTCCGCATGGTAAACTCATCCATAAATTAAAGGGCGCAGGTATACACAAGGGGACAATAAATTGGGTTGAAGACTTCCTTTCAGACCGGGAACAGAGGGTAGTCCTTGACGGCGCTAGTTCTACCAGCGCACGAGTAACCTCGGGAGTTCCTCAGGGAAGTGTTATCGGACCGTTACTATTCTTGATTTTTGTTAACGATTTGAACCGCGAAGTAAAAAGTAAGATAAGGATGTTCGCGGATGACACAGTGATTTATCGGGAGATATCTGGGGATGAGGATCGTTTAATTCTAGCACGTGATTTAAATAGCATTAATGAATGGTGTTCAAAATGGGGATTGCCTTTAAATCTTAATATATGTTCGGTGGTAAATTTCTTTAAAAGATCCACGGGATTCGTTTACAAATTAGCTGGAGTTGACCTTGAAGTAGTTGATACGGTGAAATACCTAGGTGTTACATTCACTAAAGACTTAACTTGGGGGACCCATATACGTAAAGTCTGCGGGCAAGCATATAAAAAATTAGGATTTATTAGACGCATTGTCGGAAGAAGTGATCCAAGGTCAAGGAACGTTGTTATCACGCTCTTGTAAGGCCCCATTTAGAATATGCATGTAGCGAATGGGATCCGTGTGAAAAAGGCCTCATTCGGGATATTGAGAAGGTCCAACGCCGGGCAGCTCGTTTCGTGGAAAACTGTTACGATAAAACGAAAAGCGTTACTGAAATGCTTATGGAGTTGGGATGGGAATCATTGGAAGAAAGACGACTCAATGCTAGGTTAAACTTACTAAATAAATTCGGATCCGCACGTTTCAGCACCGAGGTCTCGAAAATTATTCGCGCTCCAACATACATAGGTCGCTTGGATCATGTGTAAAAAATTCGGGAAATAGATGCCAAGACTAGCAGACTCAAGGACTCCTTCTTCCCGCGGACAATACGGGATAACAACTATAGGGTCACACTCGGAGATAACAAAAATGCCACTTGCCCCCCTCGGCGTCTAGGTAACAATTAGTTAAACTCAATTGCATGCACTTTCACTAACCTCCTGTGTTGTGTCAGAACCCTTCCCGCATGCCATTAAGTAATGTATTGCTGTTTACAGTATTGTTTTCTCTTCTTTTGCTACCCTAAATTTCCCCTTCCATCCCTTTTCCCTCTCCACAAAGGGGGATCCCTGTCGAGCTAAAGGGGGAACCCTTTTCCTGCCTGCAGCATTGGGCGTTAAGCGTATGTACTTGCATGCTTGTGGAGGTAGATGGGGAGGTAGATGTGTGTTTGCATGCGCGTCGAATGATGGGATGCTACGATGAATGTGTGCACTGCTGTGGATTGGGGTTTGCATGTGTGTGTTGGTTTTGAATGCGGTATTTCTTTTTCCTTTTTTGGCTGGTGACCTAATACCCCCCGCCACACGCCCTTGCGGCGGCTTGCGGGGTATTATGTAGATGTAGATGCCTGGTGTGCTGCACACCCCTGCTGCACACTCTAGCGGTGGCTGGTAGGGTACCATTTAGATGTACGATAGATGCACTCTCTGTCCCGTCACACTATAACGCAGATGTAGATGGCCGTCGACACTCAAAGCGCGAGGGAACTCTTCGGTACGCGGGCAATAGCGGAGAAGGGGCACGCCGAGCAGCACGGCGTCGCCCCATTTTGGATATGCACGGCGTTTAGTGCATTCCAAAGGCGAGGCGTCTCCCGAGAAGACGCCGTCGTCTGGACCGCTGCTCTCTCGCGCCAAATCTGAGGAATCTTTACGTGCAGTGAAAGCGCACCTCCCACCACGCAGAAAATGTGCATCGCGACGGCGGTTATGCATACAAAAGGCTTTATAAAATGAACAATACAGCGAGATCAAAATATCTAGTTTCCTCCTATCTCAGAGTTTCCAGAAGTAGTGAGTGGCTTTCATTGTCCTTTTCCTGGCGAATTGCTTTCCGTGTAAGAGCGTATAAGTAGTACCTTTAGGCATACCACCTGATGCCCGCATTTCACTTTCGTCTTACGATCCAAAGTTAACAATTGGCTAATGATATTATTAAGGATTACTAGAACTACATAATGTTTCGTAGGCTACTGCAGGGGGTTAGCCAGGAATTAATGATTTGAGGCGCAGATTAATTCATTGAAATAATGACACATATTTTAGATGAATTCAAAGATATTTATCTTATCTTGTATATCTAAAGGAAGTATTCCCATTTAAAAAAGAAAACGTTCAAATCTTAATTTGGAAAATATGGACCGTTTACGATTCGACTCTCTGGTTTTTGGATAATAATTATTCATATTCAACTCAATTTACAACCATTTATTCGAACAGACTCTAGGGAAAAAGAGTAACCAGTATCCGTTGCCTTATACAAGTTACCGATGTAGTATATCTGACCCAATTCAAATTGAAAAAATATACAGCATTACTCAGCCTCGGAATGCCCTGGGATCTTGGAAATCCTCCGAAATTACGCAAAGATTAAATATTGAATAGAAAAGATTGTATGATAAGCATTTTCAACGATTGCTGATGACTTTATTCGCAGGGTCTCCATTGCCGATGGAAATTCAATGGCAAGATGAAAAAATCAGCATTGTTCCCGGAAGGGTTTCCTCCATTACCGCTTCGTTTTTATGATACTATATTTTGGGCAGGGTGAAAATAGGGTTTTAGCTTGCGCGATACTGAAACTTTTTTTCTCCATATCCTTTCAGGATGCTGTATCCTTAGGTTTCAATAAATCTTTCAAAACGGGCCATCACAAGATATCTATACACACACTAAGATGTGTATAGTGTTAATAAGAAAACCATCAGCTGGATTAGGGAGTTCTTATCTAACCGTAAGCCATAAGTAGTCGTCTATGGAATGAGTTCATTTGAGGCAGATGTACTAGGAGTGCCACAGGGAAGTATTATAGGATCCCTTCACTTCTTTTTTATATATTAAGACCTAAGTTCCACGTCAGCTGCAAACTTAAATTATTTAGCTCCCTGTGCATTAATCAGCTAAATTATTCAGCTCTGCATTATTCCCCGATTCCGAGTCAACTTTTTTCATTTTCGCAGCATCGAGCTTCTTCGTACCCCCTTACGCTCGCACCCTTCTAACCCTCCTCAATTTTATCTCGATAAAATCTTTTCGTGTTTAGCTTTTGTCTTTGATTCATTTACAGTTCTTATTATTGCATTTTCAAGATCTATCCACCTTTTTTCGATAGTTCTCATCACCGTAGAACCATGTACAATAATGTATAAGTTGTTTATTCTCAATTATTTGTTTTTAATCTCTGAAAATGCCCACTGCGATCCCACATTTCCACTGAAAAAGAAAACTTGGTATTTTTACATACTCTCTTTGAGGGAAAAAAATACAGTTTCATTATTCAGTGATCATGAGTTTTTCACAAAATAGAGCCTCACACTATCCAATTCTTACCACATTTTATTCGTAAACTTCCTTCTAACCCTTTTGAATTTGAAATTAAATTTCACAACAACTAAATTATAATACGAATCTGCATTTTCATCAGGAAGTTATGTGAATACTTGTCGCTGTTACTATATCCATATGAACTCTTCACTCAAGATATTGGCAACTCACCGGAAATACTTAGTACTATGGTGAGAGGCGTATGAGAATTAGTATTTTATGTTGACAACACGAATTATCTAAGAGAAATTGGCAATTTCCCACATCGAACGATCTACATCTACTCAATAACACGAAAGCCGCCGTAAGGTGTGTGGCGAGGGGTGTAAGGGCACCACCCGTAATTTACAAAGAAAAAACAGAATGCAGATGCCACAAATTTATAGTCCACAAACCAAACATGGTAAAAATTCATGCAATAACTCTTTCACCCCACACACATGCAAATACACAAACTACCAACATATACATGCACCTATATTTAAACCTAATATCTTTGAATTTTCCCATTTGTTCCGACTTGCCACTTAAATATATTTAACATTTCTAAAGAGACTTCGGTTTCTACTATAATGATTTCTGATTGTTCTGGGAAAAAATGAGTACTTGAATCTCTCTGTATTGGAATCTGTATCTACTCTAGTCAATACCCCGCAAGCCGCCGTAAGGGCGTCTGGCGGGTGGGGCACCACCCGTAATTTACAAAGAAAAAAAACCGCTTGCAGAAGCCACAAATTTATAGTCCACAAACCGAGCATGGTAATCATTCATGCAAGAATCCTAAACATACTCATGCACAATCTTTGAATTTTTAATTTTGTTCTGAATTGTAACTTAAATGTTTTTAATATTTCTAAATGGACTTCGGTGTCCTACTGTTATGATTTCTGATTGTTCTGGGGAAGAATTGTATTGGAATCTATCTCCCTTATTTTATCTTTGTGGTCTGATCTACCTAAGTAGTGTGGGGCCATTATAATTCCTTTTGTGTCACCGTTAAACTCGGTGTTTCTGAATCTTTCTAAAAGTCTATGTTTCGCTGGTTCTCTTCGTATCACAAGGGGCTCCCAGCCTAAATCCCCTAAGAGACATGTTACACTTGCGTTCTTTTTATAAATATTTTTCACGAATCTGGCGGATATTCTCTGGACTTTATCTAATTCTTTTTGCCAGATTTTCTGCCAAAAATCCCAAATATTCCAAATGTGGTTTAAATAGAGCAAAATAACACCTCTTTAATTTTCTCATTACATATCCCCACCACCCGTTAATGAAGCACAGTTTCTTTAAAGCGGATCCGCATATAGTCCTGATATGTGCTCCCCATGAAAGGCGTGGTGTTAGGAATACTCCCAAATATTTTACTTGTTTGGCCGTAGTTAGTACTGAACCCTCTATTTCGTAGTTTATGTCCTGTTTCTTCCTTCCCTTGTTCCAAAATTTCAAAACTGCGCATTTGTCTATATTAAATATTAATCCTCATTTCTTGCACCAATCCGAGATTGTGTCTAAGTCTCTAGAGTGTAGCTCGCGATCTAGTTGGCTCCTTATTTCCCTGTAAACCACCGTGCCATCAGAAATAACCTGAGATTACTACTAACGTGTGTGCTTAAGTCACTAATGTTTTTTAATAACAGAAGTTACCCTATTATACTTCCCTGGGGGACGCCCGATGTAACATCTCTTTCCGTTGACTACAACCCATCGATGACTACCATTTGTTTGTGATTTGACAAGAAGTCTCTAATCCAATTGGTAATTTTCTCATTGATTCCGACACTAACTTAGCATTGTGTGTTAAGGTGAAGGGCAGAAGACGTTCAGTTACGGAAATGTAGTTTTCTTTAGAGATCAGGGTTTGAAGCCTAAGAGTTGCCAATAAATGGAGTTTAATTTCGTTGCTAGCTTTTGCACTGGAGCACTGACATTTGACACGACTAGTCTAATAGGTAGGTCTTTTTAATGAAGTTTAGGTAAACCATAAAGTCTTCTTCACGGACCAGGGGGGAAGGTTCTACGCCGCGCGACCGACCCTCCCCCACTCTCCTCATCGGCAATTTTAATGTGGGAAAAATCTTCCTCCACCCTTCCGCTAACCCTCGCTTGGGCATGCCCCTTGGAACCATAATGTACAAGCGATCCCAAATCCACAATTACCAGTTTTTACCCTTTGTGCACAGAGCTTCTTTGTGCATTGATACCATACCACTAGTCAGCCACCACGGGGGAAAACCCCTCGACCTCACCCGCTTTCACCACGGCCCTCAGAGTATGGCGCCACTCCATGGGACTTTACTTTGCCTTCTCCCCCCCTCCCCCTCCCCATTTCACATACATAGTTACCCATGCTGTCTTCCACCTTTCCTCCCTCTTCCTCTCTTTTCCACTACCCACCCCTTATTCACTATTTTGTATACATACTGGAATCTGAGTGATGACTGTTACCTGACGATGAAGTAGTTACATTGAACCCGGTCGTATTAAATTTTATTTTGTGGAAAATTGCAAATTTTGAAGTAATCATAATATTCCACCATGTCACGCCTGAAACGCCTCTTTTTAACTAATTGTCTTTGAATCTTCCTTAGTGCTTTAGTTTTGCTTCCCAACTTTTGGAGTAACTTTTTATGAGGGATATTGTCGAATCCCTTTTTAAAATCTACATATAGTATATATATGTCATCGACCTGAACGTTGTTTTCTCCCGAGACCAAAATATCATGAACGAAAAGTGCCAGTTGGGTATCGTAAGATCTACTCTTTCGGAAAACGTTTTGGTGTTTTGTACGAAAATTCTGAGAATTGAGATATTTCATGAATGTACTAACAGTTATGTGCTCTACAAATTTGCATGAGGTGTATTTGCCAAAACTTGAACTTGAAACGTCGTTGACGATTTGTCGAGCTAAATACACTAAACTAAAATACTAAAATACAAAAGACTAAAATACACGGAATTTATTTTCACCCTCAAAATCCGTGCTACTTTCTTCAAAATCGCTCACCCACATTTTGCTTACGAACTCCTTCCCTCGATACCTCTTTATGAAGAGACTCTCCACCGGGAGTGATGTTGGACATCTACTCTGCAGACTGAACGCTAAGTTTGTCAAAAGGGAAAAGGCAAGAAAAGGGATATCGAAGATCATCTCCATTCTCACGAAAATAAAAAAAACATGATGAGGAAGAAAAATCTCTTAATCGAACGAACATCGTGGATCCTTAATCTGAACTGTTTTCAAAATACCAGATTTTATGTTTTCCCTGATCGATAATGCATCCAATGTCGTTTTTTCCATTTCTTTTTCTCTCATCACTGTACATCTGTTTTCAGTCATCTCTCTTCTTTTCTTCTATTTCCCTTTCTCACAGTTTCATCTTCTTGGTGTGGTATGCTAGTACGTTATGTCGTACGTTGTGGCATGGCACGTTTCACGCTTAAAATCTGTGCATCCTACGTAGCCGCACGCATGGGACGCTTGCATGTGACCGAGCATCGCGAAAGGAAACCTCTCTCTCCCCCCCCCCCGACCACTTCTCCCCATCCTCATCTCTCAAAACCACTTCCACCCACCGAGGTCTCCCTTCCTCCCCCCTCCCCAATAACAATGCAGCAATACCGACTGCCTCCAACTCCCGGCTAAATCCTCACCGGTTGTCACTGATCGGCTTCTTCTCCGATCCGTTTCAAGTCGATCCATTCATACGTCATGGGTGATAATGCATGCACATTCATACTCCATTCTTAACGATCCGTTGTTTCAATAAGTTGATGGATTTCTACTTACAATTTTTCAATGATAATTTCACTAATGGTTCACTAATATATTTCGTCACTGCTGATTAAATGAATTCCTTACATGGGGTATCGCTTTTAAGTAATTATTACTAAGAAAGCGGGTCGCGGTGGTCAAGCGGGTAGAGCGTTGGACTGCTGACCAGAGGGTCCCAGGTTCGATTCCCGGGCAAGGCACTTTGGGCACCTACAGCTCCACCCAAGCTAGTTGATTTTTCGGGTACCAGGTCTTCCTGGGAAACCATAACCGGCACAGGGAAAGGAACTGGCCCCCCTACCCTGATGTGTGAATATTCACACGCCGTCGGGCTTGGTACATGGGTGAGCTCTACCATCACCTACTAAACCGACCTTCGGGTTGATTACTGTGTTTATGGTTTTTTATTACTAAGAAATAACCGAAAAATCTAGATTAAATTTAATCTGCATTTTGATTGATCCTTAAGTATATAATGTTGCAAATTACAGCTATTAATGTTGATTTATTTTGTTTCAGGAATCCTTAGATTGACGTAACTCGAGTATGGAGAGTTTTAAGGCTGGCGTTGTGATTAAGCTCCTTCATTTGAAAGGTTACAGTGCTCGAGAAATCTCGATGAAGCAATGGCTGTTTATGGAAATGATAGCTCAACATACGACATAGTTGTGACGTGGAAAAAAAATTTTCAAACTGGTCACATGTCCCTCACAGACAATCCAACAAGTGGAACACCATCACTCACGGTCGACGCTGCTGGCACAGTGAAGGAAGTGGAGGACTTAATCCGATTAGACCGAAGAGATCATGAATGAGACTGATCTAAGCTACGGCAGTGTGTGGAAATTTATTCACGAAGAACTGCACATGTCAAAGGTGTCAGCACGCTGGGTCCCACGACTACTGACTCATTTTCAAAAGCAAACACGGCGCGACCTGCAATCAAAACAATGTTTTTAAATTCTTTTGATTCCGCCCTATTCTCCCGATCCTGCACCCAGAGAGTTTTTCTTATTCTTAGAACTCAAAAAACCAATTAGGGCTGGAGATTTGGCAACACAAATGGCGTGATTTAAGAAATGAAATAGTTGTTTTCGACAAAATCTGCTGGGTTCTACAATGACAGCCTTCGAAAAGTCAAGAAATGCTGAGAGAAATGTATAACTCTGGATGGTAAATATGTAGAGAATCTTTAAAATAAAATGTAATCATGTTTCTGTCTTGATTATATTTAGTAATAATTAAAAGTTTACGATAACCCTTCGTATAGGTTTTGGAAATAAATTAAGAAGCCAGCGTTCAGTTTCAATTAAAATATTTAAGCTCACTGCCTGCAAGGAATGTTAGCGTGTAATCAATATTCTTGATATCATGTCTCATTGGGAGGCATTGTATTTTCGTCGCGATTTACTGAAACCTAGTCATGCGCATTAGAGCGGACTTCATCCATGCAAGGCACATACAATAT
Organism: Hetaerina titia; assembly: GCA_037158775.1. Lineage (NCBI taxonomy): Eukaryota > Metazoa > Arthropoda > Insecta > Odonata > Calopterygidae > Hetaerina > Hetaerina titia. The sequence goes on from CM073775.1 coordinate 11,448,501, forward strand.
TTTTCTGTGGACAACTAAAATATCGGAGCAAAAAGAAATTTTACAATTTCGATACATTTCAAAACAGGTTTCTAGAATCAACTTATGTTTACAAGATCCTTGTAGAGCGAAAAGCCTTTCAGTGGGGTATCAGGATAGTTCAATTTTTCTTAACGTAAAAAGTAAGTACACCGAATAATTATACAAAATTTATTTTTTATCAATTTTGAAGAAATTAATAAATTAAAGCTAATAATAGACCACAAGAAAAATTGTAAATTTGCGAAGCTTGTATTGCGAAGCCCTGGTGTAAGTTACTGCAATGATTTAAAATAAATGAATTCCTGGTAGGTGTACGAACTTCAAAATTGAGTCAGAGAAACGCCTCAAATCGACAATATTTAATCAGTCGACTGGCAAGAAAAACCAAGTAGTAATGGATGGTATGATATATTTGTATTTAGCGAATCCATAACTTGGCGAGTGTTTCCTACAAGATGTATTACCTAGGGCCTTTTAATGTCAGGGAATATCATGTCAAACTGATTTTCCCTCGTAGGAATGGCATCTCGTAATAATAATTTCAGGATATTTTTAGAAGTCTTCCGGCTAAATTACTCCCTCAAAAATACGAAATTTCTCCTGGGAGATAGCTCTTCAAACTCTTTCTTGTACGATTAAATGAAATGTATTTAAATATTTATTTAAAATATTATTAATTCCCTAAGCCTTATTCGATTTCATCTCCACTCATGCCTTTTCCAGCACGCAATCAAGTCTAAGCACTCCCCATCTACGTCACGTTCTCTTCCTTTGTCTACAATTTATTGTCTATCACTTTAACCATGGACATCATCTATGTGTTATTTTCTTCTCTATCTATCCTTCAATAGTTCAGTAATTAATTTTCCTTCCCTTCGTTTGATGGTGTGTACAGATTTTTCTTTCTTAGTTCCTGAGACACTTCACTTCACGACCAAAGCTTCTAATTTCCAACATCTCATCCGTATTCCCCATTTAATCCTCTTAAATCTGACGTTAAATTTAAATGAGAATAACAATATCTCGAATCCACATCTGCGCAAGGGAGACTGCGAAATGATGTAACCCTTCCTTCATCTCTTTTTAACCATATTATTATTATTAGGTAATCTACCGGTACAGGTAGGTTTTTGGATGGACACAACTATCAAATAAATATTTTGTGACTCCCCACCTTGCAAACTAATCTATATCAGGTCCCTCTTCATCTCGGTGTACTTCTTTCCTCCCTTCATCCCGTCCAACATCCCTATCCTGTTCCTACCCTTACCTCGCTTGCCCAAAATTCTCCCCTCTATTACCCTCTTCAACATTCCACTACCGCTCAATACGCCTTTCATCCATTTTTCCTGCCTCCATAGGATTTCTCTCAACAAACCCCTCTCCTCACCCACCATTTCTAGTACTTCCTCATTTGTTTTCCTTTCGGTCCATTTCACCTTCTCCATCCTTCTCCACACCCACATTTCAAAAGCCTCCAATCTACGTATATCCTCCTGCTTCAGCGACCACGTTTCCGCGCCGTACATAGCTACGCTCCATATCAGAGTTTTTACGAGTCATGTCTTAACATCCCTACTGAACGTCCCCGTCATCAACTCCCTCCTCCTTGACAAAGCCTCCTTGCCTAGCGCAATTCTTCTCCTTACGTCCCTACCACTTTGACCGTATTGGTCCAAAACACTTCCGAGATATGTAAACTGTTCTACCTGCTCTATTTTTTCCCCCGTATTTAAATATTTAACTTAGCCTTTTTCTTTCTGGAAAATCGCATAACTTTTGTTTTATTAATATTGATTCACATCCCATATTTATCGCACTGAACCTCCAATTCACTCAACAATGCTTGCAACCCCTTGGCTGACTGAGCAACTAATGCTTGGTCATCAGCAAACCTAACCGATTGTACGAATTCCCCTCCGACTTTCATTCCTACCTCCAGTTTTTCCCATGTCTCTTTAATCATTTCCTCTACATATACGTTGAACAGTACCGGTGACAATGGGCAACCCTGCCTTACACCTCTTCCTAACACTACCCATCCGGACTCTCCGTTCCCCACTCGCACCTGAGCAGTCTGAGACATGTATAGGTTGCGGATCAGTCCCCTGTCCCTCCAATCCATTCCTATTTTCTGCAATACACGCATTAATTTTTCCCAATTCACTCTATCAAACGCTTTTTCGAAATCTACAAAACAGGCAAAAACGTCCTGATTGTATTCTATATTCCTCTCGACTAGTGATCTCATTACTGCAATGGCATCACGCGTACCTCTTCCTTTCCTGAACCCAAACTGATCATCCCCTAAGTAACCATTTGCCTTACTCTCTATCCTTTTTTGATGATCCTGAGAATAACTTTAGCTGCGTGGGATATCAAACTTATTGTTCTGTAATCCTCACATGACGAAGCCTTTGCCTTTTTTCGAATAGGAACTAACACCGATCTCACAAAATCTTCCGGCCTGATTCCTTCCTCATAGATACTACGAATCAGTCCATATTTGGCCTTCTTCCCACATTTCCCTAACCATTTCAAGATTTCTACAGGAATATTGTCAACCCCCACAGCCTTATTTGCTTTCATCTCCTTTAATGCCCTTTCTATTTCATCGTCGAGGATGCCTGGACCTAAGCTATCTTCTTCTACGTCATGTTCCTTTTCTATGTCTAACCTTGTCGGCCTAAGTTCTTTACCATACAGTGTTTCTATATATTCCTTCATCTACATCTACATCTACATAATACCCCGCAAGCCGCCGACAGGGCGTGTGGCTGGGGGTGTAAGGCCACCACCCAAGAAAGGAAAAAAGAAATACCGCATTCAAAACCAACACACACATGCAAACCCCAATCTACAGCAGTGCACACATTCAACGTAACATTCCATCATTCGACGCGCATGACACCACACAGTTACCTCCCTTCACTCCACAAGCATGCAAGTACATACGCTTACCTACAACAAATAATTTTACCCTGGGATGCAGCAAGAAATTTATCACGAACGTGCAAGCTAGTTTATAACAAGTAGCCAGGCGAAACAACACCACCACCAGAACGTTCCTCACAAAACTCTCTCCCACCAAAGGTGAGGAATCTGGCCCAACGCTGCAGGTGGGAGGAGGGCACACCCGCGGAGAGGGACAAGGGATGGAAGGGGAATAGTAACGGTCCGATAACACTTCCCTGAGGAACCCCCGAGGTGACTCGCACGCTGGTAGAACTAGCGCCGTCAAGGACTACCCTCTGTTCCCGGTCTGAAAGGAAGTCTTCAACCCAATTTATTGCCCCCTTGTGTATACCTTCGCCCTTTAATTTATGGATGAGTTTACCATGCGGAACCTTATCAAATGCCTTTTGAAAGTCTAAAAAGATCGCATCCACCTGCCTACCACTTTCACCCGATAAAAGTAAGTCATGTGTGAACAATCCTAATTGGGTCTCGCATGAGCGGGTTTTTCTGAATCCGTGTTGATTGTCACTCCATTCTCTAACTGGCCTCTGCCGAGAACGGACGTGCCTGACCTCGCTCGCTGGAACCGGTTTGACCGTAGCCGAGCTTACCTGCTGTTACTCGTGTGCCTCTGTGCATATTCTTCCCTAGTGAAGTGTAGTGTGGTGTTAGCTATAATTTCGTGAAATAGCTTAGTTTATTTAGTCTTTGTGCTGTTTGTTATTATTTTTCAATAGTGTGGTGGTAATTTTAGTGGGTATTCTTAGTGGCTTGTAGTTATTTGTTTCCCGCTCCTCTGACTGGTTATTGGTGAGTACTATCTCTCTTCTTCTCTTATTTTCCACTGAGTAGCCACTTACTGTTACAAGTACAGTGTCCATTACATTAAGTTACCAGTATCGTACATTTTTGTTTATAGTACCGCCCTATATAAAACAAAAACATATCTTTAGCATAGCAGGTTTAGGTTAGCTTTTATTTTTCGGGAACCCGTCTTAGACATCTTAGCATAGTGTATACAGGTTAGCTTTTGTTGGGACTCGGTTAATAACCAGGATGGCTTCACCTAGGTCCCCTGTTGCCATGCTCGAAGGCACTGGCGAATGCGCAGCTATAAGGGCTCGTATCGTCATGTTAGAGAGGATGGTGCGGGAGCTTCGTTCGGAGATCGCCGGAGGTAGGCTCCCCTCGGGAGAGTTGGGACTCAGTGTGGGAATTCGAAAATCCGCCACGCCCATAGGGATGCACGGATTCGTCCGAATGCTACACGTGGCTGGGCGATTAGAGACCTGCCTCGTGTCCCATCTCTCAACGAGGGAGTACCTCTTGTCCGTAGGTCTGACGATTGGAGGGTTGTATCTCGGGGCAAGGGTAAGGTAACGCTGCGGCGAGGATTTGACTCTGCGGAGGCAGACACCATCCCCGTCTCCAACAGGTACCAGGTGCTGTCGGATGACAGCACCACCGTACCTGCAGCTCCTACCCCTACTCCGAGGGCACTGCCTAGAGTAAGACATCAGCGCTCGGGAAGGGAGGGAACCGTTATTTTAGGCAGTTCTAACGTCCGGCGTATAATGCATCCGCTGCGCCGCAGAGTTCAACAGGAGGGAGGCGTTGGATTCTTGTCGTCCTGGTGTATACCAGGCGGCGGGGTACCCCAGGCGACGCAGGCGATGAAGGCGGTTGTCAGTAATACAGGTTGCTCAAAGCTACGCATTGTGGCTCATGTGGGAACAAACGACGCCTCAGAACGTGGATCTGAGGAGATCCTGCGCTCCTTTAAGGAGATGCACTCGGAGGTGAAACGGGTTGAGGCAGAGTTGAAGGTTCCTCTTAAATTAAGTATTTGTAGTATTGTGCCACTTACTGACCGCGGAAGGCTCGTTTGGAGCCGAATAGAGGGTATAAACGAGAGATTGTTGGGATTCTGTCGGGAAATCGGAGCGGACTTCGTTGATCTGAGGCCTGTCCTCTCATCGTGTCGGGTACCCCTAAATCGCTCCGGGGTCCATTATAATGCCGTGGCATCACAGTGTGTAGCGCGTAGGTTACACGAACACGTTTCTAGGGTTTAGCATAGTTGGAAGGCAAGAGCGCAGGTCATATATTGGGATAAATAAAGTAGAATCCAGCGCTTTTTGTCACTTGAGATCAGGTTACGCCTCACAGATCCCAAAAATAACAGAACAAACACAAACTTGTTTTAATACAACATACAACCGACATGTAAAAGTAACCGACAACCCTGGCATTGACGTAGAAAGACATTTGACATGCACTTCTCCACAAACGTGTCGTAAATTACGGTCAGACACAAACAAGGGCGTGATTCAAGAGAAAAACAATCTAAATATACTTGTATTAAATTGCAGAAGCCTCAAAAATAAAAAAACGGATCTAGAGCACATAATCCAATGTCATTCGGCTGATATAATATTAGGCACAGAGAGTTGGCTTTGGAATGACATCAATGACCAAGAAATTTTCCCAACAAACTTTACAGTTTACCGACATGATAGAGGTACAAGACCCGGAGGCGGAGTTTTCGTGGCTGTGAAAAGTAATCTTGAAAGCAGACAACTTGCATTTGAAAATAATAACATAGAAAGTGTTTGGTGCACCATACTGCGATCCAATCACCCCAACATTAATTTATGCTCTTTCTACAGACCCCCAGACTCAGATTTTCAAACACTTAATACCCTCAATGAACAAATAAATAGATTTACACGCAAAAATAATAAATGCATCAATATAATTGGTGGTGACTTCAACCTCCCTGGTATCGACTGCATCAATATAATTGGTGGTTACTTCAACCTCCCTGGTATCGACTGGGATAGCAATAGCGTTAAATCTCGGACCCGTGATCGCGAATCTTGCAATTCCTTACTAAAATTGGTTCAAAGAAACTCGCTTCATCAAGCAGTACGCACTCCCACCCGTGGAAAGAACATATTGGACTTATTTCTTACGAATACACCGGAACGCATTAATAGTGTATCAACCGACGAGGGTATAAGTGACCATAAATCTGTTATTATCAACTTGAACGTAGAAATAAAAAAGAATGTCAAGCCAAAAAGAAAAATTTATAATTATCACAAAGCAGATTTTGAAACTTTTGCCAGCCATTTAAACTCTTCACTACACGATTTCAAAACGCGCTTAAGTCTTGCCACCGTGGAAGAAACTTGGACAAAGTTTGTCCAAATAATGCAAAAAGGAATAACAGATTTCATCCCTGTAAAATACGTTAAAGCAAATCGCGACCCAAGGTGGTACAACAAAGGCGTTAAAAAAGCCCTTCGAAAGCAAAGAATGTTACACTCTAGGGTAAAGAAAGCAGGTCTGAACTCATCACCCTTGGACAATAAACAGCTTTTGGACAAGTATGGATCCTCTAAAGTTGAAACTAAAACACAATTACGTAGCGCTTTGCAAGATTTTAAACGTAAAGTACTCTGCGAGTATTTGAACACTGGCCCCAAAGCTTTCTGGTCATATGTTAGGGAAATAAATGGGGGTCAACAAACCGTGGCTTGCTTAAGGGACTGCAACAATATCATTCATACTGACAGTGAGGCTAAAGCCAACATTCTAAACGAATTCTTCCAGAGCGTCTTCACGAACGATGTAGCCACCGCGTATCTCCAAGAAACAATATATACTGAACCCATGACAAAAACAACAGTGGACGAGCAAGGAATTGCCAAATTGCTCAAAGACATCAAACCAAACAAATCCCCGGGTCCCGAAAATATACCAGCTCGTGTGCTAAAACACTTAGCTCCTAACATCGCCCCGTATCTCGAATTTATATTTAACAAATCACTCACTGAGTGCAAAGTCCCTAAGAATTGGAAAACCGCGCAAATAACGCCTATTTTTAAAAGTGGTGACAGGGAGGACCCCAGCAATTACAGACCCATTTCTCTCACTTCAATAAGTTGCAAAATTTTAGAGCACATAATTGTCAGTTCCATAATGAGACATCTTGATAACATTAACTTTTTAAGTGACAATCAACACGGATTCAGAAAAACCCGCTCATGCGAGACCCAATTAGGATTGTTCACACATGACTTACTTTTATCGGGTGAAAGTGGTAGGCAAGTGGATGCGATCTTTTTAGACTTTCAAAAGGCATTTGATAAGGTTCCGCATGGTAAACTCATCCATAAATTAAAGGGCGCAGGTATACACAAGGGGGCAATAAATTGGGTTGAAGACTTCCTTTCAGACCGGGAACAGAGGGTAGTCCTTGACGGCGCTAGTTCTACCAGCGTAAGAGTCACCTCGGGGGTTCCTCAGGGAAGTGTTATCGGACCGTTACTATTCTTGATTTTTGTTAACGATCTGAACCGCAAAGTGAAAAGTAAGAAAAGGATGTTCGCGGATGACACAGTGATTTATCGGGAGATATCTGGGGATGAGGATCGTTTAATTCTAGCACGTGATTTAAATAGCATTAATGAATGGTGTTCAAAATGGGGATTGCCTTTAAATCTTAATAAATGTTCGGTGGTAAATTTCTTTAAAAGATCCACGGGATTAGTTTACAAATTAGCTGGAGTTGACCTTGAAGTAGTTGATTCGGTGAAATACCTAGGTGTTACATTCACTAAAGACTTAACTTGGGGGACCCATATACGTAAAGTCTGCGGGCAAGCATATAAAAAATTAGGATTTATTAGACGCATTGTCGGTAGAAGTGACTCCAAGGTCAAGGAACGTTGTTATCACGCTCTTGTAAGGCCCCATTTAGAATATGCATGTAGCGTATGGGATCCGTGTGAAAAAGGCCTCATTCGGGAAATTGAGAAGGTCCAACGCCGGGCAGCTCGTTTCGTGGAAAACTGTTACGATAAAACGAAAAGCGTCACTGAAATGCTTATGGAGTTGGGATGGGAATCATTGGAAGAAAGACGACTCAATGCTAGGTTAAACTTACTAAATAAATTCGGATCCGCATGTTTCAGCACCGAGGTCTCGAAAATTATTCGCTCTCCAACATATATAGGTCGCTTGGATCATGTGTACAAAATTCGGGAAATAGATGCCAGGACTAGCAGACTCAAGGACTCCTTCTTCCCACGGACAATACGGGATAACAACTCTAGACTTACACTCGGAGATAACAAAAATGCCACTTGCCACCCTCCGCGTCTAGGTAACAATTAGTTGAACTCAATTGCATGCACTTTCACTAGCCTCCTGTGTGTTGTGTCAGAACCCTTCCCGCATGCCCGAGCGTCTTTACGAACTTCATGCTCCACCCTTCCATCCCTTGTCCCTCTCCGCGGGTGTGCCCTCCTCCCACCTGCAGCGTTGGGCCAGATTCCTCACCTTGGGTGGGAGAGAGTTTTGTGTGGAACGCTCTTGTGGTGGTGGTGTTTCGCCTGGCTACTTGCTATAAACTAGCTGGCACGTTCGTGATAGGTTTCTTGCTGCATCCTAGGGTGGAATTATTTGTTGTAGGTAAGCGTATGTACTTGCATGCTTTTGGAGTGAGGATAGGTAGATGTGTGGTTGCATGCGCGTCGAATGATGGGGTGTTGCAATGAATGTGTGCACTGTTGTGGATTGGGGTTTGCATGTGTGTGTTGGTTTTGAATGCGGTGTTTCTTTTTTCCTTTTTTTTGGGTGGTGGCCAAACACCCCCCGCCACACGCCCTTACGGCGGCTTGCGGGGTATTATGTAGATGTAGATGTCACTTAAAAAGTTAATGTTATCAAGATGTCTCCTTATGGAACTGACAATTATGTGCTCTAAAATTTTGCAACATATAAAAGTGAGAGAAATGAGGCTGTAATTGCTGGGGTCCTCCCTGTCACCACTTTTAAAAATAGGCGTTATTTGCGCGGTTTTCCAATTCTTAGGGACTTTGTACTCAGCGAGTGATTTGTTAAATATAAATTCGAGGTACGGGGCGATGTTAGGAGCTAAGTGTTTTAGCACCCTAGCTGGTATGTTTTCGGGACCCGGGGATTTGTCTGGTTTAATGTCTTTGAGCGTTTTGGTAATTCCTTGCTCGTCCGCTGTTATTTTTGCCATGGGTTCAGTATATATTGTTTCTTGGAGATACGTGGTGGCTACATCGTTCGTGAAGACGCTCTGGAAGAATTCGTTTAGAATGCTGGCTTTACCCTCACTGTCAGTATGAATGATATTGTTGCAGTCCCTTAAGCAAGCCACGGTTTGTTAACCCCCATTTACTTCCCTAACATATGACCAGAAAGCTTTGGGGTCAGTGTTCAAATACTCGCAGAGTACTTTACGCTTAAAGTCTTGCAAAGCGCTACGTAATTGTGTTTTAGTTTCAATTTTAGAGGATCTATACTTGTCCAAAAGCTGTTTATTGTCCAAGGGTGATGAGTTTAGACATGCTTTCTTTACCCTAGAATGTAACATTCTCTGCTTTCGAAGGGCTTTTTTAACGCCTCATTTAACTCCTTGTGGTTGCTCGGTGGCATGTATACCTGAACAATGACCAAGTTCGTCGGCTCTGCTTTAATCTCTACCAGTAAAATTTCTATCTGTCGCTTGCTCTATGTTGACTACGCTTCTTCCTACCCATTTATTCAAAATTACGGCAACCCCTCGTTTGCTCTCGTCCCCGCCGCTGTATATCACTGTATAATTGTCACTCCAGTAATCCCCGCTATCCTTCCATCTCACCTCGCAGAGACCTAAAACATCTATATTACCTCTTTCCATCTCGTGCTTAATATTTTCTAATTTGTCTCTCCTCAACATTGTCCTTACGTTCCAGCTTCCTATTCTAACTACTTTCGCCATCTTCTGAGTCTTCTGTCCTGCTGCAGTTATTTCTTCCCTGCAAGGGTTTCGTGGGATGACGACCGCGGAAGCCTTGCCTCTCCCGCTGCCGGGCACGACACGCGGCCTCTTGGGCCGAGTCCCGTAATTGCCAGGACTCATATTATCTATAGTGCCCATCATTATATTCTTTGGAATCATAATTGAGGTGGTTTCCCGTTGCCTTCCTCAATAGTTTTTTTAACGTGACACCATCACTTAATGGCCGCCCCACTGGGGTCAGACGCCATTGCAGCCGCCTCACTGAGGAACAGACGCTGCGTGGACTACCTTTCTTCTGGCTCCTAACCTTCGACCTATCTGGCATTGGTGACCCTTCCAGGAGTAATTATTATTACTCCCGCCAGCACAGCTCTAGGGGTCATCGGAACACACAAGCCCTTCCACCACGACAAGGTTGTAGTCCATGGGAGGGGTTTTAACCATATATAGCTTTTTAAATACATTTGTAAATCCCCGGACAAAATCAAAGAACTGCGGCGGGAGATACCGCGACAGTAACTCTTATCGGTGTCATCCGCTAATATTCATGAAAATGCAGAAATTTCTAAGTACAAAAATCATTCGCCTTGACCCGGATTCGAATCCGGATCACTCGATGTCCGGCCTAGTGCTTATGTTCGGACATGTCCAGGTTCGGTCCCCCGTCAAGGCGGATGATTTTCACACTTGGAAATTTCTGCTTTAGTAATCTCTGGACATTTTACTCATTCTTCCACAATTCATTCCTTTCTACATGCCTGTCACTTTCTTACTCCCACATCGCCTGCGTAACGTCCTACCCGCTATCACAGCCGTCAACATCTTATCGTCAACCACAATGCCCGGTATCCACCTTTGGTCTCTCCTTTGAATCCCTCCCAACAATCCTCTCTCTTCCACCACCACACCAAGTACTCCTTCTTTTACTTTCCATACCGTCCATTTCCCCTTTTCCATTATCCTCCATACCCTGATCTCAGAAGCCTCCAATCTGCTACTATTGAGAAAGCCAATGGGAAAAATACTTCAATTATTTTTCCTAAGAAAATATGATGAATAAAATCATGACAATGTACCATCATCTTGTTTTATAGACCATGTATCCGAGCCGAGCAAAACCAGGCTCCACTTCAAAATGTTCACTAATCTTTTCTTAATATTCTTACACAGCTACCCTGCCATCAAATTCGTCTTCCCTGTCGAGGCTTCTTTCCCTAATCCAATTCTTATTCTGAAGTCGCTACTACTTTTACCATTTTGGTCGAAAATTCTTCAAAGACAGGTGAAATACTCTATATGTTTCCCTTCCTATTTAAAGGGGGGGCTATTACCCCTTCCTATTTAAAAGTTTAACATAGCCTTACTTTTCTCGATAACCTCATAACAAAACAATTGTTTATATTTATTTTCATCTCATGCCTATAACACAGTTTTCTAATTACCTCAGCAACGATTGTAACCCCTTCGCTGAAAGGCTAGCTAAAACTTGATGATACGCAAATCTAACTATATTTGTGTATTCCCCGCAGATTTACATTTTCAACATATGCTCTTCCCATGCTTCTTCAGCCATTTCCTTCACCTATACCTTGAAAAGCACGGGCTATCCCCTGTGATTTTCATTTGTTAAAAAAATATATGAAACTAATGTAAATGTTATTTAGCAGTGATGTGTAAGCAGCGTTATCACATTAGAAGATAAAATAGCAATAAAGATATAACTACTTTTACGGATGTAAAATGTAATTCAATCAATACCAACATTCCAACACCTTTGATCAACATACACTCTAGCTAGTTTTGTCAAGTTTCTTTTATGTTAACGTTTTGTGTCGATTTTTATTATTTAACCACTCCAAAAATTTATGTGATGTGGTTCGCGACATGAACTTCCCATGTGGGCTCCCATGGATGTATTTACCCGGTTAATTTCGTGACACGAAAGCATACTTTACTGAGTGGAATTTTGGAAGTAACAAAAGCCGGAATGTTTCAAAGAAGAAGAGTCTGGTTTAAACAAAGGAGGAAACTGCGCGTATTTTGAGAGGGAGTATGCGTGCCTTAAAGAGGTTTGCCGATAGGAGGTGCGAGTGAAGATCCGAGTCCAATCAATCCCTGGATTGATGGACGCTTACCGTGATAAGCTTTACACCCCATGCCATACGCTCGAATAGGTGCAAGACGAGAAATGGTGGAAGGTATTATGGAATGGAGGGGGGAGGGAATTATTTACGAGACGATGTGGACACACACACTTTCTCCAAGTAAAAGCGGGGTTGGGACTAGAGCAAAGATTAAATCTAGGGTGGGAGTTGGAATGGAGGGAGAGGAAAAAGGGCGGAGGTTGATGGAAGGCGATGCGGTGGGGGCGGCGAGTGAGGGGAGGGTTCGCCGGGGGGAGGGAGGGGTTAAGCGGGAGGGGGACATGAGCGAGGTTATCTGCCGAAGAATGCCGGACCCGCGCGCGGGAAAAGGGCGGCTGGAAAGAGAAGAATAAGGAATGGGCTGCGAATGGAAACAATAGGACTATGGAGTTAGACGCAGTGCTGATCCTACTTGCTGTTCTCCAACTCAAAATTGAAATATTTCTAGATGAAATCTTCAGCAAGGGCGAATCAAGTAAAAATTTGGTGCTCTGATGCTTGAATGACGCGGCATTAAACATCAACGAGGTTAGTTTTAGTGACGGCAGAGGTCCATTTCATATCAGCCATATCAATGACGTAATGTTTTGAGAACTTAACTCACAGACCAAGATCAATTCTTAATTTACATATGTGTGTAAACCTAAAAGCCATCACGGGATAACAGCAGGGGACAAACAGCCATTCGCGGGAATTTGTTATTTGAACAGGTGTATTAGTTATGCACACGGTTTATTTGAATAGTTCCATTAAAAAGTTTTCTAACAATGGTACCACGAACTGAGTGTGAGACGCAGGATTCCATGTGTTCTTAAAAGTATATCACTTACTTGTACTTCTCACACTGTAGGAAATTATTGGACGAATTAATTTTTAATTTAATTAAGGTGATTGCATTAGTAACAGTGTTTCCTGTAAAAAGAATACTACATCAAGTGTTAAACTTGATTTGTGGACCACATCAAAGATGCATTATCACAGCACTTCCCAGGTATTGAAGCATGTCTTCTAATAAAATCAGTCCGGTCTTTTTTTGATTACATCCTGAAAAAAACATGTATGGATTGTACAAATATATCATAGCTTCTCATAGTCTTTATGAGAAAAACAAATTTGCACCTTTCCACAGATATATATTTGTAACGTACCACACGTTTCAGTTCATCGAACCATCTACAGGTACAAGATTAAGATGGTTCGATGAACTGAAATGGGTTGTATGTTACAAATAAATCTGTAAAATGGGGAAATTTGTTCTTCTCATAATGACGAACTTCCTCTACATCTCTCCTGAATCAGATGAATATATTCTCATAGTATTCTGAGAGAATACTCGTAATTAACATAATCACTCACAATACTCTCGCCATTTTACCATTTGTTAAATCGCCCACACGGGGCAACAGCATCCTTGATATCTTCGCGATTTCTACGCCCAAAATCGTAACAGACTTTGAAATAATGGACGGAATCAGTGACCATAGGGCTATTTGTGTTGGTTTAAAACTAAGTTCGCGAAAATTAACAAAGAAATGCGTAAAATATACCTATTCAACAAGGCGAATTTTAACGGACTACCAGGGAGGGATAAATCAACCAATTACCGACCCATTTCTTTGACAACGATCTCTTGTAAAATATTAGAACACATTATTGTCAGAAACATAATGAGGTTTCTTAATAGGGGGAAGATACTGAGCAGCGACCAGCATAGGATTTAGGAAGAGCAGACCTTGCGAGACACAACTAGGTCTTTTCATTCACGATATACTTAGATGGGAGGAAAACAACACACAAGTCGCCGCAGTATTCCTATATTTCAAAAAAAGCCTTTGATTAAGTCCGACACAGTAAATTGTTACACAACTTATATGCTATGGAATCAATGAGATAATTATTAAATTGAATGAGAGACTTCTTGACAAATCGCAAACAAATAGTAGTCATCGATGGGTTGTGCTCAAAAGAAAGAGATGTAACATCGGGCGTCCCCCAGGGAAGTGTAATAGGGCCTCTTCTATTCTTAATATACATTAATGACATAAGCGCACACGTTAGTAGTAATCTCAGGCTATTTGCTGATGACACGGTGGTACACAGGGAAAAAAGGAGCCAACTAGATTGCGAGCTACTCTCTAGAGACTTAGACACAATCTCGGATTGGTGCATGAAATGGGGATTAATACTTAATATAGACAAATGCGCAGTTTTGAAATTTTGGTACAAAGGAAGGAAGGAACAGGATATAAACTACGAAATAGAGGGTTCAGTACTAACCACGACCGAAGAAGTTAAATATTTGGGGGTAGTTCTAACATCACGCCTTTCATGGGGAGCACTTATCAGGACAATATGCGGATCCGCTTTTAAGAAACTGGGTTCATTAAACGGGTGGTTGGGAAATGTAATGAGACAGTTAAAGAGAGGTGTTTATTTTGCTCTGAGTTATTTTTCAATTGAATTGAGGCAATATCTCAAAAACCACACCGTATAAGATGATCACATTATTTATACTGTCTTGGTTGCAATTCACACCTTCAATTTTTAAAATCGACTTTTTCTGTACAAAGGGTGATACCAATGATTTAAAAAATCTTTACAGGACCCAATCAAGCGGAAATAGAAGTTCTATGCTTCATGGAATACTTGAGATTTACCATTGTTCAAGATATAATACAGGGGAAATGTTTCCGTGAATTATGTAGTCACCCTAAGAGATACTATGTAAGATATTTTCCATTTGAGGGCTATATAATGCGAAATTGAAAGGGCACTGATATTTTTAACTTCTTGGGGAAAAATCAAGACGGTGGCAGTTTAAGGAACCCGAATAAGGCATATTAATTATAAATCAAATTGAGCGCAGCCAATTGCAGCTCCACATGTAAAAGGCATTACGGTGATCTAAGCAGGGTGTCAATATAGCTTTGAACGAAGAAAAGAGTAAGAGAATTGCTCAATGATTCATGGAAAATATTTGCGTGCCTCCGACTTCTTTCAAAGAAGTTCCCTTTTCCAACCATGTAAATTTAAATCAACCTCAATCATATTAGGCTATTAGAACATTAGAGAAAAATTAGAACGATAAGTTTTGAAATCAGAAAGTCTGATTTTTTTATCTTTTAATGCTAAAATAGACAAATTGATATTGCTATTAATGTCGCCTAGTTCAAAATTGGGGAAACAAAGTTGCTTGAATATTAAGCCTTTATTACTCATAGCTCTTTTGGAACTATGGCAAAATTCAAAAGCTCATCTCGCCCGAATAGCCAATTATTTGATACCTTAATATCGCAGCGCATGAAAGCTCTTAGTAGCTCTATTTTACTTAATTTGTCTGACAACGTAAATTCCCTAGAAGCTCTCATTGCCATTTTGCCATTTCAAGCGTGCTGTGGAATAGCCCCATCCCACACGCCCTAGGGGTGGATTGAAGGATATCACGTAAAATTTGCGAAAGGGAAGATGTAAAATGGAAAAATTAAATCTTTCCTGCTCTCAGAAGGTGGGACAGAACGTTGCACCCCCTGCAGCTACCACGCCATCTCTCGACTTGGTCCCCCGGGAGTGGACCAGCGCATATCTCGCCATCCCCTAGAGAGAGAGTCTCACAGGACACTTCCAGTCGGATATGCCGGATGTTACGTCACTCTCGCGAGGGGCGGGGATAGGAAATTGTCATTGCGTGGTCGGAGGGGGAGAGTGGGAGGGAGAGGGGGGCCGACAGGAGGGAGTGTAGGGGAGTGGCGCAGGAAGTGGGAGGGGGAGGTCGAGGGAGGGAGGACGGAAGGTCAAGAAGGGGGGAGGACACAAGGACAAGAGGAGGAGGCGAGGAGAAAGGGATAATAGGGACGAACGGGCTGAAGAGCGTAGAGAAGGAATGGGGGAAAAATAGATAAACGATTTGATAGAACGTCTTTTGTTTCTCGGAAGGGATTTAATAGTCCCTTGTTCCAGCTAACCAATTTTTCATTTCGCCGTTTCTCTCTTTCCTCCCGTCGACCCCTCCTTCCGCACGCCTCTTTCCCCTCCCCCCACCAACCACGGGGGTTGGAGACGCTCAGTTGGGTCCGTCGGGGAGTGGCAGACGGAAAGGGGTTGCGCCAGTGCACGGGGGACATTGACCTACCCTTTGTCTCATAGGGTGGAAGGGCACGCGAATTTCAATTTTTAATCAATGTTTTGCCTCAATGTGAACTGCATGTTGTATTATAATAATGTTTTGGGACTCGCCCTTTACATTGAAATACAAGTTCTGCATGTGCTTTATATAGACCATAAACGCTACATTGGAAGATAGAAGCTGATGGCAGAAAATATGCGGCTAGAATAGGAAGTAGTGCCAGATAAATGACTGAGGAAAATAGGTATTTGTTTAAATTGGAAAAGGCTCGTGCAGAGGACATAGAGACATAGGAGAATTTTGAAGCTTGCTACACAAATGGCAAAGAGCGAGACGAATGGGAGGATTATCGGCGAATGATTGAAAGATAGAAATACGAGAAAGTATGAAGAAATGAAGGAGGAGGAAGTCAGGTCAACGGTGTTTCGAGTAAATGTAGTCGAACATCAAAGGCACCCTTTCTCAGGTATCGTTCTTTAATTATTTTTTAGCCAGAAAACTTAATATGAAAATACCTTTTTATTCAATGCTCAATCTCTAGAGAAAATTATATGGAAAAACTTACGGGCACTCCTGGAATTCGTGAATGATCAAGAGGGCGTATAAAACGAATTCCCTAACCAGGGAAACACTATTCGATCATTCATGTGTTTTTGACAATTATTTTGAGGTAAGAATTTTAGAAACATCAAGCCAACGATGAAAATTTGACAAACGGATTCAAGCTTGGATTTCAAAAATAATTTCATTTTCTCTGATGAAAAGAAAGGTATGACTCCAAATATCAAATAGTGTTCAGTGACCACGATTCCACGCCACACATAACTACGCTCCATATCAAAGTTTTACGAGTCTTTTCTTAAAATCCTTACCCAACGTCCCCGTCATCAACTCCCTCCTCCTGGTGAAAGCCTCCTTGCCTAGCGCAATTCTTCTCCTTACGTCCCTACTACTTTGACCGTATTGCTACAGAACACTTCCGAGATACGTAAACTGTTCTACCTGTTCTATTTTTTCCCCTCTTATTTTAATGTTTAGCTTAGCCTTTTTCTTTCTGCAAAAATCGCATAACTTTTGTTTTATTAATATTGATTCTCATCCCATATTTATCGCACTGAACCTCCAATTCACTCAGCAATGCTTGCAACCCCTTGGCTGACTGAGCAACTAATGCTTGGTTATCAACAAACCTAACCGATTTTACGAATTCCCCTCCGACTTTCATTCCTACCTCCAGTTCTTCCCATGCCTCTTTAATCATTTCCTCTACATATACGTCGAACAGTGCTGGTGATAATGGGCAACCCTGTCTTACACCTCTTTCTAACACTGCCCATCTGGACTCTCCGTTCCCCACTCGCACCTGAGCAGTCTGAGACATGTACAGGTTGCGGATTAGTCTCCTATCCCTCCAATCTATTCCTATTTTCTGCAAGATACTCATGAGCTTTTCCTAATTTACTCCATCAAACGCTTTTCCGAAATCTGCGAAACAGGCAAAAACGTCCTGGTTGTATTCTATATTCCTCTCGAGTAGTGATCTCATTACCAAATTAAGATATTTTAATCAGTTTTCACACCTGAATAAAGGTGGTCATTATGACTATGAGAGTCTTATTGGGGCTCATTTCTTTCGTGTTTTAATGTAGAATCACGTAGCACAAAGATTTTTTTCAAAGTTTATCGGATGAGTTCTGCACCTTTTTGGATAAATTTCTTACCACATTCTCAAGTGCAATTATTTCTTAGATGATTGTATATGTACTTGCATGCGTGTACAATAAAAGGAGATGGATATTGCATGCAAGTAAAATGAAAGGATTTTCGCATGAATGTATGCGCCACTGTGGGTATCGCTTTGCATTTATGTATTGGTTTGTGAATGTGGTTTTGATCCCTTTTACGGGTGGTGAACTAACACCCCCCGGCCCACACACCCTTCCGGCGTCTTGCGCGGTGTTATTTAGATGCAGAAAAATGATTAAGAAGGGTGAGGAATGTGAAAAATCAACAGAATTACTTTTTTCGTAAATTGACGGCATCTTAATCAATTTTCACACCTGAATAAAGATAGTCGCACATGACATATGCAGGGAGATAGTTTATACCATGGTTAGACTTTGGTTTAGGAATGCCAAGATTGCCTCAAACATCTTGCGCAGATGATTATTTGGATTACAATTCATTACTCATGAAGTCTAAGTGGAATTAAAAATAATGAAAAAGGTAGGAGCATAAGAACATAAAATTTGGAAGAAAACTGGGAATAAAAGAAATGAATACCAGGAGGAATTCTGATAAAATTCTTAGCGTGGATAAGGTTAGGGTTTTTGTTGAAGGAATAAGGGAATATCTCAAACAAGAGAATACAGCGGCGAATGAAATGGAATTGTCAATAGAAAAAGGGTTAGATAGCCCTGGATTACAGATGATATGATTAGAGGGATGGATATGAGAAGCAAATTTAAGACCATGAACGCAGAATTTGGGAGAAATAATTAGAAAGAGTTACACTATAAACTGAGGTGAGTATCGAATAGGGCGCACACAATGTGAGGAGCTGGTGATTATAAGAAGTAAGAGAAGTCACATATCAGGACAATATGCGGATCCGATTTAAAGAAACTGGGCTTCATTAAACGGGTGGTGGGGAAATGTAATGAGAAAGTGAAAGAGAGGTGTTATTTTGCTCTAGTTGGACCACATTTGGAATATGCCGCAAGTATTTGGGATCCTTGGGATAAAATCTGGCAAAAAGAACTAGATAAAGTCCAGAGTAAATCCTCCAGATTCGTTAAAAATATTTATAAAAAGAACACAAGTGTTACAAGTCTCTTGGGGGACTGAGGCTGGGAGCCCCTTGTGATACGAAGAGAACCAGCGAGACTTAAGAATTTTAGAAAGGTTCAGAACAAACGAGTTTAGCGATGTCACTAAAGGAATTATTATGGCCCCACACTACTTAGGTAGATCAGACCACAAAGATAAAATAAGCGAGATAGATTCCAATACAGATAGATTCAAATACCCATTTTTCCCGGAACAATCATAAATCATAATAGTAAGAATCCGAAGTCTCTTTAGAAATATTAAATACATTTAAGTTGCAAGTCGGAACCAATGTGAAAATTCAAAGATGTTAGGTTTAAATGTAGGTGCATGTGTATGTTTCTTGGTAGTTTGTGGATTTGCATGTGTGCGGGGGTGAAAGCGTTCGTGCATGAATGTTTACCATGTTTGGTTCGTGGACTATAAATTTGTGGCTTCTGCAAGCGGTTTTTTTCTTTGTAAATTACGGCTGGTGCCCTAACACTCCCTGCCACACGCCCTTGCGGTGGCTTGCGGGGTATTGAGTAGATGTAGATGTAGATGCAGTGTGGAATGGACGCCCTGTACAGGAAGGCGAAGGAACTGTCGATATTTAAGGAATTCGGCTCGATTCAACTAAGTTCATGACTATCATTCAAACATAAGATTGCGTACGGAAAGTGATTAAACAAATTGAATGAAAAACTAATGCGATCAAACATTCCATTTGAAGGGTGTGGGCCAGCTATACGATGAGTACGTATGTGGCGGTGGGGGAAATCGCACCAAAAATGCAGAGTAGGCGAACATAGTGGTCACGTGGTAATATTCAGGGAGAAGAGAACATCCCAATATTAAAAACCATGCAAACAAAGAAAAATCTATTTAATCCCAAGAATATGTCTGGTATGTTCGGTAAGAAAAAATCGAGCAACAACTAAATAAAAAACTAATTGAAAAAATACATGAAAAGCATTCGAAAACAAGTATTAGGGGTTAGGATAAGTTAGTGTTAGTAGCAGCACAAAGAAGAAAAGACAAAATAAAGTCAATAATACATAATTAAGCTACTTAATCTCACATTGATGTGTTTTCGCAGCTGTGGTGCTGTGTGCAAACTGCATCATATAAAACGGCATCCTGAATCCATTAGCTTTGGAAATGAAAATTTTGAAAACCAGTCTGCTTCAGTGGACCAGGCAAAACAGAATTTTTCGGTTATCCAAATAGAATATCAATTAAAAAGGACTCCATTTACGAGGAAGAAAATAGGACTGGTTCCGGAGATGAGAAAAAACCATAAGAGGAGATATGGACCATAAAGATTATAGTGACAGGAAAAGAGGAACGAGAGGACAATGATAAGGAAGGACGCTTTAATGGATCGTCGAGATCTTACTGACCCAATCATGACTTTAAATAAAAGACGAATTCATTTGGAGCAAAGTGCTCATCTCTTCATCAAATTATTTCCTTCCTGCTTCTCCCAGAACACGAGTTCCGAAGCGTATTGTATTTCATCTTTTTTTGAGTGGAAAAAAAGTGCGTAGTGCAAGAAAACTGGAGCATGTGTATCGATATCAATAATACTATTGGGGGAAATACAGGCATTAACACGAAATGAAATATTATCAAAAATGAATATATCAAAAAGGAATAACAGATTTCATCCCTGTAAAATACGTTAAAGCAAATCGCGACCCCAGGTGGTACAACAAAGGCGTTAAAAAAGCCCTTCGAAAGCAAAGAATGTTACACTCTAGGGTAAAGAAAGCAGGTCTGAACTCATCACCCTTGGACAATAAACAGCTTTTGGACAAGTATGGATCCTCTAAAGTTGAAACTAAAACACAATTACGTAGCGCTTTGCAAGATTTTAAACGTAAAGTACTCTGCGAGTATTTGAACACTGACCCCAAAGCTTTCTGGTCATATGTTAGGGAAATAAATGGGGGTCAACAAACCGTGGCTTGCTTAAGGGACTGCAACAATATCATTCATACTGACAGTGAGGCTAAAGCCAACATTCTAAACGAATTCTTCCAGAGCGTCTTCACGAACGATGTAGCCACCGCGTATCTCCAAGAAACAATATATACTGAACCCATGACAAAAATAACAGTGGACGAGCAAGGAATTGCCAAATTGCTCAAAGACATCAAACCAAACAAATCCCCGGGTCCCGAAAATATACCAGCTCGGGTGCTAAAACACTTAGCTCCTAACATCGCCCCGTATCTCGAATTTATATTTAACAAATCACTCACTGAGTGCAAAGTCCCTAAGAATTGGAAAACCGCGCAAATAACGCCTATTTTTAAAAGTGGTGACAGGGAGGACCCCAGCAATTACAGACCCATTTCTCTCACTTCAATAAGTTGCAAAATTTTAGAGCACATAATTGTCAGTTCCATAATGAGACATCTTGATAACATTAACTTTTTAAGTGACAATCAACACGGATTCAGAAAAACCCGCTCATGCGAGACCCAATTAGGATTGTTCACACATGACTTACTTTTATCGGGTGAAAGTGGTAGGCAAGTGGATGCGATCTTTTTAGACTTTCAAAAGGCATTTGATAAGGTTCCGCATGGTAAACTCATCCATAAATTAAAGGGCGCAGGTATACACAAGGGGGCAATAAATTGGGTTGAAGACTTCCTTTCAGACCGGGAACAGAGGGTAGTCCTTGACGGCGCTAGTTCTACCAGCGTAAGAGTCACCTCGGGGGTTCCTCAGTGAAGTGTTATCGGACCGTTACTATTCTTGATTTTTGTTAACGATCTGAACCGCAAAGTGAAAAGTAAGATAAGGATGTTCGCGGATGACACAGTGATTTATCGGGAGATATCTGGGGATGAGGATCGTTTAATTCTAGCACGTGATTTAAATAGCATTAATGAATGGTGTTCAAAATGGGGATTGCCTTTAAATCTTAATAAATGTTCGGTGGTAAATTTCTTTAAAAGATCCACGGGATTAGTTTACAAATTAGCTGGAGTTGACCTTGAAGTAGTTGATTCGGTGAAATACCTAGGTGTTACATTCACTAAAGACTTAACTTGGGGGACCCATATACGTAAAGTCTGCGGGCAAGCATATAAAAAATTAGGATTTATTAGACGCATTGTCGGTAGAAGTGACTCCAAGGTCAAGGAACGTTGTTATCACGCTCTTGTAAGGCCCCATTTAGAATATGCATGTAGCGTATGGGATCCGTGTGAAAAAGGCCTCATTCGGGAAATTGAGAAGGTCCAACGCCGGGCAGCTCGTTTCGTGGAAAACTGTTACGATAAAACGAAAAGCGTCACTGAAATGCTTATGGAGTTGGGATGGGAATCATTGGAAGAAAGACGACTCAATGCTAGGTTAAACTTACTAAATAAATTCGGATCCGCATGTTTCAGCACCGAGGTCTCGAAAATTATTCGCTCTCCAACATATATAGGTCGCTTGGATCATGTGTACAAAATTCGGGAAATAGATGCCAGGACTAGCAGACTCAAGGACTCCTTCTTCCCACGGACAATACGGGATAACAACTCTAGGGTTACACTCGGAGATAACAAAAATGCCACTTGCCACCCTCCGCGTCTAGGTAACAATTAGTTGAACTCAATTGCATGCACTTTCACCAGCCTCCTGTGTGTTGTGTCAGAACCCTTCCCGCATGCCCGCATTGGAATGCCATTAAGTAATGTATTGCTGTTTACAGTATTGTTTTCTCTTCTTTTGCTACCCTAAATTTCCACTTCCATCCCTTGTCCCTCTTCGTGGGTGTGCCCTCCTCCCACCTGCAGCGTTGGGTCAAATTCCTCGCCTTGAGTAGGAGAGATTTTTATGCGGAACGTTCTTGTGGTGGTGGTAATTCGCCTGGCTACTTGCTAGAAACTAGCTTGCACGTTCGTGATAAATTTCTTGCTGCATCCTGGGGTAAAATTATTTGTTGTAGTTAAGCGTATGTACTTGCATGCTTGTGGAGTGAAGGGAGGTAGATGTGTGTTTGCATGCGCGTCGAATGATGGGATGTTACGATGAATGCGTGCACTGCTGTGGATTGGGGTTTGCATGTGTGTGTTGGTTTTGAATGCGGTATTTCTTTTTTCCTTTTTTGGGTGGTGACCTAACACCCCCCGCCACGCGCCCTTGCGGCGGCTTGCGGGGTGTTATGTAGATGTAGATGTAGAAGAAATCGCTAGATTCATTACGCTTTATAAAATTAGTCACGTTATCATTTAATGCTCACCGTATTTTACGGTTAAGGACGTTAATTCTCCGAGATTCCACGTTTTTACTGCTCGATAGCCGATTCGTTCCCGGATTTTTGAAGTTAGTTTTCATTGATTTTAGCGGAATGCCCCGTAGAACACTTCCTCCGCATCGAACAGAGAAAAAATACATACGACGTGGACATTCACCGTGGTTATCCCACTTCTGAGTCGTCGCTCTCTTGCACACGTGCCGAGAGCCCTTTTGCGCAACAATATCATCTCTCTTCGTGTTACTACTGCGTAGGGACGAGCGAGGGTCGGGGGGGAGAAGACAGCGCGGGGGTCTATCTCGCACTGCTGGGGGAGAGGCGTGTGGAGGAGGAGGGTAGACCGGAGAGGGGTAATGGTGTAGGAGGAGATAGCACGGAATGAAGATACACACGAGGGCTGGCAACCAAAACAAGGGCGCGTAAATTTCTTCGGTTGTTGAAAAGAAAACTCGGGAGCGCGTGCGCTTATAGCAGTGTGTGCGTAGAGGGGCGACGCCTTTCTTTTAGATGGGAGAGACATCCGAGGGCTAGATCCGCCTGGCAAATGTTTTATATCAGCGTTCAGAAACCGCGAGGACTCCGCAGTATTTAGCAGGGAGGGTGGGGTAGGGGATCGTTCGGGTTTGAAATGGTCCAAGCTCCGATATTTTCTATGTTCCGAGGTGGCTGACTTCTTTGGTGCAAGATTGACGAATAAAAACCGTTGAAATGGACTATAACCTAAGAGGTTAGACGCCATCCTTTTGTTAAAGTAGTAGTGGTAGTCGCTGTTAGGGAAGGCGATCGACAGCTAAGGTCATTTGCACCATTAGGGATGGATGGGAATGGAGAAATGGTGGAGAGGAACCAAGCGTCGGCATTAGCCTACTCTTAACGAAAGGCACCAAGGGGTCCGGAATTGAACGTCCTATCCGACGGACTGCAAACTCACTCAAACTGCTCTCTGTAAAGCACCTCAAGTAGAGATCGGGACACCACTGACAAAGATGTCGCCTTCAGGATCCGAACCTGGGCCCTCTGGGTGCGAAGCCAGTACTTTAACCACCGCACATCCCCATTTTCTTTTCTCTCCATCATTTGCAATATTTTGACTTCATATTTATTAGATGGATGAGACTCGGCAATAAATCGCACGCCTCTTCCAGGTCTTTTTAATTATACAAACCAGTTGTGAATGTAGAATCAATTGGATTAATTCCACAAATCTCCCCGGGTTCGAATCAAGTGGATAATATCCTCTTCCGTCTACATCTATATAATACTCAGCAAACCGCCGCAAGGGCGTGTGGCGGGGGGTGTTAAGTCACCACCCGTAAAAAGGAACAAAAGCACAAGCAAAATCGACACATACATGCAAAACTATACCCACAGTGGTGTATACATTAATGGGAAAATCCTTTCATTTTACACGCATGCAAATACATATTCTATCATCTAACAAATAATTGCACCTTGGGATGCAGTATGAAATTTATCCAATAACGTGCAAGCTGGGATTTGAAAAGAAAGGCGAAATTCCACTACCACATGAACATGCAACAGGCGGCTTGCGGGGTATTGAGTAGATGTAGATGTACTATCAAGTCTAAATCCCCTAAGAGACCACCCATGTGTTCTTACTATTGAAATTTTTCACGAATCTGGCGGATTTTCTCTGGATTTTATCTAGTTCTTTTTGCCAGATTTTCTCCCAAGGATCCCAAATACTTGCGGCATATTCCAAATGTGGTCTAACTAGAACAAAATAACACCTCTCTTTAGCTTTCTCATTACATTTCCCCACCACCCGTTTAATGAAGCCCAGTTTATTTAAAGCGGATCCGCATATTGTCCTGATATGTGCTCCCCATGAAAGGCGTGGTGTTTGAATTACCCCCAAATATTTAACTTGTTCGGTCGTAGTCAGTACTGAACCCTCTATTGCGCAGTTTATGTCCTGTTCACCACTTCCTTCAAGTGATAGTAGGAAAATACTAAGCCACAACCAGAACGGATTTAGGTAGAGCAGATCTTGCGAAACACAATTAGGTCTTTCCATTCACGATATACTTAGATCGGGAGGAAACAACACACAAGTCGATGCAGTATTCCTAGATTTCAAAAAAGCCTTTGATAAAGCCCCACTCAATAAACTGTTACACAAACTTAAATGCTATGGAATCAATGAGAAAATTATTAATTGGATTAGAGACTGCTTGTCAAATCGCAAACAAATAGTAGTCATCGATGGGTGGTGCTCAACGGAAAGAGATGTAACTTCGGGTGTCCCCCAGGCAAGTGTAATATGGCCTCTTCTGATCTTAAAAAACATTAATGACTTAAGCGCACACGTTAGTAGCAATCTCAGGCTATTTGCTGACGACATAGTGGTATACATACAGTGAAATAAGGGGCCAACTAGATCGTGAGCTACTCTCTAGACTTCGACACAATATCGGATTGGTCCAGGAAATAAGAATTAATGCTTAACATAGACAAATGTGCAGTTTTGAAATTTTTAAACAAAGGAAGTGGCGAACAGGACATATTATACGAAAAAAGTAGAGTGAAAGTAGGGTAAAACGACGTTTACCCAGTATTTCCCCAACAAAGGACCAGAATGACTTTGGATTTCCTTCAAGATATTCAACCATATCTACATCTATATAATACCCCGTAAGCCGCCGCAAGGGCGTGTGGCGGGGGTTTTTTGGTCACCAACCGTAAAAAGGAACAAAACCTCTTGAAAAATCCACACCTACATGCAAAACTATCCCCACAATGGCGTATATACTCATGCAAAAATCTTTTCATCCCACTCGCAATCAAATATATACACTATCATTCAGGAAACAATTGCACCCTAGGATGCAGACAAATCCTAAAAGAAAGAAAAAAGATATTCGCATAGCATTTTAGATTTAAAAGAGTGTAGAGTTGTGCGCATGATACTTTTTCTTTTTCGACCACATTCTTTTAGTTTCTGTGTGGATGTATTCACATAAACTATTACCACTTTTTGAACTCTTTTTAAAATTTGATTATAGCCTTCTTTGCCTCCTCAATGACAATCTAACTTTCCCGTTGCAGGTTGTCCATCTAGGTTCCAACTGTCACATTTAAGTATGGACGCTACAAAACATATCCCAGGAAACATTCATCATTCCAAATTTTTTCCAACTACTCAACTTCGTCATTACCAGAGTTCAACGAGGAATAAGACGTTTCTAATCATTCGTACCCGTCTTTAGTAAATGCCCCCACCATCGTTACCTCTTGCCAATGCAATTACCCTTTCAGCCTCACGTCCATTCCTTCCCTCTACTCAGCTGGACACCCACGACACATGCAGTTTCCCCGAATGTGACTTCCCCAACCCTCTGTTCCTTTCACCACTCACTCGCCCCTGCGTTCCTTTGACCGCCGAAGCTCGAAAATCCCCAATGCCATTCACCCCTTGGTTTTCTAATCCTTTTTCTTTTTCTCCTTATGGCTTAGCTCCTCCCCCCGCCCCACGGCGACGTACCCTCCCGTCTTCGAATCCACGTTAGGGCATGATGGTAAAACGGCCTTCTCTGGCAAGGAATAAGCCTAGGTGTAAGGAAAGAGGGTATAGGTGAAAAACGGGATTCAGGGTAAAAGTCCCAGGGTTGCCAAATGTTTAGAAATTATTTGTTATATTTATCCAATGACACTTGGAATATCTAAATCTGCATTAACAATAACCCGCGATCCACCAAAAAGGTTTGTGGCAGAGAGTGGAAGGAGAACGTGGGATGGGCTAGTTATAAAAGAGAGGAAGGGTGGTTAAAAGGTTTAGAAAAAGGAAATATATTAATTTAAAAACTCAAAAATGACGCAAAAGCGAGCACTTCGGCTTTTACATCGGACTTTGAACATTGATATTTGACAATGCATGCAGACTTTTAACAATGATTTGACAATTGCATACACCCAATACCTAAATTAAGAAAATTAACCACACAAACGTTTGGATTGCGGGGGAAGATGTTGCCCCGTTGCCATCGAGGCCGTCAAACAAAAGAACAAATTTATTTAACGATGACCCTAAAGTAATTATTATGCCCCCCCCCCACCAGTATGTTAATCAAACCACAAAGATAAAGGCGATAGTTTCCAGTACCGATATATACAAATACTCATTCTTTACTCGGACAATCAGTAATCATACTAATAAGAACCCAAAGTAAGTACAGAAATATGTAATACAATTAATTTACAAGTCAGGACAGGATTAAACGTTGCATAAAGATAAGGTATACTCGTAGGTGCAAACTTATGCTAGTTGATCGTATTTGTATTTGCATGCATATTAGTTAAAAAGGTTTTTGCATGAATATATACGACTTTGTGGGTGTAGATTTGCATGAATTTGTGGGTTTTGCAAATAGTTGTATTCTCTTTTACGAGTGGTGTCCCAAACCCCCGCCACACGCCCTTGCGGCGGCTTGTGGGGTACTATGTAAATGTACAATATTCATTTGAAACACTAAAAAGAGCAGGTAAGGGAGCAGGCGTTGGATAACTTTGGGGAGGTATGGTTGAAAATTATGAAGATAAGGCCAGGGAAACGGATGGTCAAATATTGAGGTCTATTATATTCGGTCTCTCATAAGGTGTTCTCCTAGCCATTCAAAAAGAACGCGGTCGTCAAGTGTATGAAGCACTTAATCAGATGCCTCCAAACCACTTCTCCGCTAAGTAGTTCAGGGAGGTGTTGCGATGGATAGTCGTTGGTGATAAGGCATGTCTCAGTCAATAAGAAAGAGCTTACCACGAACGGAACGAGATGCCTATAGTTTGGTCTTACGAAATCTCGACGGCCTTAGATTATGAGAAAATCATCCACATAAGATCTTACATCTGCTTGGGAAGACGCGTTGAGTCGTTTCTCACGAATCATTCGATACAGGGGGAACCTTGGGGCCCCATTACAGCCAGCTGTTTTCGGGAAGAAGCCTAAGGGTCGCTGCAATGAGATGCGGAACTGGAAGCATGTCAACAGTTCTCCTCATATTGTGAATGCAATGGAAAACGAATATCCTCTAAATTAGAGTTCTACATTACATTCTCGAATTCAAACAATTTCCTTTTCGAGGACGAAGTGGTTTCACTAAGTTATTTTACGCTAGTTACGCTCCACAACATACATGCACCTCCGTAACGTACGTACATCTACATATTCCCCTGCAAATCACTGGGAGGGTTAGTGGCATGGGGTGCACTCACACCAGGAATGCACAGCGCACTACATCTACATCTACATAATACCCCGCAAGCCGCCGCAAGGGCGTGTGGCGGGGGGTGTTAGGTCACCACCCAAAAAAGGAAAAAAAAATACCGCATTAGTGTAAACAGCAATACATTACTTAATGGCATGCGGGAAGGGTTTTGACACAACACACAGGAGGTGACACAACGCACTAACGGTAAAGTCACGCGCCATGCAACTACAGAAAAGAATGTCGACATGCAATGAACTAGTAACCATTTATCGGACACTGTCTTAATTGTTTTCGAAAAAAACGATATCTTCAACCTATTCGTTCGACAGTTCACATCTCTAATCTTGAATAAATGAATGATCATATCTTCCATAGTAATTAGGGATTTTTAAATGTGATGAACGACTTCGGAAAATCATCGGTCTTAAATTTCCCTAGACAGCCAGTCAAAAAATAAATTTTCGTTTTTCGAAGGGTTCTAATCCCAAATCTTTCACGAATGTTTGTCATACTGCTGTCTGTGATCGGTAAAAACCCTTTCTTTCCCATTTTATTTCTTTAATTTTATAATTTTTCATGTAAAATCAAGGAACCCAAACTTTTGGTTCTACCTTGGTCATTGGAAAAAGATACATTTCCTCTTCCTGGCAAATGTTCACAGAGATGGAAAATGGATGCAAATAATAGAATACGCCGATGAAGGTAAACTTAATTTCATAGACGAGGATTGTGGAGTGAATGCTTGTGAAAAGTTTCGATGAGCTTAGCCAATTTATATTACACTAAGGCAAAACATTGCGATTAATTAATAATTTACGGTGTAGTTTCCGCAAAAATACTGCCATTATGTCCTGTAATTTACAGATAATATTAATAGCAAATAATTTTACTGCGTAAGACATCTGTTGCAGTCGGACGCTGCAAAATCCTCCCATTTTCATATTTACGAGTCAAAGACGACCTGTTGAACATCTATTTTGACAAACCCACACGCCCATGTTTGCATAAACAATGTAATTAGTGATTCTAAACGGTAAACGACAAATGTTTTCATTGGATTTTTTCTAGATTTTGAATAACGATTATTAATTATCTTACATTATGGAATTTAATTACGTAGACTCAAAAATGTAATTAATTAAAATTAGCAATTTTCCACAAAACTATTTTTGTGGAAAATTGCTAATTTTAATTAATCATGTTATTCCACCATATCACGGCTGAAACGTCTCTTTTTATTCAAAAATGTAAGTTTCAGACGACAAGAGTTGCAGGCTGAAGTTGAATTTTCTTTTAAGGAATAGGGAACAGAAGAATGAGTAACAATTTTGTTTCTCGAATATCTTCTTACTCTCTTCTTTGCGTCGTCCTATGTCTATCCTAAGGCGTCCCTGTCGTCTTTCCAGACGGTTTTCGTCTTCTAAAGACGTATTGATGTCTTGTTCGTTCTCTCATGGCGGCTCTGTGGGTAGGCGGTATCAGCATCTCCTCGGTTTCTTCATCGGCGGAAGGGCTGGGAGATCATAACTTTGGGCAATGGGACACTTGTGGCGTTCCCAAGGCCGGACCTCTGCACCTCTGAAATTCTGTGGTTTTAACTACATTTAGGCATTTCAAAGTGTGACATATATTAGGAGGGGCATTAATGTCTGTTGTTTTTTCAAATTTCAAAATTACATACGTATATCCATAGCAAAAAATAGTGTTGCCATAGCAGAAATTTGTCATTAGGTCACTAGGGATTTTGGCAGGGGGAAAATACACACCAGAATACGCAGCCATACACACCAGAATATTTTTACTCCTACCACGGTCAATGCTATTCTGATCCCTCATCATTCGTGGACAAATTGAAATCTTGAATCTATTTATTCTCTACTTAATCTCTTTAATTTTACTGACATGATCTCTCCTACCGAAGTACGATGGGGGTTAATTTATACCATCACTGCTATAGAGATGTCCTTCCAATTTATGTAAGAGCTTCAATCTGTAATTTAACCTTTGCTCTGTGAGTGATTCCTAGCCTAGCTGCTCTAAGATTTTGGATACGCTAATAGGTTCATCATAACAACGTTTTACGAATGTAGCTCGTCTACGCGATTCACGCGACCCAATTTGGCATTTAATGCAATTTGGTGAGCATCTCATAGACTAGCAGCATATTTTAAACGAGGCCTAACCAGCGAAAGATAACATTTCTCTTTGACCCTTTCAATACATTTACCAAATACTCTTCTAATAAATCCTAATTTTTTGTTAGCTTGTCCACATATTCCACCTGGTATGTGTTTCACCCAGGAGAGATCGTGAGTGAGGGTAACGCCTAGGTATTTCATTGAGTCTACACATTTTATTTCTGTGTTACCGATACAGTTGGCGTTCGGGAGGGAAGTGCTTTTTTCGAAAAATTCATCGCACTTTGCACTTTTTAAAGTTTAATTATTAATTATATTTTAAGTGTCGCACCAGCATTGTATAGCATTTTGCTCATCTGATAAAGCTGCAGTGTCCTCAGAATTACGGATATCACGGTAAACTACATCGTCGGCAAATAAGCGTATATTTCTAGTGACTACGGAGTCAATGTCGAAAACATAAATTAAGTAAAGGTGTAAGGATAATAAGATCAATTTTCTGTTTTCCGTTAACAGATATTAAAAATTTTATGGAAATGAGGTGCGATGCTAAATTTATTAAAATGAGAGGGGGAGAAATATTAGAAAATAAATTTTGGAAGACTGAACTGGAGATTAACTTAAAGGGTCCATGGGTGTATGGGTCCCCCAAGTTAAAATTTTTAACTTATATACGTAAAGTCTGCGGGCAAGCATATAAAAAATTAGGATTTATTAGACGCATTGTCGGTAGAAGTGACTCCAAGGTCAAGGAACGTTGTTATCACGCTCTTGTAAGGCCCCATTTAGAATATGCATGCAGCGTATGGGATCCGTGTGAAAAAGGCCTCATTCGGGAAATTGAGAAGGTCCAACGCCGGGCAGCTCGTTTCGTGGAAAACTGTTACGATAAAACGAAAAGCGTCACTGAAATGCTTATGGAGTTGGGATGGGAATCATTGGAAGAAAGACGACTCAATGCTAGGTTAAACTTACTAAATAAATTCGGATCCGCATGTTTCAGCACCGAGGTCTCGAAAATTATTCGCGCTCCAACATACATAGGTCGCTTGGATCATGTGTACAAAATTCGGGAAACAGATGCCAGGACTAGCAGACTCAAGGACTCCTTCTTCCCACGGACAATACGGGATAACAACTGTAGGGTCACACTCGGAGATAACAAAAATGCCACTTGCCACCCTCGGCGTCTAGGTAACAATTAGTTAAACTCAATTGCATGCACTTTCACTAACCTCCTGTGTGTTGTGTCAAAACCCTTCCCGCATGCCATTAAGTACATCTACATCTACATCTACATAATACCCCGCAAGCCGCCGCAAGGGCGTGTGGCGGGGGGTGTTAGGCCACCACCCAAAAAAAGGAAAAATGAAATACCGCATTCAAAACCAACACACACATGCAAACCCCAATCCACAACAAGTAATGTATTGCTGTTTACAGTATTGTTTTCTCTTCTTTTGCTACCCTAAATTTCCACTTCCATCCCTTGTCCCTCTCCGTGGGTGTGCCCTCCTCCCACCTGCAGCGTTGGGCTGAATTCCTCGTCTTGAGTATGAGAGATTTTTGTGCGGAACGTTCTTGTGGTGGTGGTAATTCACCTGGCTACTTGCTATAAACTAGCTTGTACGTTCGTGATTAATTTCTTGCTGCATCCTGGGGTAAAATTATTTGTTATAGTTAAGCGTATGTACTTGCATGCTTGTGGAGTGAAGGGAGGTAGATGTGTGTTTGCATGCGCGTCGAATGATGGGATGTTACGATGAATGTGTGCACTGCTGTGGATTGGGGTTTGCATGTGTGTGTTGGTTTTGAATGCGGTATTTCTTTTTTCCTTTTTTGGGTGGTGAACTAACACCCCCCGCCACACGCCCTTGCGGCGGCTTGCAGGGTATTATGTAGATGTAGATGAGATTAAAGGGAAGATTACCAGGAGGCTGATGATAGGTTTCTTGCTGCATCCTAGGGTGGAATTATTTGTTGTAGGTAAGCGTATGTACTT
Source organism: Hetaerina titia (assembly GCA_037158775.1). Lineage (NCBI taxonomy): Eukaryota > Metazoa > Arthropoda > Insecta > Odonata > Calopterygidae > Hetaerina > Hetaerina titia. Next base: position 11,481,007 of record CM073775.1, read on the forward strand.
GCATGCTTTTGGAGTGAGGATAGGTAGATGTGTGGTTGCATGCGCGTCGAATGATGGGGTGTTGCAATGAATGTGTGCACTGTTGTGGATTGGGGTTTGCATGTGTGTGTTGGTTTTGAATGCGGTGTTTCTTTTTTTCCTTTTTCTTTTTTCCTTTTTTTGGGTGGTGGCCTAACACCCCCCGCCACACGCCCTTGCGGCGGCTTGCGGGGTATTATGTAGATGTAGATGAGGCAGTTACTGCCTGTAAGGGAACTTATACAGTCGGAAAAGATGGCAATACATCAAACAAGGAATGAATAAAGTGGCGAAAGAAACAATACGAACCGTAAACAGAAAAAGGGTTAGGAGCCAATGAATCACGGAGGAAATGATTAAGAAGATGAACGGAAGAAGATAATGCAACGTAGAATTAGGGAGAAGAAATACAAATAACTAATAAATAAAGTGGGGAGGAGAATTGATACGGGACAGGAAGCGTGGTGGGAAAAGTAGCGCAAAGATATAGAGAGATCTCGGAAACATTAGTGACATGGGGGTGATATACATCTACATCTACATAATACCCCGCAAGCCGCCGCAAGGGCGTGTGGCGGGGGGTGTTAGGTCACCACCCAAAAAAGGAAAAAGGAAACAGAATACAGAAAAGTGGAAGGACTGTCAGGTTGTCAGAAAGAAAATTCCATTTGCACTTTTAGAGATGGAAGGGGTAATGCATTAACCGAAAAATGAAAAGATATAATGGATGAGGGATTTTGGATATGGAGCGCTGTTATGGAATAAATAAGTGTACCTTAGCAACAGGAATACTTGACTGCGTGTTAGAAAACGCGTTGAAGAAAATGCCATCAAAGAAGCCGGTGGCTATAGATAACATTCAGAACTAGTCATGAATTTAGAAAATAAGTGGAAAGAAGAGATGTATTGGCTTGCAACATTTATGAGGGAGGAATGTGAAAGGATGAGTGTTTGATCAATACCGCTGTATCCCGTAAAAGGGAAAAGCAGAAGTACCTATATTTTAGGGCTATGGATATGAACGTTATCGTCACACGTGGCACAGGTATTACTTAAGACATCAACAAAAGGATAGAGAATAGATAAAATTAACGCAGAGGCGAAGATTAGTCTGGGTTTAGGAAGGGGAAGGTTTCCCAGATTTGGTCACAAGGGTAGCGAGTGCATGGACTCCTCACCAGGTAGGCTTAATGTTGTAACTAGATCGAGGTCAACGTAGAGCATCCAGGTTTGTGAAAAGTTATCATGAACAAGGTAGCATCAACATTATTTGTAAGGAAATAGGATGGGTGCTACTAGTCAACCGTAGGTTGGAATGCAGGTTAAATTTACGGCGCACAATTGAGTCGGGTCACCGTTATCCGATATTCGGCAACATTTATTAATATAATACATATCCGATAAATTTAACCTTGGGGATGCAATGAGGCTTCGCAATCTTCCAAAGTTTTCATTAAAATGTATATGAACGATTCCACCTTACAAAGACATAATAGAGCCGTAAGAAATTATTCGCGCTCTCCTCCTGTGTGTTGTGTCAAAAACCTTCCCGCATGCCCGCATTGGAATGCCATTATGTATTGCTGTTTACAGTATTGTTTTCTCTGCTTTTCGTACCCTAAATTTCCCCTTCCATCCCTTATCCCTCTCCGTGGGTGTGCCCTCCTCCCACCTGGCCCAGCGTTGGGCCAGATTCCTCACCTTGGGTGGGAGAGAGTTTTGTGTGGAACGTTCTTGTGGTGGTGGTGTTTCGCCTGGCTACTTGCTATAAACTAGCTGGCACGTTCGTGATAAATTTCTTGCTGCATCCTATGGTAAAATTATTTGTTGTATTTAAGCGTATGTACTTGCATGCTTGTGGAGTGAAGGGAGGTAGATGTGTGGTTGCATGCGCGTCGAATGATGGGATGTTACGATGAATGTGTGCACTGCTGTGGATTGGGGTTTGCATGTGTGTGTTGGTTTTGAATGCGGTATTTCTTTTTTCCTTTTTTGGGTGGTGACCTAACACCCCCCGCTACACGCCCTTGCGGCGGCTAGCGGGGTATTATGTAGATGTAGATGTAAGAAAGTCTCGACCTTATCCCTTACTCATTAGAGCTCTTCCCGAACCTTATCCTTAAATATGCTACGACAACAATGATTCACGACGGCGAAATGGAGTTAATCTCCCCGAGACAGCCGCCACCCACCAGAGAAAGAGCTGAGGGTTTCCGTGCCGCCATCGTGATACCACTTTGCGGAGGAAACAAGGGGAATGGATTAAAAAAATAATCATTGCGTATCTGTGGAGACGCACGCGACACGCAATCACCAGCCATCGTAGGTAAATATACACGGGCGTGATGCAACCAGCGCCCGCTCTTTTCTCTTGTTTTCCTTCCGCTTACACAAGGCGCGCTCCAGAAAGACAACAAGATAATGCCATCCGCTTCCACAGTCCATATCCCGCCTACCTGCTCTTCGTATATATGTACATACCTACGCACTACTCATCGCCTATTAAGCCCAGCGTAAAAGAGGTAAACACGGCAGTCGGCTGCTTTAGTCCTCCCTCTCCCACGAGAAGACTTGGAAAAGAGTGAGACGGTTGATGAGCACAGGTGTGGACCTTGATTCATTTTACTTTAAAACCGGGATCAGCGACCTTTTCCCCTTTGTGTGCGCCACGATGGCGCAATTTCATTTTTTGACAAGCAGATAATGAACGAACAACGAGAGATGGGAAGGAGAAAAATTAGAAGAAAGCACACGCTTATGGCATAATTGTAGGCAATTTGTGTTTGAATAATTCTCTACTTTAACCTACAACTCCGAAATACGCGGGGATCTTCGACGGGTGCGTGTACCATCACTACCTACTAAAAACTCTACCTCTCCGATAAAGAGAGTGCGGATTAGAACTTAAATACTATGCGACATGAGCATTTGATCACTATTCTAATGCCAGGGGATTCAGCCCTGACATTAGATCCCTCCTAAACATTTTCAAACCTTTTACATATCGCACGCCAAATACTAAGAAGGACGTTGTTTATTATTCTGCATCATTGGTGCACGATATAAATTTGTGTCAAAGCACATCTATATTTTACCCCGCAAGTCGCTGCAAGGGCGTGTGGCGGGGGGTGTTAAGGCACCAGCCATGCATGCACAAATATTAGTTTATATGTGCATTTGAATATAGGCATACCAACTAATGGACTAAATAACATGATGATAACGCCTAAGCGTTGAAACTAGTACTGCGAAAATAAAGAACATTGTGAAAAAAATGTGTTCTTCATTTATTGAGTGCGAGAGTGGCCCGAAATGTGCTGGTGTCCTTAATACTCTGTAAATCGCTGTGTCGTCGACAAATAATCTAATGACGCTTCTAACTAGGCAACTTAGGTCCCTACATCTATGTGGGTCGCTCAATAAGTCCTTAATAGGAAAAAATAGAAAAACAATTTATTTTGGGTAGATTTTTTACATTTTCAATGCCATATCTTCTTAACTCGAAACCCTTTTCACAGCGTTTCTTCAACTTTTTTAAGCTGTCCAAAAAGTAGAATATCTGCAGTTCCTCAAAATAGATTCAAACACTCATTCTTTCCCAGAACAATCAGAAATCATAATAGTAAGAGAACAAAGTCACTTTAGAAATATTAAAAACATTTAATTTACAAGTCGGAACAAAAATAAACACTGCGAAATCAGGGGTATGTTCATGTAGGTAAGTGTAGGCGTCGGTGCATGTGTATGTTAGTTGGTAGTTTGTTGTTTGCACGTGTGTGGGGTGAAAGGGGTTTTGCATTAATGGACATTATGTTTTGTCTGTGGACTTTATAAATTTTGGCTTCTGCATGCGTTTTTTCTTATTTACGGGTGGTGCCCTATCACCCCCCATCACACGCCCTTTCGGCTCTTGCGGGGTATTAAGTGGAAGTATGATCGTTTTCCACCGAGCAATTTTCTCAAGTTTCGAAACAAGAAAGTAACTGGGGACCAAATCTGGTAAATATGGTGAATATTATAATAATTCTAACGTCAATTCCACAATTTGCGGGATTTAAATTGCGCAGGTGTGCACCCGGGCGTTGTCTGATGCTGTGATGTTAGGGGTGGGAACAATGAGCTGCATGGATATGAATCAATGGAACTTCTCCCTTCTTACCTTCCGGTTTTGCTTGACCTGTCTTGGTATGTTGGAGGTCTATCGTATAAATGGTCGTGGTTCATTTTTATTCCCTCCTTTATTGGATACCAAATACCTCCTTTTCATTGGGTGTAATTAAAACTTGTCTGGAAATAATTTTTCGCGAGCATGTGTGTAAATTTGTACGTTTTCACGAGGTTTTTCAAGCGAATTGTTCTTCCCTCTTCCCTTTCTCTCCCTTATTTCTTACCCATCCCAAATGGTGCTTGCACCCCCTGCCACACACCTTTTTGGTGGATTGCTGTATATTTACTATCCAGATGTAGATGAAGATAATATATTATTTGCCAAATAAGGACGTTTTTTTCTTGACTTCATCTACATCTACATTTACATACTACCCCGCAAGCCGCCGCAAGGGCGTGTGGCGGGGGGTGTTAGGTCACCACCCAAAAAAGGAAAAAAGAAATACCGCATTCAAAACCAACACACACATGCAAACCCCAATCCACAGCAGTGCACACATTCATCGTAACATCCCATCATTCGACGCGCATGCAAACACACAACTACCTCCCTTCACTCCACAAGCATGCAAGTACATACGCTTACCTACAACAAATAATTCCACCCTAGGATGCAGCAAGAAATTAATCACGAACGTGCAAGCTAGTTTCTAGCAAGTAGCCAGGCGAATTACCACCACCACAAGAACGTTCCGCATAAAAATCTCTCCTACTCAAGACGAGGAATTTGGCCCAACGCTGCAGGTGGGAGGAGGGCACACCCACGGAGAGGGACAAGGGATGGAAGTGGAAATTTAGGGTAGCAAAAGAAGAGAAAACAATACTGTAAACAGCAATACATTACTTAATGGCATGCGGGAAGAGTTTTGACACAACACACAGGAGGTTAGTGAAAGTGCATGCAATTGAGTTTAACTAATTGTTACCTAGACGCCGAGGGTGGCAAGTGGCATTTTTGTTATCTCCGAGTGTGACCCTACAGTTGTTATCCCGTATTGTCCGTGGGAAGAAGGAGTCCTTGAGTCTGCTAGTCCTGGCATCTATTTCCCGAATTTTGTACACATGATCCAAGCGACCAATGTATGTTGGAGCGCGAATAATTTTCGAGACCTCGGTGCTGAAACATGCGGATCCGAATTTATTTAGTAAGTTTAACCTAGCATTGAGTCGTCTTTCTTCCAGTGATTCCCATCCCAACTCCATAAGCATTTCAGTAACGCTTTTCGTTTTATCGTAACAGTTTTCCACGAAACGAGCTGCCCGGCGTTGGACCTTCTCAATTTCCCGAATGAGGCCTTTTTCACACGGATGCCATACGCTACATGCATATTCTAAATGGGGCCTTACAAGAGCGTGATAACAACGTTCCTTGACCTTGGAGTCACTTCTACCGACAATGCGTCTAATAAATCCTAATTTTTTATATGCTTGCCCGCAGACTTTACGTATATGGGTCCCCCAAGTTAAGTCTTTAGTGAATGTAACACCTAGGTATTTCACCGTATTAACTACTTCAAGGTCAACTCCAGCTAATTTGTAAACTAATCCCGTGGATCTTTGAAAGAAATTTACCACCGAACATTTATTAAGATTTAAAGGCAATCCCCATTTTGAACACCATTCATTAATGCTATTTAAATCACGTGCTAGAGTTAAACGATCCTCATCCCCAGATATCTCCCGATAAATCACTGTGTCATCCGCGAACATCCTTATCTTACTTTTCACTTCGCGGTTCAGATCGTTAACAAAAATCAAGAATAGTAACGGTCCGATAACACTTCCCTGAGGAACCCCCGAGGTTACTCGTACGCTGGTAGAACTAGTGCCGTCAAGGACTACCCTCTGTTCCCGGTCTGAAAGGAAGTCTTCAACCCAATTTATTGCCCCCTTGTGTATACCTGCGCCCTTTAATTTATGGATGAGTTTACCATGCGGAACCTTATGAAATGCCTTTTGAAAGTCTAAAAAGATCGCATCCACTTGCCTACCACTTTCACCCGATAAAAGTAAGTCATTTGTAAATAATCCTAATTGGGTCTCGCATGAGCGGGTTTTTCTGAATCCGTGTTGATTGTCACTTAAAAAGTTATTGTTATCAAGATGTCTCATTATGGAACTGACAATTATGTGCTCTAAGATTTTGCAACATATAGAAGTGAGAGAAATGGGTCTATAATTGCTGGGGTCCTCCCTGTCACCACTTTTAAAAATAGGCGTTAATTGCGCGGTTTTCCAATTCTTAGGGACTTTGCACTCAGTGAGTGATTTGTTAAATATAAATTCGAGATACGGGGCGATGTTAGGAGATAAGTGTTTTAGCACCCTATCTGGTATGTTTTCGGGACCCGGGGATTTGTTTGGTTTAATGTCTTTGAGCAATTTGGCAATTCCTTGCTCGTCCGCTATTATTTTTGCCATGGGTTCAGTATATATTGTTTCTTGGGGATACGTGGTGGCTACATCGTTCGTGAAGACGCTCTGGAAGAATTCGTTTAGAATGTTGGCTTCTTCTCTCAACCGGTACAGTAACGACGGATAACACTTTTCATTTATCGTTTATCCTTTTTGCAAGTCATCGACGAAAATGATTCCGCGTACGTTAAAAAAATAGTGACCTTTCCCCTTGCCGGCGATTTCACCGCTTTCGCCTTCTTCGGATCCGGATCGCTTTTAGAAACCCAAAGTTTCGATTGATCCTTTGTCTAAGGAAAGTATTAGTGTATCCATGTTCGGTCCACAGTTAAGTTTCGACGCAGAAATTCGTCAGGATTGCGACAGAAAAGCGCCAAACAAGCCTTCGAATCGACCACACGATTGCGTTTATTCTCCACTGAGAGCGAATATCTTGGCGAGATTTTTTTCACAACAAAGTTTTCGTGGAAAATTGAAACACTATCTTGTGATATGCCCGTGACCTAAAATATTTCGTGAACTTTGATTCGTTGATCACTCAAAATGATATTGTGGGTTTTGTCAATAATTTCGGGGGAAGTAACCTCCCCTGGACCTCCCGAACGATGCTCGTCATATGTGGATTTGCGATCGTATTTAAACTCGTTTACCCAATTGTAAACAGTCAAAACACAGGAGCGGATATGCCATGAACTTCATCCAACTTTGACCTCTTTCGGTCTTAAGCCTTTTAAATACAAGTGTTTGATCGACGCAAGGCACTCATTGTTTTCCACTTTAAAAAGCAAAAGATTTTTTCTTCAAATAGTAGTAGTAGTTTTAAGGGAGGTGACCGACAGCCAAGGTCTATTGGGCCATTAGGGATGGATAGGAAAGGAGGAAGGGTGGAGAGAAACCCAACGTCAGCATTAGCCTACTTTTAAAAAAAGGCACCAAATAGTCCGCAGTATTACGTCCCATTCGATGGACGGTGTACTCATTCAAAGGACTCTCCACTAAATACCTCAATTAGGAATCGGGATACCCCTGAAAAACATCTTCCGCCTTCAGGATTCGAAGCCGAAACGCCAACTCGGTGGGAAGCCAATACGTTAGCCACCGCACCTTCCCGATCCTACATTCTTGCTTCATCAACTATGAAACCACGTGACGGATTTAGCTGAAACTTAAACAGCAATTTAGTCAGAGATAATGCTTACTAAATGCAAACCTTTCCCGACACTACGGCCACTATCTCTTGGATTTTCTAAGGGTTTATTGAAACACTGATGTATATCATGAACATCGGTGGTCCTATAACACTTCCCTGTGACAATCTTGAAGTTACTTCTGTGTCCAATGAACTCAATTCATCGACGACTATTTATATTTACAGTGAGATATGAAGTCCTTAATTCAGTGAGTCACTTCATCTACTATAGTATCTTAGTTTGTCCAATCAACAGGTCCAATGGAATGAAGTGCCAATCAAAAGAACAAATAGTAATCCAAAAAAATTGATGATATCAATTTTAATGAATCAATACGCCGTTATTAATGTTGTTTTTACTTGGAAAATACTATTCCGTTGTTGTTCAAAACAACTTTCCACAAACCTAGCTGTTCTTCGTTACACTCGATCTAGTTCCAAAATTAAGCCCATCTCGTAAGGATCCCATACATTTGCAGCATACCCTACGTGGGGCCTAAGTAACGTGAAATAACAAGGCTCCTTGACCCTTTCATTACAATTTCCAAGTATTCTTTTCATGAATCCTAACTTTTTATAAGCTATTTCGCAAACTTCACTGATGTTTTCCTCTGGACATATCTGTAGTTTTCGTTACACCCAAGTATTTTACCGATTCCACGTGTGTAATGTTGGTTCCCAATAAAGTGAGTTTTCTGGTAAAGCACTTATAAACGTCCACTTCCTTTACTCGAGTTTTCATAATTTAGTCATGCATAAATTTACGAAACAATAACTGTTTGTCGTGAGATTATGCATTAAATTTCCAACATATTTGAATGTCGATTCAACGTTAAATGAATTCGGATAGAATTGCATGGCGTGGGTGGACGAAATAGAAAAACGATAAAAGGTAAAGCCAAGTAGAATTATTAAGTATTAGCTCGTATCTGTTTAAAACAGCATCAGTTATTACAAAATACACTGTTGGAATGAGGCGCCACAGTTTGCATGGTACCGAGTGAACGCACTCGGAACTTCACGTACAGAGGGGGGCAGACAGAGTGCTGGAATGGGATCTCGCTTCGTGTTGCGCATTGCGTAATCATCGCTGCGTTTGCTGATAGGAGAATTATGTGTGGGGCATGGAGAAGAGAAGGCGAAAACAAGAAGAGACGAAAAGAGAGAGAAAGGCGAAGAACCACTGAGGGACATAGAGGAGATAAGTTATTTTAAAAATACAAGGAATGTAGCTATGGTCGCGAATCAATGTAAACAAAAAAATGCCGGGACCGTAAACTTGATAAGTTATGAAACTGCAAGAGGCCCTTCACCTCGAAGCTAACTTTGTAAGGACTCGATATGTGACTAAATCTACAAGGTCATTTACAAAGTCCTCTCTCAACGTCACCGAAATCAAACACCCTCAGGAAAAAATGTGAGTACGATTCTACTTCTTAGATTCCTGAGCGTACTACCTTGATCAAAAAGTTCCCGGAATATATTCAGAAAATTAAAAATACAAGTTTATTCATCTAAATCTATATTGTCCCCTTCAAAGTAATCCCCATCGACTGCAACACACTTATGCCAGCGCTTGATCCAATCCTCGAAACATTTTTTATATTCGGTTTTCGGTATGTCCATCAGTGCTTCCTGCGATTTTTCCATTACTTCCTCTCGGCTGCTAAAACGCGTTCCCCGTAATGGTTTTTTAACTCGATTGAACAGAAAGAAGTCACAGGGAGCCAAATCAGGTGAATTCGGTGGCTGTTGGATGGTATTTGTTGCATTTTTCGTCAAAAAATTACGAATAATGATAGCACTGTGCGACGGTCTCTGGTCTCTTTCGGCGAATTGCTTCACGCAAACGTCTCATAACGCCCAAATAATACTCTTTGTTTACTGTCTGGCCTTCTGGCAAAAATTCATGATGCACTACACCGTTGTAATCCATGAAAACCGTCAGCATTGCCTTCTTTTTTGACTGAAAACGACGTGGTTTTTTTGGTCTCGGCTCATTTGGTGAACGCCATTCACTTGCCTGATGTCTGGATTGCATGTCGTACTCATAAACCCACGTCTCGTCTCCAGTAATGATCCTTTTGACGAATGTTGGATCGGATTCAGCCTCGCAAATCATGTCTTTTGCGACGTCAACACAGTCTCCTTTTTGCATGAAATTGAGGTCTTTTGGCACCAACTTTGCTGCTACACGACGGAAACCCAAATCATTAACCACAATGTATTGGGCGGATCCATAGTCAATGTTCAAGTCCTCTGCTATTTCTCTGATGGTTAATTTGCGGTTATTGACCAACATTTCTTTTACTTTATCAATTTTTTCACCGACTTTCGATGTCGATGGTCTGCCACTGCGTTCATCATCTTCGATTGACTCACGACCACTTCTGAACCGCTCGTGCCACTGGTAAACGACCGGTTTTTTTAGAGAATCGTTGCCGAAACACTTTTCCAACATTTCCAACGTCCGTGCGCCACTAAATCCGTTTTTTACGCAAAATTTAATACAAGTTCGTTGTTGCAAATTTAAATCCATTTCTGCAATTGTAAAAAATCGCCAACACACACAGAGATAGATGTACTCTTGGCTACGTAACTTTTGCAAATGTCAAGTTATGACACTAAGATTTAAAGGGAATATCAACAACAGATGTACCAATTTAACAAAAAAAACAGAACTCAAATCGGAACGATGGGAGTGCCACACGGTGGTTATTCCGGGAACTTTTTGAACAAGGTAATATAACATGGAACTTTTGGATCACATAACGAATAAAAACGTCTAAGAATCTACGTATACGCGTCCACGAATTTAAGAACACATCAGTTCCTATTGTGAAAATTAGGCAACAATTTCCACCTTTTCGCTTTTTATCTACTGCTTAAAAAAGTTCTGTCGGAGACGCCACGAACACTTTCAATCCATGGTATCTAAGATTCAGGTATCTGATAGATTTTCTGCGACTTGTACAATTGCCATTCTCAATCAAGATATGCCGTCGGCGGACTGCAGTTTCATCTTAGTCTTTTAGTACCCTGCATGCCACCGCCAAGTTGTGTGACGGGGTGACTACTCACCAGAATACCCTTTACCCAAAAATTTTCCTCATAGCACTCTCAGACTAACATTACTTTATTCTGATCCCTAATCTTCCGTGGGAAAAAGGACATCTTATATATATCTCATCTACACTCAATCGCTCTAATTCTTAGTGACAAGATCTCACCCACCGTAGTACGATGGGGCTAATAACACATTCTCAACATCACTGCTAAAGAGACATACTTCCACACATAATCCCGCACTCTGCATCTTCCGTAATTGAGTTGTTACACAACGCAGCATTAACTTATTTTAAAGGATGAATTCCGCATACCTAGTCCCTACAGCGGTCGGATTGCGTTATGTACTATATTTGGGTAAGATGCTACCTGCAGCGTTGGGCCAAATTCCTCACCTTGGGTAGGAGAGAGTTTTATGTGGAGCGTTCTTGTGTTGGTGGTATTTCGCCTAGCTACTTACTAAATTCTAGCTTGCACGTTCCTGATAAATTTCTTGCTGCATCCTGGGGAACAATTATTTGTTGTAGTTACGCGTATGTACTTAAATGCTTGTGGAGTGAAGGGAGGTAGATGTGTGTTTGCTAGTACGTGGAATGATGGGATGTTTCCATGATCGTGTGCACTGCTGTGAATAGGGGTTTGCATGTTTGTGTTGGTTTTGAATGCGGTATTTCTTTTTTCCTTTTGGGTGGTGACCTAAAACTCCCCGCCACACGCCCTTGCGGCGGCTTGCGGGGTATTATGTAGATAGATGTAGATGAAGATGAAATGAGGCACCATCGTCTTGGGAAAGTATAGAGCTCCCATAAAAAATAAAACAGTTTCTGGCGTAATTTGGTGGAAAATCTTCATACTGACGTTTTTATAAATCAAACCACTTTACTTTTCCACATAAACTTTTTAATTTTCACGACCCAAGTTTCGTTATAGCATACCTGATAATGTGATGTCATAGGAACCTGATGATGTTATGCTATAACGAAACCTGGGTCGTGAAGATTAAAAAGTTTATGTGGAAAAGTAAAGTGGTTTGATTTATAAAAAACGTCAGTATAGAGCTCTAAGCCCATAGAGATCAAATGTATTTCATTTTAAGTAACGAAATAATGAAATGGTAAACATCCGAATACCATGGTACCACATATCACACCACGGAAGATTTCCATCCCGAAATGGCGTGAAGAAAACAGTATTTCAGATTTAAAAAGGGATTTTACACAATATATCCGATGATTATCGCACAAATTTCCTTCGAGGCTACATTTTTGACAAAAGAATAAAGTTTACTAGATGATTTAGGCATTCCCCTACTGGGAAGACCATCTACACTTATCGAGCATTCTCATATAATAGATAATATTGGGCTGAAAAGATCTCATATGGGCAAAAATTCTCATGCAATATTAATTAATGGGCTGTTAGGTAAGTCATTACCATCGGCGTTGAGACACCAACGCGAGTTAGCCTCAGATACCGGGCTTCGACCATTGAGAGCTTCTTCTACATGAATCTTACCCAGCAAGACAAAAGGGCGTATTACAGTGGCCACTATTGGTTCGAAAATAGTGTATTTGGTGACTATTGGTGTTTAATTGGTAGGTTCAAATTGTTGCATGTGATGCTTTCCATCGTTACTTCATCCTTCGGGCGATAAGTAGAGTCTATGAACCCAGAAGTAAGAAAAAGAAGGACTGCAAAGTATGAAATGGATTTGCAGAGGAAAAAACTGTATTACTTCCATTAAATTGGTGTTATTGTGTGGAGAAAGTGAGTGTGCGAGAATATATGTGGAAATAGGATGAGAGCTCCTCCGATTATGAAGGGGGTAAGAGAAATAATACTTATAGTGAGGTAATCGAATTCACTCTTTTCGCCGAGAATGTATTGTAAACCTACACTGATAAGACCATCCTGGAGAAACAACGCTCAAGGACAGAGAGATTAAAACGATTGCCCCTCCCTCTTATGAATTGTGATCAAAACAAAACCAAAATTTGAATTTGTTAATCTCCATTTTTTTGCTAAAATGGTACATTTCAGTAGTGTTATTAACATTTTAAAGACTACTTTTTACCAGTTAATCTCCTTTCTACAACATCATCAATTTCCAAAATTATTTATTTAATAATTGTTGGTATTCCAGGACGACCTTGGCACGGATCACATGTTGCTTACAAGTTGATTAATCTTTGCTCATCTGAGAATACAGAAGGAATTATCAACTTCCAAAGGTTTGGGATATTTCAAACCAGGTTTAAGGATAGTTACACTCATGGAAGAGTAAGATTTGGGGTTCTCCAGAGGATTTACAATCCGTATTTTCAAACAGATAGCCTAAGCGACTAACATGATAAACGTGTATATGCTGGCATCGCCAATAGAGCAGGGCTGCTCAGCTAACAGAAATTAACGGCTTTGTTCAGGTAGAAATCAATGGGCGTGGGATGAACAGCCCTGTAACAAGATCCTCTGCTGTTGCAATACAAGACGAGGAAAGAGGCGCCGAGACCAGAAGCCGAAATTCCATCTACATTTATATCCATACACTATCTCCCAAGTCGTCGCACGGACGTGTGACCGGGGGTGTTGGAACACAAGCCATACTACACCTACTCCACTACTTGCACATATACATATGGAAACCCGCAATGCATCGAAAGGGCACGTGGAAGGGGGGCAACCGAGCACCATTCGTTATAAACATCTACGTCTACTTAATACTCCGCAAGCCGCCAAGGGCCTGTGGCGGGGGGTGGTAGGGCACTACACGTAATTAAGAAAAAAACCGCATGCAAAAGCCACAAATTTATATGCATTCATGCAAAAACCCTTACAACCCACATACATTCAAATACAACTAACACACAAAGAATAAACACATGCACCTACAGATACACCTCATATCTTTGCAATGTTTAATTTTGTTCTGACTCGTAAATTAATTGTTCGTATACATGCACACATAAGGAATCCCATTAAAAAGGGTGGGCTTAAATGTAACGCAGTCACCAACTGTCATGTAGCATATTACCCGTGCTGAACGGACAGTTCACAAATTAACTACATCTGGAAATTTATTTACGTGGGACACCACTTCTTGCCCATGGACGCGTGGCAGGGGACGCCAGCCATTGAATGAAGTTCTAAGCAATTTCCACTTTTCTCTCTGCAAGTTTTCTTTCCAAAAACCTATGCAAACTGAGAATTTCTCTGAAATAGCAACCTTCGCCCGACAGAAGAAGTTATATCCCATGGATGATTCCCTATCCCGAGCGAGATAGGACGCTCGAATCAAATCTCCCGCGATCCCCCATCCGAGGATGTCTGGAGCCACTGAATTCCATCCCGCTCGAAATTTATGGCCTCCCCTCAACCACACTCCTCCCCGCCAGGGCGCCGATAGGGCAATCATCTGTGCCCAGGGAGACCCTCACGCCTCGGCATGGGGCTTGACCGCAGAGAGCACCCACAACCCAACTCGTCCCCCCTCGGTCTCCCACTCGCTGGAGCAACGGGGGAACATCAAGACTCGTCCCCGGCACCCGACGACGCACGCGTGACAAGCCAGCCGTGATAAAAAAGACGCGGAGAGGCGCCGGGATGTTGATCGGGCTCGCGCGGCTGCCATGTGCATACCCCCGGGGCGATAATGAGGCGTCGTGTGGGATGTAGAGGGAGGGAGGGCGAGGGGAAAGGGAGGAGGGGGGAGGAAAGAGGAGCGGAATGCGCCGGCAAAGCAAAGATCTCGGGAATGTGAGGTCGGAGGGTGGAATTGTTGTTGGAAGAGGGCGCCCGCCTCTCAAACCCTCCCGCGCTCGCCTCGGCTCTTCCCGCCCGCCCAGGTGGGTCCGAGGAAACAAAACGGCCGAAAAAAAAGCGCCTTCGAGAGGATGAAATCTTTCTGTCCTACGAGAACGAGAATCCCAATGAGCGCTCACGGAAAGGTAATGTTTTCTATCTGCGGAAAATCGCTTTCCTTCCATATTTTTAGAGGTGAGAAAAAATATCTTTGCACCCCCTGGCATACATCTTTCTGTGAAGTATTTTTGTCGACTTGGATCAAGGTTTAGAATATTTCAATTCGTTACAGTGGCAACATTTGGAATTCTATAAAAAATAATATGATTTCGTGAACTCGGTTCTTCTCTCATCGCGAATGCGCAATATGTCCCGATCCCCAAGAGTAATAAAATACCTAAATATAAAGACCCCGCGATCGCCCAAAAAGGTGTGTGGCAGGGTGGGGCAAGTACCGGATGATCGAGATAAACATCACGCGATCCACCAAAAAGGTGGGTGGCAGAGGGTGTACGTCGGTACGAATGTCCAAATTGTTATTAGGTAATCTACCGGTTAAGGTAGGTTTTTGGATGGACACAACTATCAAATAAATATTTTGTAACTCCAGATAAAACCCAATCCAGCAATCTAATCTGTATCAGGTCCCTCTTCATCTCTGTGTGCTTCTTTCCTCCCTTCATCCCGTCCAACATCCCTATCCTGTTCCTGCCCTTTCCCCGCTTGCCCAACATTCTTCCCTCTATTACCTTCTTCAACATTCCACTACCGCTCAATACGCCTTTCATTCATTTTTCCTGCCTCCATAGGATTTCTCTCAACAAACCCATCTCCTCATCCACCATCTCCAGTACTTCCTCATTTGTTTTCCTTTCGGTCCATTTCACCTTCTCCATTCTTCTCCACACTCACATTCCCTACTCAATACCATACCTCCCTACTCAACGTACTCGTCGTCAACTCCCTACTCCTTGAGAAAGCCTCCTTGCCTAGCGCAATTCTTGTCCTTACGTCCCTACCACTTTGACCGCGTTGGTCCAAAACACTTCCGAGATACGTAAACTGCTCTACTTGCTCTATTTTTTCCCCTCCTATTTTAATGTTTAGCTTAGCCTTCTTCTTCCTGGAAAATCGCATAACCTTTGTTTTATTAATGTTGATTCTCATCCCATATCTATGGTACTGAACCTCCAATTCAATCAGCAATGGTTGCAACCTCTTGGCTAACTGAGCAACTAACCTAACCGATTTTACGAATTCACCTCCGACTTTCATTCCTACCTCCAGTTCATCCCATGCCTCTTTAATCATTTCCTCCACATATACGTTGAACAGCCCCGGTGACAATGGGCAACCCTGCCTTACCCCTCTTCCTAACACTGCCCATCCGGACTCTCCGTTCCCCATTCGCACCTTAGCAGTATATATATATAACCATAAACACAGTAATCAACCCGAAGGTCGGTTTAGTAGGTGATGGTAGAGCTCACCCATGTACCAAGCCCGACGGCGTGTGAAAATTCACACATCAGGGTAGGGGGGCCAGTTCCTTTCCCTGTGCCGGTTATGGTTTCCCAGGAAGACCTGGTACCCGAAAAATCAACTAGCTTGGGTGGAGCTGCAGGTACCCAAAGTGCCTTGCCCGGGAATCGAACCCGGGACCCTCCAGTCAGTAGTCCAACGCTCTACCCCCTAGACCACCGCGACCCGCTATATATATATATATATATATATATATATATATATATATATATATATATATATATATATACATATATATGTGTGTGTATATATATATATACATAGCTACATTGGCCAGATACACATTCAAATACGAAGTCCCGCCATACGGCGCACAAATATTCATTCAAACACAGAAATAGGTATAAGGAATTGAATGTGTATCTGGCCAATGTGGCTCATCTCTTCTTCTGGCTATGCGTGCCACGAAACGTACTGTTCCTATTCTATATGATACTATATGCTTTCTAACCAACTGTCCCCTCTTCTTGTGTGTATTGTCTATTTTTCCTTTGGTGGGTGGAACAGCTCCCCTAAAGCCTTCCTTTGGCAAATGATTCGGAGCACTTGGGCGTCTTAAAAACATCGCAGATCTCAAAGTTAAATTAAGTTTCCTCGGTGGTGTAATGGTAGCACATCCGCCCGGCAAGTGGAAGATCCGGTGTTCAAATCCCGGTCAAGGAAACATTTTTACTTTCGTGATCTGCTCAAAAACCGCCTTCCCCACATGTCCTGTTTTCGCCTTTTATGTGTTTTCCTATCCCCTTTCCTTATACCTATTTCTGTTTGAATGAATATATATATACATATATAAATACTCTATATATATATTGGGCCGCGGTAGTCCAGGGGGCAGAACATTGGACTATTGACTGGAGGGCTCGGGTGCACTCTTGGATACTACGAGTACCAGATCTTCCAGGGAAAACCATACCTGGTGCAGGGAAAGGAACTGGGACCCTACCCTGATGTCTGAATCTCACACGCCGTCGGGCTTAGTACTGGGCGAACTCTGCCATGACCTACCAAACCGACCTTCGAGTTGATTACTGTGTTAATGTTCTCCAACCTATTATATGTATATGTATTTATATGTAAATATAAACCATTCAGTCCTAGCAATTCTTCTGATGAAATAACGTGTGAATGTTTCTCTCATGTGTTCTTATGTTGTTTGTTGCTGTCAAAGTTTTGTATGCAACACTGCCGCGTTGCTTCGACGTTATCATATATATATATATATATATATATATATATATATATATATATATATATATATATATATATATATATATATATATATATATATATATATATATATATATATATATATATATATACATATATATATATACATATATATACACACACACACATATATATATATATATATATATATATATATATATATATATATATACACACATATATATACACATATATATATATATATATTTTTTTTATTAGGTAATCTACCGGTTAAGGTAGGTTTTTGGATGGACACAACTATCAAATAAACATTTTGTAACTCCCCACCTAGCAAACTAATCTATATCAGGTCCCTCTTCATCTCGGTGTACTTCTTTCCTCCCTTCATCCTGTCCAACATCCCTATCCTGTTCCTACCCTTACCACGCTTGCCCAACATTCTCCCCTCTATTACCCTCTTCAACATTCCACTACCGCTCAATACGCCTGTCATCCATTTTTCCTGCCTCCATAGGATTTCTCTCAACAAACCCCTCTCCTCCCCCACCATTTCTAGTACTTCCTCATTTGTTTTCCTTTCGGTCCATTTCACCTTCTCCATTCTTCTCCATACCCACATTTCAAAAGCCTCCAATCTACGTCTATCCTCCTGCTTCAGCGACCACGTTTCCGCGCCGTACATAGCTACGCTCCATATCAGAGTTTTTACGAGTCTTGTCTTAACATCCCTACTCAACGTCCCCGTCATCAACTCCCTCCTCTTTGAGAAAGCCTCCTTGCCTAGCGCAATTCTTCTCCTTAGGTCCCTACCACTTTGACCGTGTTGGTCCAATACACTTCCGAGATATGTAAACTGCTCTACCTGCTCTATTCTTTCCCCGCCAATTTTAATATTTAGCTTAGCCTTTTTCTTTCTAGAAAATCGCATAACCTTTGTTTTATTAATATTGATTCTCATCCCATATTTATCGCACTGAACCTCCAATTCACTCAACAATGCTTGCAACCCCTTGGCTGACTGAGCAACTAATGCTTGGTCATCAGCAAACCTAACCGATTTTACGAATTCCCCTCCGACTTTCATTCCTACCTCCAGTTCTTCCCATGCCTCTTTAATCATTTCGGGTTCATCCTCATCAATTATAGCGGGTCGCGGTGGTCTAGCGGGTAGAGCGTTGGACTGCTGACCAGAGGGTCCCGGGTTCGATTCCCGGGCAAGGCACTCTGGGCACCTACAGCTCCACCCAAGCTAGTTGATTTTTCGGGTACCAGATCTTCCTGGGAAACCATAACCGGCACAGGGAAAGGAACTGGCCCCCCTACCCTGATGTGTGAATATTCACACGCCGTCGGGCTTGGTACATGGGTGAGCTCTACCATCACCTACTAAACCGACCTTCGGGTTGATTACTGTGTTCATGGTTCATATGTATGTGTGTGTATATATATATATATGTGTGTGTGTGTGTGTGTGTGTGTGTGTGTTTGGGTCGTGGTTGTCGAGGGGGTATTGACCGGAGGGTCTCGGTTTCCATTCTCAGGCATCCGGAACTGACCTTCGTGTTGAATACTGTGTTTATGGTTTACATTTATAAACATGCATCGGCCCGGCAATCCGAAAGATGTTCAAGTCTCGGGTTAGTGAGAAAAAATCATTTTACTTATTTTTGGGACAGATCCTGTCCCTCTGTAATATACCCAAGAAACATAGATTCCTGCGATGCCTTTGGAAACCTCTGGCGAGCATTTAACAAGGCATTTTTATTTGATATTTTAAGCATTTTTATTTTAGATGTTAATACTGATTGTCAGCTTAATTTCTAAAATTTAAATTCGAATATTTTTTCCTTTTTTTCAAGTTCACAAAAAACAAGACGTCAAACCAAAGGTTAGGTGAGAGGATAAATCTCATCTCTTATCGTGCCCTACCGTCGATGCATGTCAAACCAACAGGATGCGGGGGCCAGTTCCCTCACCTATGCCACCTGCGGCTCTCCTTAAATCGTTCCCCAGAAATTCAGACAGATTTGAAATTCAATCAAATTGGGTTTACCTGGAAGTTTCCGGATGCGATAACCCAGGTTTGAAGGCTCAGCTTACGTATCAATTCCCAAACGCTCTACCCAATAGGGAACCACGTCTCCAACTAATCAAGTGTAACAAACAAAAAATTACGATTAGGAGAGTTAAAGGAGGTAATAAGTAAGGACTCGACTCAGTATTACTTCGCGAATAATACCCTAAATATGAGTAAACTTGTACGAGATGTGCAGATAATATTTTTGCAAACACTGACCCATGAACAAACAAAAAAACAAACAAATTGGTTTTAGGATTGATCTTGGGGATCTACTTTACGATTTAAAGATTCAAAATATTTATTAATCCAACATTCAAATATTTATTTCATGGTGAAAGGAATATTTTCATGTGAAATTGAGTATTTTGAGTTATTTTAATCATTAAATAACCATTACACAAGTAAAACCATAAACACAATATTCAACCCGAAGGGCGGTTTGGTAGGGGATGGCAGAGTTCACTCAGTATTAAGACCGATGGCGCTTGAAATTCACACATCAAGGTTAGGGGGCCAGTTCCTTTCCCTGTGCCGGCTATGGTTTCCCAGGAAGATCTGGTACCCGAGAAATCACGTAGCTTGAGTGGAGCTGCAGGTGCCCAGAGGGCCTTGCCCGGGACACTCCGGTCAGTCCAACGCCCTACTCTCCGGACTTCCGCGACCCAACATACTACTAGTACATTATACCACATACTTAATTTGTACGTATGCATTCAAAAAAAGTAAAAATCTACTCACGAATACAGAACAGGTGCCACAAAGGTGACTGTGTTACCCATTCGAGAATGTGGGAGGAAAAGGGCATGGGAGTATTGGACAGAATAAAGAGAGGTCGAATATATGTGGAATTGAATAAGGGTTTATTGTAGAGTTAGGTGTTGGCTCAGTTGAAGCTTAGAAATGTAGCGGTGGCTATTCGGCGCATTCATCCAAGCCTACGTCTAACGGCAATCGCAATTAATGACAACACGAAGGTATATAGAGATTGGTATACGTGTATTTGCTCTATGCTTTAATCCGAAGACACTACTTGTCGTTTTACGGTAATAGTAGCATATTACTATGCTACGAGATACAGGTACTCAGTCTTGGGTGATACAGGCAAGTGGGGCTGGCGCCTCGAGGTAGATGAGACACGTACTTTCACCTATGTTGTTACCATAATGACCATAATCCATGTATGATGTCCAATGGTGATAATAAAATCAAGTTCCGCAACAGTGACGTAGCGTTTCCATTTTTACCCAGGAAAACTTTTCGAAAACATATAC
Source organism: Hetaerina titia (assembly GCA_037158775.1). Taxonomy (NCBI): domain Eukaryota; kingdom Metazoa; phylum Arthropoda; class Insecta; order Odonata; family Calopterygidae; genus Hetaerina; species Hetaerina titia. The sequence continues at coordinate 11,501,741 of CM073775.1, forward strand.
TGAGTTATGAATAATTGTCTTGAGTTAGGAAAATAGGTTCCCGCTGCGGTGATGCAATTTACATTTGTACTCCGAATCCTTCTGAAATCAAGATAATAGCATGGATAAAAGAATAATAGGTCGGGAAAATATTTCACTGAGACGATTTTTTCATTCCTCAATGGCAAAACTTACGTTGTTGCAAAGAAGTTTGCATTCCCGTTTATACTTTGAAATTTAAAATCATATAAATTAAAATGATAATAATCGGGGTTGTTGAAGACAAAGATCTCCCTCGCGTTGGCCAAATTTCCATTTTTACGAGTTATACATCCTTAATGGCGACTATTAAATTCATGGAAGGCAACTTTAAACATGACGATTTTTTCTTTTCCATTTTTGGCCAGAATCAGTACAAAATCCAGGTAACACTCAAGGATAATAGCCATGAGCGCCGAGGAGAGTTTCCTTGAAGGCGGTGCCTTGTTTGCAGGAATCCTCCCTAAATCATGCACCACATACCCGTCTTAGAGGAATAAAGAAAAAGTCCTCCAGATGTGGGGAAAGTCTCAAAATATGAAGGTAGATAATGTATCCATGCTTTGGTTTCATATTTAATATCTTCCTCCGAAATCTTAATAGTAAATAGTAGTGGAAAATACGCTGAAATCATTTTTAATTCGGATTCTTTCGTAAACAAAAAAGTGAGAAGAGTGACAGTTTAATGTCAAGAAAAAGGTTCGGAGGTGTACCACAGTTAATACTGCTGGTTCATTCGTATTAAAAGCTAACATACGAGTACGTATCTCAGCCAGGAAGAGAATGGAGTATCTTCGACAAAAGCCATAGCATATGACGACCTCTTGTTCACTCCTTTAAATTACGAAAGAAGGGTAGGATCATTGGCCACCTAGAATCCATTTAGTCTTAGATAAAATGATCAATTGAGAAATGAGTAAACAAGTGATAAAAGCAGACATGCTAACTCTAAAATTACGGTCGTTGACTAATGCTAAATACCTTTCCTTCGAAAATTAATAGAAAAACACAATAAGGTTTCTTTACACAAATAATGTTTTCCATCGAGCCACCAAACGGATAATTAACTAAGACAAAAAAGTAATAGAGTGAAAGATGCGTGGTGATATGATCAGGGAGCGAATTTGGAGAGTTTACAGAGAGAGGGTGAAAAGGGAAAGTGTTTAACAGGAAACTGAAAGAACTACCAGGAATTAGAAAAGGAAGGAGAAGAGAGCAATGAGACTAAAAAGAGAACAAATATATGGCAGAAATAGCCAGTGAGTTAAGATATAAGATATCTCATCAACATAATACACCGCAGGCTACGGCAGGTGCGTGTAGCGATGGGTGTTAGGTCAGCATCTGTAAAAACGAATAAAACCACATGCAAAATCAACAAATTCGTGCAAATCTTCACCCACATAGGCAAACATTTTCTTGCAAAAACCTTTTTAACTAACCAGCATGGAAATAAATAATCTATTAACTAACATACACATGCACATTCACCAACGAAAACCTCCCTCGTCTCTCTCTCTAGGGGGGGGGATGCGAGTCGAAGATCCGTGGTTGGAGTCCCGATCAAGGAAATGTTTTCGTGCTTGTGATCCGCTCGGTTCCGCCTTCCCCATTCCTGTGTTCGTCCTAGACATGTATTGGTATCCGTTTTCCATGCACTCTGAGTCTGACCTGAAGAAGGCCTTGGAGTAGGCCGAAAGCTCAAATAATCTACAATGTGAGTGTATATTTACGTGTTATCTGTTTTATTCTGTGTTCTATTGTGCCGTCCAAAATTTATATATACATGATTTCTTCGAAGTAACACGGAAGTGTTGAATAAAAAACTTAGACAGTAACACACAGCACGAGAGCACATAACAAGAAGAGTCACAATAATATCTTGATAATTTCAACGGACTCGAGCTCCGTCTTCTTCGGAAGATAAGATATGACTCTATATGAGATGATAGAGTCATATCTTATCTTCCGAAGAAGACGGAGCCCGAGCCCGTCGAAATTATCAAGATATTATTGTGAGTGTTCTTTTTATGTGTTCTCGTGCTGTGTGTTACTGTCTAAGATTTATATATATATATATATATATATATATAAATCACGAAACCCTTACAGGGAAGAAATAACAGCAGCAGGACAGAAGACGCAGAAGAAGACGGAAGTAGTTAGAATAGGAACATGGAACGTAAGGACAATGTTGAGGACAGGAAAATTAGAAAATATTAAGCGAAAGATGGAAAGAGGTAACATAAATGTTTTAGGTCTCTGCGAGGTGAGATGGCAGGATAGCGGGGATTACTGGAGTGACAATTATAGAGTGATATACAGCGACGGGGACGAGAGCCAGCGAGCGGTTGCCATAATATTAAATAAAGGGGTAGGAAGAAGCGTAGTCAACATAGAGCAAGCGACAGATTTTTATTCGTAGAGATTAAAGCAGAGCCGAAGAACTTGGTCATTGTTTAGGTATACATGCCACCGAGCAATCACAAGGAGGAAGAAGTCGATAGGATGTACGATGAGTTAGAGGATATAATCGCGCGTGTTCCTGCAGGGAAATATTTAATAGTGATGGGGGATTGGAATGCGACGGTAGGCGAAGGAAGAGATGGGGGTGAGGTGGGGGACTATGGGTTAGGCACGAGGAATGAACGCGGGGAGAAAGTGATTGAATTCTGCAGGAGAGAGGGGTTAGTCATCACCAACACATGGTTTAGACATCACAAAAGGCGAAGGTATACATGGAAAATGCCAGGTGACTCAGAAAGGTATCAGTTAGATTATATTATGGTTAGGCACAGGTTTAGGAACAGTGTGATAAATTCGCACAGTTTCCCAGGAGCGGATGCGGACTCTGACCACAATTTAGTTGTTATGAAATGCAACGTCCGTTTCAAGAAGATAAGGCAAGGGCGGCGGGTTAGGAAATGGAACGTAGAAGCTTTAAATGGATTTACGAGGAAGGAGTACCAGCAGGCTGTAGAGAAAATTATGGATGACGGTAAAGAACTGAGTACAATCATAGAAATATGGGAATGTATCAAGCAAGGGATATCGGAAGCAGCAAAAGACACTATAGGAACCGTTAGGGGAAAAGAATAAGGAAACCATGGGTCACGGATGAAATGATTGCAAAGATGGATGAGAGAAGAAGATAGAAGAATGTAAACACAGAGTTAGGCAAAATGAAGTACAAAGAGTTAAACAAAAAATATAGAATGGCCACAAATAAAGCAAAAGAAAATGGTGGAAAACGCAATGCGAGGATATGGAAAGTTTACAGAAGAAGGTGCTCTATACAGCAAGGTTAAGTTATTTTCGGGAAATAAGAACGCAAGATCTGTGCTAACAGTTAAAGATGAGTGGGGTAAGATAATAGTTGAACCAGGAAAAATCCAAGAGAGATGGAAGGAATATATAGAAACACTGTATGGCAAAGAACTTAGGCCGACAAGGTTAGACATAGAAAAGGAATATGACGTAGAAGAAGATAGCTTAGGTCCAGGCATACTCGACGAAGAAATAGAAAGGGCATTAAAGGAGATGAAAGCAAATAAGGCCGTGGGGGTGGACAACATACCTGTAGAACTGTTGAAATGTTTAGGAAAATGCGGGAAGAAGGCCCTGTATGGACTGATTCGTAGTATCTATGAAGAAGGAATCTGGCCGGAAGGTTTTGTGAGATCGGTGTTAGTTCCTATTCCAAAAAAGGCAAAGTCTATATCATGTGAGGATTACAGAACAATAAGTTTGATATCCCACGCAGCTAAAGTTATTCTCAGGATCATCAACAAAAGGATAGAGAGTAAGGCAAATGATTACTTAGGGAATGATCAGTTTGGGTTTAGAAAGGGAAGAGGTGTACGTGATGCCATTGCAGTAATGAGATCACTAATTGAGAGATATATAGAATACAACCAGGACGTTTTTGCCTGTTTTCTAGGTTTCGAAAAAGCGTTTGATAGAGTCAATTGGGAAAAATTAATGCGTGTATTGCAGAAAATAGGAATGGATTGGAGGTACAGGAGACTGACCCGCAACCTGTACATGTCTCAGACTGCTCAGGTGCGAGTGGGGAACGGAGAGTCCGGATGGGCAGTGTTAGGAAGAGGGGTAAGGCAGGGTTGCCCATTGTCACCGGTGCTGTTCAACGTATATGTGGAGGAAATGATTGAAGAGGCATGGGAAGAACTGGACGTAGGAATGAAAGTCGGAGGGGAATTCGTAAAATCAGTTAGGTTGGCTGATGACCAAGCATTAGTTGCTCAGTCCGCCAAGGGGTTGCAAGCATTGCTGAGTGAATTGGAGGTTCAGTGCGATAAATATGGGATGAGAATCAATATTAATAAAACAAAGGTTATGCGATTTTCCAGAAAGAAAAAGGCTAAGCTAAATATTAAAATAGGCGGGGAAAAAATAGAGCAGGTAGAGCAGTTTACATATCTCGGAAGTGTTTTGGACCAATACGGTCAAAGTGGTAGGGACGTAAGGAGAAGAATTGCGCTAGGCAAGGAGGCTTTCTCAAGGAGGAGGGAGTTGATGACGGGGACGTTGAGTAGGGATGTTAAGACAAGACTCGTAAAAACTCTGATATGGAGCGTAGCTATGTATGGTGCGGAAACGTGGTCACTGAAGCAGGAGGATAGACGTAGATTGGAGGCTTTTGAAATGTGGGTGTGGAGAAAAATGGAGAAGGTTAAATGGACCGAAAGGAAAACAAATGAGGAAGTACTAGAGATGGTGGGTGAGGAGAGGGGTTTGTTGAGAGAAATCCTATGGAGGCAGGAAAAATGGATGAAAGGCGTATTGAGCGGTAGTGGAATGTTGAAGAAGGTAATAGAGGGGAGAATGTTGGGCAAGCGAGGAAAGGGTAGGAACAGGACAGGGATGTTGGATGGGATGAAGCGTGGAAAGAGGTACACGGAGATGAAGAGGGACCTGATGTAGTTTAGGTTGCTGGATTGGGTTTTGTTTGGAGTTACAAAATATTTATTTGATAGTTGTGCCCATCCAAAAACCTACCCTAACCGGTAGATTACCTAATAATAATTATTGTGAGTATTCTTTTTATGTGTTCTCGTGCTGTGTGTTACTGTCTAAGTTTTTTATATTATTATTATTATTAGGTAATCTAGCGGTTAAGGTAGGTTTTTGAATGGACACAACTATCAAATAAACATTTTGTGACTCCCCACCTAGCAAACTATTCTGTATCAGGTCCCTCTTCATCTCTGTGTACTTCTTTCCTCCCTTCATCCCGTCCAACATCCCTATCCTGTTCCTGCCCTTACCTCGCTTGCCCAACATTCTCCCCTCTATTACCTTCTTCAACATTCCACTACCGCTCAGTACGCATTTCATCCATTTTTCCTGCCTCCATAGGATTTCTCTCAGCAAACCCCTCTCCTTGGTCCAAAACACTTCCGAGATATGTAAACTGCTCGACCTGCTCCATTCTTTCCCCGCCTATTTTAATATTTAGCTTAGCCTTTTTCTTTCTGAAAAATCGCATAACCTTTGTTTTATTAATATTGATTCTCATCCCATATTTATCGCACTGAACCTCCAATTCACTCAGCAATGCTTGCAACCCCTTGGCTGACTGAGCAACTAATGCTTGGGCATCAGCAACCTAACCGATTTTACGAATTCCCCTCCGACTTTCATTCCTACGTCCAGTTCTTCCCATGCCTCTTCAATCATTTCCTCCACATATACGTTGAACAGCACCGGTGACAATGGGCAACCCTGCCTTACCCCTCTTCCTAACACTGCCCATCCGGACTCTCCGTTCCCCACTCGCACCTGAGCAGTCTGAGACATGTACAGGTTGCGGGTCAGTCTCCTGTACCTCCAATCCATTCCTATTTTCTGCAATACACGCATTAATTTTTCCCAATTGACTCTATCAAACGCTTTTTCGAAACCTAGAAAACAGGCAAAAACGTCCTGGTTGTATTCTATATATCTCTCAATTAGTGATCTCATTACTGCAATGGCATCACGTACACCTCTTCCCTTTCTAAACCCAAACTGATTATCTTTCACTGTTAGCACAGATCTTGCCTTCTTACTTCCCGATAATAACTTAATCTTGCTGTATAGAGCACCAATTTCACCCTTCTTCTGTAAACTTTCCATATCCTCGCATTGCGTTTTCCACCATTCTTCTTTGGCTTTATTTGTGGCCCTTCTCAATTTATTGTTTAACTCTTTGTACTTCATTTTACCTAACTCTGTGTTTAGATTTTTCCATTTTCTCCTCTCATCCATCTTTGCAATCATCTCATCCGTTACCCAAGGTTTCCTTATCCTTTTCCCGTTAACGGTTCCTATACTGTCTTTAGCGGCTTCCAATATCCCTTTCTTGATACATTCCCATTTTTCTTCGATAGTACTCAGTTCTTTATCGTCATTCATTATTTTCTCTACAGCCTCCTGATACTCCTTCCTCGTTAATCCATTTACTGCTTCTAAATTCCATTTCCTAACCCGCCGCCCTTGCCTTATCTTTTTGAAACGAACGTTACATTTCATAAGAACTAAATTGTGGTCAGAGTCCGCATCCGCTCCTGGAAAACTGTGCGAATTTATCACACTGTTCCTAAACCTGTGCCTAACCATAATATAATCTAACTGATACCTTTCTGAGTCACCTGGCATTTTCCATGTATACCTACGCCTTTTGTGGTGTCTAAACCATGTGTTGGTGATGACTAACCCCTGTCTCCTGCAGAATTCAATTGCTTTCTCCCCGCGTTCATTCCTCGTGCCTAACCCATAGTCCCACACCTCACTCCCATCTCTTCCTTCGCCTACCGTCGCATTCCAATCCCCCATCACTATCAAATATTTCGCTGCAGGAACACTCGCGATGATATCCTCTAACACATCGTATATCCTATCGACTTCTTCCTCCTTGTGGTTGCTCGGTGGCATGTATACCTGAACAATGACCAAGTTCGTCGGCTCTGCTTTAATCTCTACGAGTAAAATTCTATCAGTCGCTTGCTCTATGTTGACTACGCTTCTTCCTACCACTTTATTTAAAATTACGGCAACCCCTCGTTGGCTCTCGTCCCCGCCGCTGTATATCACTCTATAATTGTCACTCCAGTAATCCCCACTATCCTTCCATCTCACCTCGCAGAGACCTAAAACATCTATATTACCTCTTTCCATCTCTCGCTTAATATTTTCTAATTTGCCTCTCCTCAACATTGTCCTGACGTTCCAGGTTCCTATTCTAACTACTTTCGTCTTCTTCTGCATCTTCTGTCCTGCTGCTGTTATTTCTCCCCCGCAAGGATTTCGTGGGATGACGACCGCGGAAGCCTTGCCTCCCCCGCTGCCGGGCACGACACACGGCCCCTTGGGCCGAGTCCCGCAGTTGCCAGGACTCAATTTCTGTTTTGCGTCCATTATATTTTCTCGGGAATGATAATTGAGGTGGTTTCCCGTTGCCTTCCTCAATAGTGTTTTTAACGTGACACCATCACTTAATGGCCGCCCCACTGGGGTCAGACGCCATTGCAGCCGCCTCACTGAGGAACAGACGCTGCGTGGACTACCTTTCGTCTGGCTCCTAACCTTCGACCTATCTGGCATGGGTGACCCTTCCAGGAGTAATTATTATTACTCCCGCCAGCACAGCTCTAGGGGTCATCGGAACACACAAGCCCTTCCACCACGACAAGGTTGTAGTCCATGGGAGGGACTCACAATAATATCTTGATAATTTCGACGGACTCGAGCTCCGTCTTCTTCGGAAGATAAGATATGAGGAAAAGGGTACGTGGTGCAGAAAGAGTAGGGGCCGAGGGGGGGTTGAAAAACAGGTAGTGGGAGAGGGGTGAAGGAGGAGGTTATGGAGGGGGAAATGGAGGCCAGAGGGGAGCGGAGATGGAATAAGGAGGATGCGGAAATAGTAACAAGCTACACAGAAAACTAACAATTCATCCACAGATACCACAACACCCATGACCAAGGCATCAACTCACCAAGTCATGGTAAGGGCTTGACAAGTGAAAACACAGGACAAGGATGACAAAATGTATGCGGATGAATAAATTGTCCCACCACCTCGCAAGAAACAAATCCACCTCCATCCACCTCAGCCCCACCCCCCCATTTAGTGAACGACGTTGAGACCCGGATGTTGATAGGCTTTACACAGCCATTTAAATGCCAATTCCATTGTTTTTAATTTTATAGGGTTATCGGATTGGGGAAGGGATGCTAGCACGGAAACATTGTAGCAGTGGTTGAAGGGGGTCTTGTGGTGGGAGGCATGTTTTGGCATGGGAAAACCCGCCGACAGGGAAGAGGGATTACATGAGGCGCGATGATTGTTCACCCTGAGGTTCAGGGGTGTAGAGCACTGGCCTATATAAAATGCCGGGCAGAGTCTGCAAGTCAGAATATAGATTACATTCTGAGATGTGCATGAGGAGTGGGGGAAGGGCGGAAGAGAGTTAAAAGGTGGGATGGAGAGGGGTGGAGTGGTGAAAATAGGACAAGTTTTGCATCTTGCTCGCAAGCACGGAGTGGGTGTGATTCTGGGGGTGGGAGGGGATTTAGAAAGAGGCTTGGTGGATTTGAGGAGATCTGATAAGTTGGCGGGCCGTTTGAAGGTAACAGAAGGGCATTTTGGAAGAAGGTTGGATGAAACGTTGTGATTTTTGAGGATGGGGTACAGGTCTTTGAGGATGAATTTAAGGGACTGGATGCCAGGGAAGTAGGTGGTGCATATTTAGAGAGGGTATATATATATATATATATATAAGGGTAGAGCGTATATATATATATATAACCATAAACACAGTAATTAACCCGAAGCTTACACAATCTACAATGCGAGTGTCCTTTTACGTGTTATCTATTTTATTCTATGTTCTATTGTGCCGTCAAAAATGTTATACGAGTACATATATATGTAACCATAAACATAGTAATCAACCCGAAGGTCGGTTTAGTAGGTGATGGTAGAGCTCACCCATGTACTAAGCCCAACAGAGTGTGAATTAATCAAAATTGGCAATTTTCCACAAATAAAACTTTAATACGACCAGTTTCAGACAAAAAGAGACGTTTCAGGCGTGACATGGTGGAATGTCATGAATAATTAAAATTGCTGAAGATGATGTAGTTACATCGAAACCAGTCAATTAAAACTTTATTTTGGGGAAAATTGGTAATTTCAGTTAATCATGATATTCCTTCCACCATATCACGCCTGAAACACCTCTTTTTAGCGTGTGAATATTCACACATCAGGGTAGGGGGGCCAGTTCCTTTCCCTGTTCCGGTTATGGTTTCCCAGGAAGATCTAGTACCCGAAAAATCAACTAGCTTGGGTGAAGCTGTAGGTGCCCTGCGGTCGGTAGTCCAACGCTCTACCCCCTGGACTATCGCGACCCACATGTATGTGTGTGTGTGTGTATATATATATATATATATATATATATATATATATATATATAACTTTTGGACGGCCGAATATAACACAGAATAAAACAGATAACAAGTCAAAGGACACTCACACTGTAGATGATTTGAGCTTTCGGCCTACTCCGAGGCCTTCTTCAGGTCAGACTCAGACAGTAAAATATATAAATTTGTGTGTAATCTCCTCACGAGCTAAATGTACTTTTAACACAATAATAAATAGATATATTCTGAAGGTGGAAGGCTATAGCTATGATTCCATTCGAACGATAACGAAATATACTGGTATGTATTATAGAAAAGGTGTTTCTGAGGGAAATTTTCTGGTTCTCCCCCCACCATTTTCAGCGAAATCATGAGTCAACAAGGAAAAAACTCGGCAGCTGTTGGATTAAAATTCGTGGAAATACCGATAAAATGGGTATGCACATACACAAGGTTTATTTAAAAGTATCGGTAACAATTTTTTCCCGACGTGTGGGTGAAGTGCTGAATTCAGACCGTCGGTTAAGTGGACGCATGATCGCAGATCGTATTGGCATTGATAACATGACAGCGCACACCATTATCATTGGAAATTTGGCCCTGTGAGAAAACTGTGTCAAATCCGAAGGCTTTAACGTACGACCAAGAGCAGAGTATAGTGTCTGCTTGCGAAGACCGGGAACGTCACCGCGACAATTCCCCAACGCCCGAGTCCCGATATGTCACCAGTGGGCCCTTTCCTATTCCCAGAAGTGAAATCCTCCCTCAAAGGACACCACCATGGGGCCCCTAGTTCCTCTGTGATTTATTCCCTTCTTCCTGTCATAAGTTTTTTGCTAAACCCATTTCTTCTTCTCATAAGCCTACTACTTTCATCAACTTACCTTGGTGCAGAAAAATTCCAAAATGGGTAAACCTTTTCACTTGCTCTAGTTTTTTTATTAATATTAGGTAAAATACTGGTTGAGGTAGGTTTTGGAAGGACACAACTATCAAATAAATTAAAAAAAACCCAATATCCTTCTCTAGAGCAAGTCCCCCTTCATCTCTGTATATTTCCCTCCTCCCTTCATCCCCTCCAATATCCCTCTCTCTGCCCTTACCTCGTATACCTAACATTCTCCCCTCTATTACAGTCTTCAACATCCCACTGCCGATCAATTCGTCCTTCATCCATTTTTCCTACTTCCTTATGATTTCTCCCGACAAATTCCTCTCCTTGCCCACCATACCTTGTACTTCCTCATTTGTTTTCCTTTCGGTCCATTACACCATCTGCATTCTTCTTAAAGACTTTTTGAATGGTCGGATAAAATGAGTAGTCAGATGGAGTTAGCTCAAATGCAGTAGAAGTTACTTCCGGTGTTTCCCAGGGAAGTGTTGTCGGAGCTCTTTAATTCCTCCCCCGCTACATTTCATTGCGCCGGGTTGCGGGGTATGATATAATTGTAGATTCCTTCTTTACGTAAACGACATTGACTACGTATTCACTATTACGTAAGATACATTTATTTCCTTATGCTGTAGTGGTTTACCGTGATCCTGAGGACAGAGTAGTGTTATCAGATGACCTTAATGCTGGTGCGGCAATTAAAAATTAGAATTAAACTTGAAAAAGTGCGTAATGATAATTTTTTGGAAAACGAGCAATGCCCTCCAGAATGCCTACTGCATTGGGAACACCGAAATGAATCGTGTAGACTCAATTAAATACCTAGACGTTACCCTCACTCACGATCTTTCCTGGGTGAAACACATGCCAGGGGGAATGTGTGGACAAGCTAATAAAAAATTAGGATTTGTTAGAAAATCACTGGGTGTATGTGATGGAAAGGTCAAAGAGAAATGTTATCTTTCGCTGGTTAGGCCTCGTTTAAAATATACTGCTAGTCTATGAGATGCTCACCAAGTTGCATTAAATGCCAAATTAGATCGCGTACAGGGTAGAGGAGCTAGATTTGTAAAACGTTGTTATGGTGAACCTATTAGCGTATCCAAAATCTTGGAGCAGCTAGGCTGGGAATCAGTCACGGAGCAAAGGTTAAATTACAGATTGAAGCTCTTACGTACATAAATTGGAAGGACGTCTCTATAGCAGTGATGTTAAAAATGTATTCTTACTCTTATCGTACTAAGTTAAGCGAGAGCATGTCAATAAAATTAGAGAGATCAGGGGTAGCATGGATAGATTTAAAATACAAATTTTATACGAACGGTAAGGGAGCAGAATAATATCATCCGACCGCGGTAGGGGTCATATTCGGTTCAAAATTAGTCTGGTGTGCAATCACCCACTGATACACACTCTAGCGATGGCTTGCAGGCTTAAATTTGTGAGAGGATCCAAAATCGTAATGAAGAATTTACAAATCTAGCTCCGCAACTGCTGTCCCTTACAGCAGCCCTTGGGTGAATTCGGAGGGGAAGGCTGCCGCAGCAACGGAAGGGGAAGTTGGGAGAGTGTTAGGTGTTACGCCGAGGATGGAGCGCTGCTAGTGCGGTCTGCTTGCCGGGAGGGGAGGCGATGCCTGCGGAGGGGAGGGACGGCAGACGGAGGAGAGACAGCCAGCGGCAGACCGATCATTCTGGCCTGGTTGTCCGCCAGGGAAAGTTTGACTCGAGGGAACGCTGAGCAACCCGAAGTGTGAAGTCTTTTCCCCCCCTCCCCCTCGGTCACCACTCACAACCCCTGCCCGAATCCGACCGATCCTCGAAGCACGCTCTCCAACAAGTACTCCTTCCATTATTTCCCGTCCTATGATATTCCGAATCGGAAACAGCGGTGTGGTGACCGATCTAAGTCTTTAATAATATTTCGGCGCCGGTGAGAAGCATTGTGAGGGACCTGTTGCAAGCGAAGAATCGACACGTATGCCCTGACGGAGACATTCCTGTTTTTATCAAGTTTTCGCGGATTTGTAGTGTATTCGTGTTGATCCCGTGGGTGCCGTCGTAATCCCTAGCTCCGATAGTCGGTCGCGCCTGGTGCAGGCAGAGCACACGACCTCGGCCGCATTGGGGCCGAAGGGCGGTCTCTGCGAAGCCGGCGGATGAGGGGAAGGTTTTGCCGGGAGGGAAAAACCTTCGTTGCCGGGAAGACCCTCGGAATCTTCCCTGAGCTGCCCGGAATAGCAGGGGCTGCTCGGCTAAGCGTCTACTTCTCCTCCACGTCCAGCCTTACGACCGATCGCCGGTCTTCGGACGCCGAACCGGCTGCGGATTCCGCTCTGTGCTTCGCCGACGACCGGTATCGTCCTCTCGCCGAGGGAGAGGACGCACTCGGCTTTCGGATGAAAAGGGCCTCGATCGAGGAGGAAGATTGCTCTCACTCTAAGACCTCTGCGTCGAAGACTGTAAACATTTATGTTTCTCTGATAAATTATTCATTCCCCTCTTCCTTCGCCTTTTTGGTCTATTCTGGTCTCGTCGAAGATGGATTTAATGTGCTATGAGCCCGAAAGAGGTTGCGAATGCCGGGCCTACGAAGATCCTCATCTTGTCAACGACGAAAGGGTTTTCCAAAACTTGCTGAAAGCGGAGGAAAGGAATGTACCTTCTCCAACCAGTTACTTCAATTGCGTGCAGAAGGAGGTGACCCCGGAGAATCGAAAGGTTGTCGCAGATTGGTTGCTGGAGGTAAGTCGTCCTTTTCCTTTTTCATATGTCCCGTTTTTCAACAAATCATAATTACTCCTTAATCACGCCATCTCTTCACCCAGATAGCGAGAGGATTAATGTTGTGGTATGTCATTTTGAATTTTGCATTTCTTCATTCCACATGCTCATAAGTTACATGTTCTAGTAGGTATTCATTAGTTAAAAATTAATTGGCAATTTTGACCGCATGTTTAGATTGTATCCTGCTTTATGTAACCCTTTCCGGCGTGTGTGGTGAATTGAATTTTGTTTTAGCTTCATTGAAGTGTGGCTGTGGCCCGTACTAGATAGGGAACATGACGCTGAAAAAAATATTTTTGTGTTGGGATTTTATTTCTCAATAACTAATCTTATGTTACGATTTGAGATTTCGTCGATGTGCGCTTTCTCATTGCCAGGATTATATTATTCCTATATGTCCTCTCCTTAGCACTCTGGTTACGGAAACGATAGGAACTGTAACGCGTCCATGTCCAGTTCCTTTCGTGTTCAATGCGTACATTTAACAATTTGTAATTAGTTTTTGAAGGACTTGCAACCAAACACGATATAGTATTCTTACTATCTTGAAATGAGACTTGCAGCCTCATCATGCATGGCCCTCGTGAGCGTTTTCCGATTCCGCGTGACGTTATCACCGATTTTGCATTTAATAGTGCATTTTGCAGAACATTCGGGGTGAGTTGAAGCAATGAATCACAATCGGAAGTGGACCGTGGTGAATTTAGTTAGGGAGGAGACTGCATGCCTTTATCAAAATAAATCTTAAATCCTTCCTTGTATTAGGGAGCTTGTGAAGTGACCCAGCCGATCTAAGCGTTCCGAAGTTTCCAACATCCTCTCATTTTTCCATTCTCACGGTATTTTTGACATGCTCTAAGAGAGAATGCTTCAAGAAATATATATCCGAATATCTCCTTGTTAGTTTAAAATGGTTTGTGATCGTAAATTCGCATCATCACCATTTAAGCTCTAATCTCTAAACATTGAAATTATTACAAGTAATATTTTCCGTCCTGTCATTTTTCTGCTTAAGATCAAGAATCAGGGACGTGGTAGGCCAGTGAGTAGAGCCGTTATTTTTATAGAGCAGTTATACCTGAGGCCCTGGATTCAATCTCGGTCAACATTTCGGGCACCCTCAGTTTCACCCGAGCTTCCTGGGAAACCATTCTATTCTACGTGGTACTCTGCAAGCCACCGCTAGGGTGTGTGGCAGAGGTTGATAACGCAGCAGGCGTGCTACATAATTAAGCTTATCTTGAATTTTAGGTGCATTATATTTCTGTGGCATAGGCATGAAAAGGAATCCTTCCATGTGTGAATTTCTATTGCCTTACGAGATGAACTCTACATTCACCGTAACCTACCTTTACCAACCAACCCAACCAATTAAACCAACCTTCGGGTTGATGTTCACTGGTTTATCAAGAATTAATTAGTAGAATTTTGCTGTAGAGAAATGGAAAGTTGATGATTTATATTTATCCCCCATCGTACAACGGTAGGAAAGATCATGCCGATAAAATTAGAGAGATTAAGTGTAAAACAGATAGATTTAAGATGTCATTTTTTCCACGAATGATATGGGATCAGAATGGCATTGTCCGACCGCTGGTCCAAAGGTTTTTCAGTTATTACTGAATTGGCATAAACTCTTTCTGACCGCTCATTCTTCAGAAGAAAAATGGACTCATTAAATATTTTTGTATTTCCTTTGTGATGTTTTAAAAGTAATTTCACCAGTATTTGCCTACTCTTCAAACCACCGCCTACTTCCCGAGCTACCGGCGGTGCGCTTCCTAACACTTCCACTGGTAGGGTCCAACATGGATTGCGTGTGTGGATCATTCATCGCATAATCCCGCGCTAAAACAAGCATTATCTTACTTCACTCGCTAGGACACCAGAGATACCAACCGGCAAAACATTCCGAAGCACATTGGCTTTTCAAGGATTGCATATTTCGTAGAGGTTGCGCGTACTGACATTTAAGCTACCCGTTGTGACTTTGCCAAAAGTTCTGGACCCCTTTTCAACTTTTACAGGGATTCTTTTTTCTATCATCACAATTTAGCCTTCGCAAACGGTGTAAGTTTTTGTCCATAGCAGTGGAATTTTTTTCATTATGTCAAACCCTGTCGTTAATTAATGGTGGCTTTCAAGATACTATTTATATTGTACAAATACGTTTGTGTGTCTATATGTGTGTGTAAAATGTATATATATATTACAACCCAATTATTAATCATTATCTTTCATTGCTCCAATTTCACTGCCATTTATTGTCCTACGTAGCTGAAAGCATCAAAGTTTTTTGTTAGCTACCTTGCGAGACACTACTAGGGTGTGTGGCAGGGGGTGATTACACACCAGGCTACGGACCCTTGACCGAAAAGACCTTTTCCTCCGAGCGTGGTAGGGTAAACGCTATTTCATTCTGATCTCAATTCGTTCTTGGGAAAAATCACATCTTAAATCTATGTGTTCTGCCCTTTATCTCCATAATTGTAATAACATGGTCTTTCGTACCGTAGTATGATGTGGCTAATAATATTTACGACATCATTACTAAAGAGGCATCCATACAACTTATGCAGGAGATTTAATCGAAAATTCAACCTTTGCTTCGTGAATGATCCCTAACCTAGGTCCTACAATATTTTGGTTCAAAAAAATTCGACAGATAGTGTAGAGCAAGAAGATTTAAGATGCATTTTTCTCACGAAAGAAAAGGGGTCAGAGTAACATTGTCCGACCACGGTAGGGGTGGATTGTAGGGAACTTATCAACTAAACTAAGCGAGTAATTATCGAGACCACAAACTGAAGCATAGATTTCTACTTAAAGACTTGTGTCACAGCTAGAAAGGTGCAGTTATTGGCGATGTAATGTGTTTTTAGGAGTATACAGCAAATATCATTGCCAACGAGTAAGAATAGTGGTAGTAGCCATTTGGGAGAATCGAGACTATTTTCGACAATAGGGTGATTGATGGGTAATTTTGGGAGAAGAAGGGTTTTCACGGAACGGGGAAAGGTGTGTGAAAAGTGTCCAGGGTTAGGCTTTGGCCTGTCCACAACTTGTCCCATCCGGACGGATGCCTTATGCCAATTAAAGTGCTCTCCAAGTAACACCAAAGTAGGGATCGGATGACCCCTTCAAAAATGACGTGTGGCAGGGGGTGGTAGGTCACCAGCCATTCTACGTACATTCACTCTTATTTCTTCATGCACCTGGCACCCCGCGATCCAACAAGAACCGTTTCGAAAGGGGCCGACCGAACACCAATCATGCAAATATCCTACATATATTAAAATCCTTAAACTTAACCAGAGCGACGAAGTTACTGAAGGGTTCACATTTACTCAGATTAATTCCAACTGCTTTAAATTGAGGTTAGATTGATAAAAAATATCGTAATCCAGTATATGCTATCTTCTCCGAGTGCGTAAACCCTAATTGCATACTCTTTGCTATCCTTAAATCATATTCAGGGCATTAACGCGAGCATTCGGCTGAGAATACCTTAGTGTGCGCCGTGAAAGAATTCCCTCGTCGTTCCCCAAATCCCATTTGAAGCCGAGTTGACAAAGTTTCTTAACCTTTCAGCGTACTTCATTCATTAGTGCCGACTACATTCGCTGATACTGCAACATCCGTAAATATCGCATCATGACTAGCTATACGTCATTTGGATCGTCAGTGTCGGGAACCCATGCAACATTTGAAGTGTATACATTGTAAGAACTCCACTCTTTGAAAATTGTGTCGACCAAAACGTTGAAGTAATTGGCATCTCGTTCAATGGCTTAATCATTGTATCATCGATTTATACTAATGTTTTTTCCGAGAGTAATTTATTTAAAAAAATATAATGAGTACGAGAATATAAGGGGTTGTGGTATGTTGAAAAGCTATTGCCATAATTTAGTAGTAGGACACGAATAACAAAGAGTTGCTACAATCGATGATCGTTCGAGAAACAAATTGATTATAACCGCAAATAATTTCTGCAGCATTCCACATTCTCCTATCGATGAAAGTTTTCGCGCCTAAGCATTTATTTATCATTTCAGTAAACTTATCCCGCACCATGTGCACGTAAACAGTATTTTCGACTAACTATTTCGAGGAATTGTGAAGTGACCATTTTATAACCATTTCTTTTCTAATCGTAGTAACTAGGAAGGGACGCATTGTGACCGTTAGCTTGCAGATAGTCGATGGCACCAAAAACAAATACTAGATGCCCCGATTGACGGAAACCTAGAAGTGGAAGTGATTCCACCTCTTCACGCATAGTCGATTACTTAATTTGAATTGAACACATTACCGCATTACTATTTTTTTCCCTAAAACATATCCATGAACAAAGGCCTAATGTTTCACTGGAATTTAGCTCAAAAGATAATTTTTCCTACTTTAGATATCAAGGTACACCATAACGTTTTACAGTATTCGTTGCGGGCATTATAAGACAAATAGTTGCGGTAACATGTTACCGATCTTAGGCGCCATTGGGAAAAGGTCATCATTGTATCGCTTTCTAAATAAATACAATTCCTGTATAAAATTAACTCAAAATGTAGAAATACGTTTTAAGAGGGCTTACCGCTTTCAGACAATTAAAACTTTTTCATAAAGACTTCACGGTAATAGTATTCCCTTTTAAAGAGAAATGGCCATTGAATTCACGTTTACTTTGAATTTTACCCTGTTAGTATGCTTGATACACAATTATAATCGATTTTACCAAATTGAGAGTAACATTGACAAGATAAATAGATCCATAGAATGCCTAAATTCATTCACATTAATTCAAGTTTCCCACAAGAGGGTCGATTGATTGAGGTAGAACCCTGCCCACAACCAAGCGAAGGCCTTTGAGGGCACTAACCTCGAACAAAAGTAGTTTATTGATGCTTCTTCGCATGATTTAAACTACCGCATCGACCACACCCAATTCATTACATTCCATACCCGAGATATGGCAAAGGAGAGGCTGAAATCGCAGCAAAGGGAAGTCATACAGTTTGTTACATTAGGGACCGAGAACTAGCTGATTTTCCCACGGGGTTTTATTGTTCTCGAGATTGCTTTTTCACTGTATTGCGTTACTCCTTCCTTGTAAACACATTAAAAGCCTAGGGGAGACTTGACTGCTATTGGACGACCGGTCCACTTCCTTTCAAGCTTTCGGAGGGGCGATAAGGTACCCGCAGGGCTTCTTGATAAGGGGCGCTGGGATTAGCAGAATGGAAGCTGGGGGAAGGGGAGGACCATGTGGCCTTAAGGGGTGGGGGGCAGCGACAGGAAGGCGACTGGTGAAGTGGTGCCTTCCCATTCCCTAGCCTGTTGTCACCACTTCTGACCACCTCATCGTCGAAATTAAGACGAGCGACAGAATTTTCCCGCAGTTGAAGGTTCTGAGTCACGCGTGAACCCCATTCGAACTTCTGCCGCTGATTCGATCCAGAAGATCCTCAAGGGGATCAGGAAAAAAATAGGATGAACGCTTGAATTCGCTTGCTATGCTATCGTAGGAGCTTCTTAATCGTAGATGAAACAGCTTTTTATTGACATGTCCGGGAGGAGGTGAAATCTGCTCAGGTTGACACTAAAGGTATAGAGAGAATCCGCGCGAGTGGTGAGACCAGATTTTAGTAATACGATGGTAATCGTATTTTATCGCTTAAAGTTCTCGTTCATCGATTTAAGCTGATATTAAAGTTTAAATATTCCTGAATCTACTACATATCATTCAAGTGCCCGCAAGGGCCTGTGACTATAGGGGCGGAGTTGCATGTCCATGTGATAGTTGAATTTCCTCTTCTTACTTCTGAAATCTTCATGACTGTTCTTGTTCTGGTGAGGGCTTGTCGTATAAATGTTTGTGGTTCATTTTTATTCCCTTTTTTTCCATAACAAATGGCTTATTTATCAGGCGAATTATTCCTTTTTTTGAATTGTCTTCCTAGATATCGCTGATATGAAGGTTTGAGTCATAAGTGTTCATCATCGCTCATTCGTACGTAAACTTAAATATCCCTAAAAATAAAATCGTATTCGGCGATGAAGGTGCAGGTGGAACGCTCGCACACATCGTGGGAAAACTAAGCACCTGTAAATCAATAGGAATCCCGAAAGAATTTTCACCACCCATATTTTCACTTGGGAATTCGCCCCTCCCTCCCCTCGGGGAATTCAGGCGACCAAATCTGAAAAGGGGCAGCAACAGGTGATATCCGCTCGCCCCCAAGTCTGGATTACATGCCACGTGACTGGAGGCCTGGGCCAAGGGGGATGGTTGCAACAGGTGGCCTCCTCCCACGTGGTCTGCCGGCCTAGGGCAAGCAAGCGAAGAACGCGCGAAGGGAAACGGGAAAAACCCCGCCGCCCTCCTCACCCGAAATAGGAGGCGCAGCGACCATCATCGCGATTGCATCGAATGAGATCGATCTTCAACAGGTGGTGAAGTGAATCGTGACCTTTGCCCACAGAGTAATGTCAATGGGAATAACGGTATTTTGTGGACTGGACATCGAACATCGTTAGAGATTTTTCGGCCGTCTTTAAAATTCAAACCAGATTACTAAGCATTACTTGTTCTTTTTATGACTAGGCGGATTGTAATAATGAAAGCAAGATCCTTATTTAGGGACGACTAATTCCGCTAGTAATTAATTCAGGCAGGCGATGTCCACTTTGCATGGGAAATTATCTTGCGACGAAAAATACTTGGGAGCCCACAAGAATATGTACAAAATACCTGCTTCCTTGCGAAATTCCTGTAAATTATGTCCTGTACAATGTAAATAAGTTTGGAGTATCGTTAAGCACAAAAATATTAACCAGAACGGGGGATCCTATTACAGTTTTACACCATCCTATTAGTATCTCATTCTGTCTAGCGTGCCACTTTTGGATTAGATTTTAGTAGTTTTTTTGTTTTATTTAGCACCGTACGAGCCACCGCTAGAGTGTGTGGCAGGGGGTAGTAACATATCAGACTACGTTTGTCACAAAACGCTTCTCCCCCAGAGCGGTAAGTTTTTTCTGAATATTTTTTATCCTCCTCTCCTATATGCTCCCTTATCACCCTTCCCACCTTATGCTTGCACCCCCTGCCACACACCTATTTGATGGATCGCAGGGTATTTATGTAGATGTAAATCATGAATACTAATGCCAAACAGGCTATCCCCAAAAATACGTCTATGTCAAGAAAACAGAAAATCTCTTGTCAATTACGTAAGAATAAAAGAAAAATACGGTTATAGGAAAATAGCACTCAAAATAATATTTCTAACCCTACAGAAAATACTGCCATGCATAGAACTAATTGAAGAATAAGATATTTTTTGTGGAACGCAACGTTTGTTAATTATTTTACTTTTCCATCATCGTACTCGGAAATGGAATTTCATAAAGATTCGGCCTCATCTGCCTTCAATGTAAAATATATGCACTACGTTCATTTATTGCTTAACGGTGGGGGTTCGTTTACGTGCATGCGTTGTCCTTCACTGCGCAACAGTCTTATGTCCAAGGAAGGACAGTATTTTCAGCACAGTAACTCAGTTCAGACGCATACGTTGGAAGTATAGGAAAAACTAGTGAACTGCGAGGTGCACGAGGCAATTTCACCCCAATTTCCGTAGCATTACCACCACCTGAAGAGTTCATTGTCTCCAGCGTAACTTCATGAAATTCGCACAACACGTTTGAATGAAAGAAGTAACTTAGTAATTCCACTAGAACCTTATTGAAATACAACCTAAGTCGCATTTGAATAGAGTTCGCGTGGAATTACCAAGTTACTTGATTACAAGTTATTTAATTTAAACAACTTGAACAATCACTAGTTTCCCGCCTCTCTCCTTGGGCCTGGTCCAGCCATGGTCCAGTATGCTCGAGGGACGGAGCTTGGAAGAGGAGCGAGAGTGGCTCAGGGTGGAGCGAGGAAAGGGGACATTGGCGTGAAAGGGATTCGAGGGGGAAGAGGGGGACTTCCTTTTCTATTTGCTCCCCCCCTCGCGATAAAAGCGTCTCACGGAGAGCGCCGCCTACCCCCGCGACCCCCCCCCCTGGCGGAGCGTGGGAGAAATTGGTGCACGTCTTGTGAGTGGCGTTTGTGTGTGTATTTGAGGGAGAGGGAAGGAGATGCTCTCCTCCTTATGAATGAAAAGAGGGAGAGGACACCACCATCTCTTCGCCTCCCACGAGGCAACGACTGATAAAAAGGCACTGCGTCGGGCCGCCAGACCTTCGCACACTCCCATCTCCTCTCCTTCAACGGTTACCATTCATACCACACAGTCCTGAAAATCATCACTCGGGTGATGCCGGGGCGAACGCACTCTGCAGCGACGGGTGTCTCGTGGATGTCGGCTCTTTGAGGAGGATCACCTGCGTCGTCTGCAATACCACCGGTGCAATTACTCCCTCCTGAATCAGCGAATATTCACGATACAGTTACAAACGATTGGGAAACACGGGAATAACTCACGACACTAGATGTAAGTTGAATGGAGTGAAGTCAAAGTATCCAAGGTCACCGATTTGCCATGTAACATAATTGTATGTGCAATTTGCGGCAGTGTTAGATAGATAGATAGATAAACGTCTTTATTCTGGGCGAAATTGAGACCTTCAGGTCCCCTCTTCCATTTAACCCATAAATTGTGTTGCCCTGCGGTGAATATTTCCACCTAGCTCGGTGAATTCTTATACCCAAGAATCTAAAGATCCTAAAGTTTCATGAAATAATCTCTTGGAAATCAAATAATGGTTGCACATGCGCAATTGTAGCATTAATTATAATATAAGATTTACCCGGTGCCGTGACGTCATATTACGAATACTACTGCCGCATACCCCGGAAGATGACTTGCGAGTACCACGCGCATAGATGTAACACTCAAGTAGTTTAACTGTTGAGTACCTTCATTCGAGCCCCTCCATTAATCTACATCTTAATACATATCCCGCGATTAATCGAAAAGGAGTGTGACAGGGGGTTCAATCACTATGTAGGGAGGATAATTGATAAGGGGGTAATGGGAGAAGGGAAAAAATATTCAGTAGAAAACTATAAAATAACGGACAAATTTATATACACGCTGGAATAAGCCTTGATTCAAAACCAGTTTTAATTCTCCTTTTAAATAGTTATTTTTAGTACGAAAAAATGTGAATAAAAATGAACCTGGACCATTTGTAAGTCATACCTCCACCATAGCAAGACAGTTCATGCAGGACTGAAAATTTAGAAGGGGAAATTCTACTATTGCGCGGATATGTGACTCATGGTTCCGTATTACATATTCCGTATATGTATAGCATATTCCGTTGTTAGTCTTCTTCCTCTTTTCTAGTACTCCAAAATTCTAATCCTCTGCATTTTCTTATGTTCAGTTCAAACGCCCATACCTTGCGCAACTCTCATATCTGGTATATATTGCTAGTGAGCAGGTCGTTAACTGCTGTCATGACACTGTAAGCCACCATGTAGTCTGCAATTAATCCAATGTTGCTGGTAACGTGGAAACCTATGTCTGTAAAACGAATTAGATGATTTGCATGGCAGGGCAGCGATATTTGCTTATAAAATTACCAAAGACAGTGGTGAGACCAAAATGTTGGAAGAGTTATGCTGAGAAACTCTGAAAAGTGGATGAAATGATCATAGACTGAATTTATTAAATATTTAAGAATTTTGATTACATTTAGTAAATTTGAAAATTCCAGTATGCTGAAGAGCACAGGACCATGATTTCAAGATAAGAGGGAGGATGAAAAAATGGATTGGTATAATGCCAAATTTCCCCTTCTTACTTTTCAATTCTAATTTTCCACGTTATTGGATAGTTTTCTCTTCCATTTGTAGACGCAAGTGTATGCTGGTTGATATCTGATATATATTTGCATGCGTGTAAGTGGAAAAGGTTTTTTAATGAATGTGTACGCCTCTTGTGGGTGTAGGTTTGTGCGAATTTGTGGGTTTTGCATATGGTTTTATTCTCTTTTACTGATGGTGACCTAGCATCCCCCGCCACACACCCTTTCAGTAGCTTGCGGGGTATTGTGTAGATGTAGATGTTTTTTCGAGAGCAAAGAGATATAAATACCTGGGACTCACCTCAACTGGGGAATAATTAAATTAAGTTGCATAGGTTATGTTATTATTATAAGGTAATCTTTTGGATGGACACAACTACCAAATAAATATAGGATATATATTTCTTTTTTCTTTCATCCTTTTTTTCGGTAACTACGGATAAACCGACGACTTGTGTTCGTAGGTGTTGGTAGTTTTTTATCATTTCTGTTTTTCATCACGTAATTAAAATTAATGCCATTCTTGCTAAATATAAAAGAACTAATTTTAAGACAAGCGAAATTGTTTGTTTGTTCTTTATAATAAGATTTATGGCCATTTATCTACGAATTGGACACACTTAATTTGTAGTTGCCTAATAAGGCAAGTTTTTTTGGAACTGTCTTTTAATGTCCAGTGCGTGACCGTAATTCCTCGCGTGCCTGATGTGGAAGCACCGATTCCGCACACTTAACGGGTGGCTTTGAGGGATAATGTGGATGTAAATAAAGTCAGCAAAACGCTGCATTAGAAATTATAAATTGATTTTCCTACTGAAATTAATGAAAACTAAAATATATTCACGCCTGTTTAATGCAAAATATGGCTATTACTCCTCACATGGTTCTAATTATACCCTATGAAGGACAGTGGGTAAACCATAGTAGTGGAACCGAAATTGGGACCCAACGACGGCGTTAAAAAGTTCCGTAAATGTTGTTGTAGCTGTTATTATTTGATGTAAAGTTAAAGTATGAGTCGAGAAATTTTTATTCATGATTTATAAAGTCCATCCCTGTCTGCGATGAGCTTATTCGAGTAACGTTAAAAAAGACCACATGAACGGTTTCTCTACCTTGCATGTGCTCCTGAATTCTTCATCTAATGGCCATTAAATTGATTCCAAATTAAAATAATGATATCATGGATAATAATGGCATGGAAAATACTACAGGATTCCTAATGGGAAATTGATAAACAAACGAAGATCTTAAGGTGAAAGTGACCAACTGGAATAGGGACTTTGGTAATAACTATGAACAATAAGTAGCCGTCGATGGGTTTAGTTCATTAAAGTTAGATATAAATGAAAGAAAGGCGCAAGAAAGTGTTTTAGGGTCCATACTATTTGGTAAAAATTAATAACCCATTTTCCCATGTTAGCAGCAAGCTTTAAGATTATTAGCAGACGACGCAGTGGTTTAAAGGGACACCAGCAGATTGCGGTTACTCTTTCCGAATTAGGCCAGATATCGGAGTGGTGTGTGATGGGAGTTTACAAGTAAATATCGCTTAAAGTTCAGCAAAATTTCTAAACAAAAGAAAAAAAGGACAATACGTATGGGATTGAACTAAGGGAGGTCATATACATCCATGTTACACTTATGAATCAGAATTTAAAAATATGTTTATATAAATATACATAAATATATGTATATGTATATACACACAAAACATATAAATATATGTATATATTTGTATTACTATTAGGTAATATACCGGTTAAGGTAGGTTTTTGGATGGAAACAACTATCCAATAACAATTTTGTAACTCCAAATAAGACCCAATCCAGCAACCTAATCTACATCAGGTCCCTCTTCATCTCTGTGTACTTCTTTCCTCCCTTCATCCCGTCCAACATCCCTATCCTGTTCCTGCCCTTACCTCGCTTGCCCAATATTCTCCCCTCTATTATCTTCTTCAACATTCCACTACCGCTCAATAAGCCTTTCATCCATTTTTCCTGCCTCCATAGGATTTCTCTCAACAAACCCCTCTCCCCAACCACCATCACCAGTACTTCCTCATTTGTTTTCCTTTCGGTCCATTTCACCTTCTCCATTCTTCTCCACACCCACATTTCAAAAGCCTCCAATCTACGTCTATCCTCCTGCTTCAGTGACCACGTTTCCGCGCCGTACATAGCTACGCTCCATATCAGAGTTTTTATGAGCCTTGTCTTAACATTCCTACTCAACGTCCCCGTCATCAACTCCCTCCTTGAGAAAGATGTTTCTATATATATATATATATATATATATATATATATATATGTATAGAAATATTTATATACATATATTTATATGTTTTGTCACGAGTCACAAAATAGTTATTTGGAAGTTATGTCCATCCAGAAACCTACCTTAACAGGAATATTACCTTATACTAAAATAATAATAGTAATTATATGTATGTGTGTGTAAAGATAACATTTAATTATTTAGTCAAACACGCCAAGTAATGGGGATGCATACAGGCATGTATGTCTTCATATGTGAGAGTGTTTGGGTAAATGAACAAATGCGTATGTAAACGAATATTTATTCCTTTAAGGCTGCTGACCTAGCACCCCCTGCCACGCGTTTTTGCAGCAGCTTGTGGGGGTATTATTTACACATTGGTTAAACTGCAGATTCATCTAAAGAGCATTTATGCGCCAAAGGGGATTTGTAATAACAAATAATAACAGAGCTAATGGAATACAAATCGAATCCAATTGGTTATCATTGATCGAAATGTAGAGCCAATGGTCACATGTCACCTTTGCGAAGTTGGCCGCAAGCAGACGATGGCGGAAGCTGGTGCGAATCCGAAACCGGGTAATCTCGTGTGAAATTTTTTTGATTACGAATTAATCACGGTGAATCTGTGGCGAAAGTGTCAAAAACCGGGAAGGCATAATCAAGGGTTTACTAAAAACGAGGTGAGCTGCTATCATGGCATACATGTACATGCGCTGATGTCATTGGTCATTTTTCGTCCCGTCCCTCGTCGCATGGGTTCACGTGCTGTAGTTTCCATGAATGGCTCCGGCAATCTCGAACCCTTTGGACTCCCAGATATAAAGAGGACATGACTGCATCGAGACCGCAGTTGAATTGAAATGTCGTCATGCGTCTTGCTGAGGTCAGGGCAAATCTTAATGCGTGTGCCCTCGACAATTATCATTTTATCAACAAATATAAGTAAGAAGAAATGTAATCACTTAATATGTTGAAAACTTATCTTTCTTCAAACATCACTGACTTTGAAATGTCGAACGTCTTTATGTGTATACTATTTATGCGCATATAATTTAAAATGGTGATGCAACCAGCCAGGGCATTAAAAATTCGACTGGAGTCTTCTCTTGAAATCCCGCATTTTTAGACTGAGTGACTAAACTGTAATGCTGTAATGATTACCATAATTTTGGCGATGTTCAGAGGTGTGCTGTCACACTGATGATTTGAAGATACTTAGCACGTGTCAGATAAAAACTTCAGTGTACAAAATCTGAAAGGCGCTGCATTATATCTCCTCGCATATTATGGACATTTTCGTGTGATCTCTGAGCCTACCAAGAAAGCCGATTCCACCCGTAACATTTCAATCCATAAATAAAATTTGAAGAGCTGCCATCCAAAGTTATGAGGGATGCCACGTGTTTGCCGATTGGTGTATGTACGTATCTTTAACGGAATGATATTATACAATATGGAGTAATCTTTCGGAGAATAAATGTCAATCTTAATTTCGTAGTCATCACCATAATAGGGAACCTGTATTTAAAGTGGTGGCCACAAGCGGATAAGACCAAGTGACGTCTTTATTCCATTAGTACTGGGTGCGGCATGACATCCTTTTTTCAATGTAAACTTTTGCATTGAAAAAGGAAGTTATGTTGCCGCACTCTGCACCTTGGTATTTTTCATTAGAGTACCTACGTCCAAGTCTTATTGCCATTTCGGCGATAATATTCTGGTTTTTTGTTAGCAACAAGCATAGCCGAAAAAGTTTTAAATGTAGAAACTATTAATGGAATTGAGTCCTCACAGAGTAGTAAATGTTGTTTTTCCTATATGGGGTCCGATATAATGTGCCCAAAAAAGTTCTTGTTTAAAAAAGGGACTGGGTTACAGTGCGCGTTACAGAGTCAATTAATTTGTTAATTTTAGGGAAGATGGCAAAACACCGAAAAACTGAGGATACGTGGAATCACTTAGGTATCATGCGCAGCGGTCAACAGGTTCATTCCAATAAGGCTAAGGGAAAATTCATTCAGTCAAAAACAATAAAGGCAAAAGAGTAACCAGTATTTACGAGTATAACACAATATAATTGCTAGTTAGGTACTGACACATTTATCGGTGTTAGAGTGTTATCAATGGACAACTAGCACGGTTTCAGAAAGGGTAAATCCTGCGAGAGAAAACTTGCCGTTCCCTCCCGAAAGCCTAATTGCCGATTTGGATCGCGTGTTGTGTAGAGGAGCCCGATTTGTAAAACGTTGCTTAAAAAACTGAGTAGCGTATCAAACTTATTAGAACAGCTAGGCTGGGAATCATTCACAGAGCGACGCTTAAATTACAGATTAAATCTCTCTGATAAATTGGAAGGATGACTCTTTAGCGATGATGTTGAAAATGCATTATCAGCCCAATCGTCCTACGGTACGAGAGATCATGTAAATAATATTCGAGAATTTAAGTGCAGCGCAGATACACTTAAGATGTTTCCCACGAACACCCCCCGCCACACGCCCTTGCGGCGGCTTGCGGGGTATTATATAGATGTAGATGAACGTTAAGGGGTCAGAAGTACGTGCGATCGCGCTAGGAGGAAAAGTATTTTGGCTCAAAAGTAGTCCGGTGTATAATCATCCCCTGACACACCCTAGCGTTGGCTTCCAGGGTGCCCCATGTATGTGTATCATACCATTTTTTTGCAATTCACGACTAATATTATAAAACATAACACATTGAAATGAAATAATTTACTGTGTATTTCCACGCACTTAATTAAAAAAACACGACCCAAGTTTCGACGTTGCACGTCATAATCATCAACATCGTCAACCTGGGTCGTGTTTTTAAATAAAGTGTGTGGAGTTACAAAGTAAATTAATTCATTTCATTTCAATATGTTATGCAAATTCCATTAAGTTACGCCGGAGGCGACACATTATTTTGAAACACAACGCACGACATTTTGAACTTCCTCCCTGGCATTATATACCCTAATGCGTAATTACCCTAATCCTGGTGACCTCCCACCATTTGCCGCATATCCTCGTGGCGGCTTGTTTGGTGCGAATGTGAAGAGGGTGGCTAATCAGTCGGGAAAAATGCGGAAAAGTATATTCGTCTAAAATTCCGGAAATAATGAGAAAAGGGGCCAAATGATTTTCAAAAGTAAGGGGGAATATGATATTCGAAACGGTAATATTGCATGAGACTCGGGATTCCGGACTAATTTGCAGTTGTGGAATCGGGCCTTGTTTTTCCAAAGGCAACCGAGCATGCAGGTGCTGGCGGAAACAATTCTACGAGTAGAACGGTTTTCATTGGTCAACGGCACGCGGAGGAATGTGATGATTATCCACTAAAAATTACCCAAATGATTCCAAAAACTTTGAGGAAAATATGGAAAAAGTGTTGCACGTTAAATCTGAAAAAATATCGCGATCTGGAAAATGGAACATAATAATTGACAATAGTAAATAAAGAAAATATTCAAAACGATTTATCAATATGAACCAATAGTTTAACTTCTTCCTTTTCTCTTTTCCAGGTGTGTGAAGAGCAGAAGTGCCAAGATGAAGTGTACCCACTGACAATGAATTACGTCGACCGTTTCCTCAGTATATACCCCATCCGCAAGTGCCAACTTCAGCTCCTCGGTACGGCCTGCCTACTCTTGGCCTCCAAGCTGAGGGAACCGAGGCCCTTGGCCGCGGAATTACTCGTGTTCTACACGGACAACAGCATCACAATCGGTGACCTCTGGGTAAGTTGTCATTATATTCAATAGTTAATCCATCTAATGATGGACAGAACTGGGCCCAGTTCTGTCCTCTTCCTTGAGAAAGGTCCGGCAAGTGGAGAGATCCGGTGTTCAAGTGCCGGTCGAGGAAAATATTTTTACATTTGTGATCTGCTCAAATCTGCCTTCCCCACCTCTCTTGTGTTCGTCCTTTATGTGTTTTCCTAACCCCTTTCCTTATACCTATTTTTATGTTTGAATGAATATTTGTGCGCCGTATGGCGGGATTTCGTGTTTGAATGTGTGTGTGTATATATATATATATATATATATATATATATATATATATATATATATATATATATATATATATATATATATATATATATATATATTCATTCACATTGAAATAGAGATAAGGAAAATGGTAAAGGAACACATATAAACGACGAACACAAGAGAGGTGGTTAACACCCGTCATAGAATTGAGCACATAATTGTGCTTGCAACGGCTAGGGTTAAAAAAAATGCTGAGAGAACTTCCAATTTCTGAACGGAGATGCGACGTAAGGCGTCCTGACACACTGAGCCTTGCAGGGCAATTATTGCAAGAGGCAGATTAAGCTACTCCCTTTGGTGGCACAGAGATTTCCCACAAGAGGCCGTCTTTCAAAATGCTTTTTCTTTTTGTTTCACCCCTCCGATGTATCTCCCTCATTTCTCTCCACACATCTCACTTCACCAGTAGTCACCGCAGATTTACGTTTCGGTCACCACTAAAGATTGAGAAACTCATTAGGGACATGGAGCCTGTCTATAAATTACGTCGCAACCCGAATGGGAAGGAAGTGACATGGAGAAGTGCTTGAGCAGGTTCGATGCCGCGTCAAAGGTATTAAATTTTAGTCCTTCCACCAAGAGAAATAGTGGGAAGCTGTCCCTTCGGTGTGTGACGTACATTTGTAATCGGGTGGCTTTTTAAGTCTCGAGGAGGAAGGGGATCGGGTTAAAGGTTCTTCGGTATAATTTATGGAAAATGCTGTGCGAGAACACTTTCTCACAGACAGTACCTCGGTCGTTGAGATCATTCGAACCGGCGATGGCAATTTTTATTTACCTAAATTTCTTGGAATACTTTTGAACATATTAGAAGGTTGCAAATGACGAAATCAAGTATAGAGAAGCCAATTGCTTAACGCGTGACGCCATAATTCTTGTCAATTGAACACAATACGGGAAACCATGGAAATTGTTCGGTGAATACGCGATGGACAAATTATTCTCCTGATAAATCCCACCGTGGAAATTGAAAAAGAAGTCGAAGAGTTCGGGACGAAGTGCTCACGTAACTGTCCACAAAGTTTACAACTCCTCCGTATATTTTACTGAGACATCTCGTTTTAGTACCAACACAAAGAAGTGTTTTGAAGAGTGGGAAGGGTTTTTCAGAGATTTTTTATGGACCACCATATTGTGCGACATGCTCTGTTCGGGAAGCAGCGGTGTTTCCTGATTTCGAATGTTTCTGGGTGCCGTAACTTCTATCGGTCGTCGGATTCCTGTCTTAGACTTCTACAGGCAATGGTTTCTTTTCGATTTAAAGGTCCATAAGCGCTTTAACTTAAGCATCTCATTACGGAACTATCGAGAGACGATCTGATGTCAGAAGGAGAATGGACGCCATGAAACGGCAATATCGGGACCGGACGGAATAACATAAATAATTTTGTGGGAATGCAGAAAAAAATTCTGGTCTTGAGAAAGAACTCCCTGTTGTAAGCGTACTTCAAGTTATTCCTTTCTTTCCGCCACATGTTAAGTTGCGGCACTTCCACTACATCTGACGTTACGTTAGGTTTTCCAGCCAGGAAGAGATTCCTGTCACGTGATATTCATTTCATCTAGTGTACTCGGCGACCGAAGTCCTGTTGTTGATGTCGGCGCCATAACTTTTGCCCTCCACCCAACTTCGTAATGATTAGTGCGTGGGGTCCTGGGGATCCTGGGATGGGAGAGGGATAGAGGGGTTTAGGCGGAGCGGGTTTGGGTTGGCAGGCGAATGGGTCCGTCTGGATGATGTGGGCCAAGAAGCCGACACGCGTGGGCGGGAGACCTCGGGGCTGCGAGAGGGAGGAGGTGTCAATGGAGAATGGTTTGAGTGGCAAGGACCAAGTCTATGAATCCCTTCATTTCATATCTACACCTACGTTATATCTAGTGCCCTATTAGCCACCGCAAGGACGTGTGGCAGAGGGGGAGGTCAGAGGTGTCTAGGCTCAAACCACGTTCAGAATTATTTAGTTATGCACATGAATACGTGTTAGCTCATTTACCAAAACCCGCGTGCACCTACATGCACCACGAAGAGCATCTTCAGGTTTTGTGGTAGTGGGTAGTTCGAAACCAGGAATGGGGCATGGAAATTGTTATACTTATATTTAATGTACCATTAATTATGTTACTAATTCAAACAATTGAAATAATTAAAAAAAGAGCTGGATGCACTCGACCATATCTATGTGCAAATACTTTTTTGTTCGTCTGCGGGAAGAGCTGCTAGTAAGAAGAACAATGAAATAGGTTTGTATAAAATGGAGTAATAATAGACTAGTAGATGTTTTTTTTCTAAGAGGCTTGCACCTATTTGATCAATGGGGCTAATAATACATTTTCAAAATCGAATACAATCTGGAATAAAAGACGTACGACCATGGAACAGTGGCAGAAAAAAAATATAAAAAGAGAAAACACCTTCAATGAAGACACTGTGCACGCGATCATTTAAAAGTCTTCCGTCCAATGTCGAGTATTTTCATCTATGCCATAGGCTTCTTACCTTGTTTGTAGCTTCATATGAGAACTTTGCCGGAGGCTTTTTTCAAGTCTATAAAAATCGCGTCAACTGGACCATTTTCTCCCCAACGCAGAATATCACGAACAAAAAGTGCAGGTTGTGCCTCGAAGGTCCTTTCGGAAAACGAGCTAGTTTTTCATCAGTAAATCATGGCTCACGATAATCCTCATTATCGAATTAACAATAATGTGTTCCGTGACCTTGTTTGAATGTTCGCGAAGGAAATCCCCGATTACTCGGTTCCACCGAGTCACAGCTGTGAAAAATATAATTGTCGTGTTGATTATTTTACATCCATTGGGAGACATTTTGGCCTATTAGTGATTTCTCGTAAGTGATCTTAAGATAGGACGGGCGCTAGGTCCTCGTGTTTACGAGCTGGTGCCCAGCCACAAACGTTCCTTTTGACCGGTTCAGCGCCTTTCCCGGGTCTCTCAATTGTAAAAAGCAAATCGAAGCATGTCTCTTCCATTAAAGATTCCCATCATCCTGCCATTTCGCCCTTCGGATAATCCCCATTGCAAGTGTCAATCGGGAATTTGATGCTTTCCGGCGGATACTCCCGAGGGCACCCATCTGTCCTTGACTCCTCTCTTTTCGGTCACTTTTACAAGAGCACTCATCCTCCTACAGCCAGTACGCCAGTGCCCACAACGCAAAAGGGCCAACACTATGTGGTTCCACCGCAGGGCTCTGACGCCGAGACCAAGCACTGACCGTGTGCGAGCCTTGTCGATTGCCAACAAACCAGAGCGGAATTGAGTGCGAATGGCGATGCATTTTATGTGAAGGTGCCACAGAGACAGAAAGAGTCGCATACGGTTTTTGAAGGTTTTTATGTAGTTACGTTGTCTTTCCTCCACCGCCAGAGTGATCCGGGGGGGGGCAAAGTAGAGCCACTGGTCTAGGCGATTCGACAGAATCTGCCGAACGGAATTGGCTGTAATTGCTCCGCTGATGGGCGTAATTGCTGTAGATGCACTCGAGGGAGGGGGGGGGGTTGCAGTCCTTTTCGCCTATCCCCTCTTGGATCCGTTTCTACTTCGGGAACCTGAAAGACTCCCCACATCATTCTCTCTCTCTCTCTCTCGCCGTGCGCGGGGGATTCCTTATGGCGTGACGCCGCACAAGACACTTCTTTCTTCCTCCCCCTCCTTCGACCGCCCCCCCTCCCCAGCTACACGCCCTCCCCTCCCAGCCAGCCACCGTGGGAAGTAGACGTGGAATTCCGTCAGACAACCTCTCCTCCAGCCGGGTCCCAGCCACCGCCTGGAGCCCCCCTCACCACGAGTCTTAAAGAAAGGGGGCGGGAGAGGGGCACGGTCTTTCTTTAGACTGTGCCCCCACACCCTCTCCCGCCCCCGCTGCCCACACCCGCCCCCCTGCCGTCCCCTCCCGCCCCCGGTCGGGCCCCCCACGTTTTCTCCTTGTCCGCCCCCACGCTCCCTCCTTCCCCGCTCCCCCTTCCACGCCACCCATTCCTAATGGAACAGGTTGCTTGGAACCTGCGGATGATGGCGAGCCTCTGGACCAACACTCGACCGCCCTCCTCCTCCCTTCCCCCCCTCTATCCCCCCTTCCCGCCGCAGATTCCTCACCTCCTTCGCATCTAGCCTCTTCCTCCCACGCAACTCGCCGAGCGGTTCACACCGCCTACCACACTCCCCCATCTCTAATGCTCCATCCCTACCCACCCCACCCCGGGTGTACTTGTCCCGTCCGTCGTCTCGCGTTCCCTCACTTTTCGCCTCTTTGCATTCGCCTCGGTGTCCTTTGTGGGGTGCCCATCGCGAGTAGAATTCCCGTTTGCAGGAATTTTCGTCGCTGGCTTCTTTTTAAAGAGCACCAAAAATTGGCGAGAAGCGCACAAGGGTCGGTAATTAATAAGGCCAACCGAAGGGTAGATTGCCAGGAAAGATGCCCCTTTTAACTTTTGATTAAATCTTTTGCGCTGGTAACAAATAAAATGTGTGTGTGTATAATAAAATATATATATATATATATATATATATATATATATATATATATATACACACATATATATATATACATTATTTTCTATTATATATATATATACATATATATATAAATACATTATTTTCTATTATATATATATATATATATATATATATATATATATATATATATATATATCAAATTTAAACGGAGAAGCGAGATGCTGGCGAACAAATACAAATGAAGCATACGTATTCCGAATTTTCCGTGGGATGTCTCCTTACGGCGTTGATAATGGACAAAAGAGCATCTCTTTAGAAATGAAGTAGGTGGTGTCGTGAGAAAATGTCCTTAATGATTGAAAACCGTATGACATCTTGGAGAACTGGAAATAATGTCTAGAGTTGTACTTCGTTTAAAGTAATATTTATTGGCGGGTTTACTATTTCATCGACGTACCACGTGTTAGTTTTCCGTGTAAATACGCCTAACAGCTACTCCGTGTTCGATTTCCGGAGAGCCATTCAAGTCTTGGTGAAGTTCGAAGAATGAAACGAGCGCATGGCGCATAACCGTAACGTAGCCTCCAGGGATGCCAATGTCTTAATAGGTTGTCCTCGTGAATTCCTCCGGGTTGTCCGCGCATCCTTGACAATTATCTGCATCGCACTCTCTCTTAACAGTTGTGTAGCATGATTTTTTTCCTATTCTCACAGCCGGTTTACGAAAGTATGCGATATAAAAGCAGATAGGTACGACAAAAATTCGTAATAAGGCGATTATTATCTTCTCTTTGCCACGCTGCATCTTCTAAGTTAATACAATCAACTGCTTATAGAGAGCTTTTATAGAGAGATGTTCTTGTAGCAGGCACGAAGGCTGACGTTACCATGCAGGAAATGATCCTATTGTTTATTATAATAATGTTTTACGAGTGGTATTTATAATCAAAATCTCGTCTAGGGAAATCAATTCTTGACTTGGTGGAGTGGTATTTATAATCAAAATCTCGTCTAGGGAAATCAATTCTTGACTTGGTGTTTAGGACTGATAACTTGAAAGTAGGCCTTCACAATACCTTCAGTGGTTTTTCATGCCCAAGTAAGTTTCGTAAACCTCTAGGCAATTAACGCGTCCTTACGCCTTCAATGAGTTCTTACGCCTTTGTATTTAAAGCGTTTTGCTTTATTTTTAGGATAGCATAGTTTTAAGTAGATGGGAACCCATTTCATTCCCATTTTACTGTCATGCCTTCTGAATCAAAGGCAAAATGTTTAACGGTGTTGTTTTTATGCTTCATCCTCAGACGGGATGAAGTAACGCATTTACGCCGTTATTTTTTTCACCAATTCTCACGAGAACTTATCATCAGTTTGCAATGCCACCAACTACAATGGATGTAAATATTTTGATGCTGGACGTGCTCCTCTTGCCATGCCTCCCTCCATAATTTTTTCTTTCCGTAATCAGTGCGAGAAAATCGGATGTATCCCGCCCTTTTAATGGCTAGATACTTAGCCTTCAACTCCTCCCCCACGGGCCTGCCTTATCTTTAAACTACGTTTTTAAAAGACCTCCCCTTTAACAGCAATGGAGGGGGAACTCGTAACCTTAGGGCCTTGGAGAGCCAAGGGAATACCTCTGCATTCCAGGCCATCGCCTCCACATTATTATGTCTGGACCCACATTACGTGGCCCCCGCCCCCTGCGAGCTCCTCCCTCCTTGCCGCCTGCAACCCCTTCTCCCGCGCCCGACCCCTGCTGCCGCCACCCCTTCCTTCCAAACCACAAAGCCTCCCCCCCCTCCATTGAGGCAACCCGCGCTAATGAAGGAGAAATGAAAGTGGGAGAAATTTATTCTCACACCAGCCTAACATCATTCAACAAACCACCGGAATGTTCTCCTCCCCTTCCCTCTCCTGTCCCCGGCGATGTTAATTTCGCCCCTCCCACCCACCCACCCTCCTTCCTTCTTTATCTCTCTCTCTCTCCTCCCCCGAGTATCCTCACCGAGTGGGTTGGGAGGAGGAGAGGGTGAATACGGGGGGATGGGAAGGAGGGAGAAACGATTCGCGATTGTTTCGCGTGCCTCCTCTCTCTGCCCTTGAACCCTGTTCTCACTCCCCTTCCTTCTCTACCTCCTCTCCTCCTCCCCCCACACGCCGATCCTCCTCACCCACCTCCTCCTCGACCTCCACATCCCTGCGCCGTCAATAGCTTTCTCCGCTCTCATCTCTCCTCCTCCCCATTCCAAACTTTTACTTTTCTTCTTCTCCCCATTCTTTCTCTTTCTCTCACTCTCCTTCGCTCAAGTCCTCCTCATCGCCCAACTATGCGCCACCTCTCCAACTCTCACCAATGGCAACCGTGTAGATATAGTTTGCGGGCCCCAGAAACCATGCCAATTGATGAGTTTTACCTAACCTCGGCCAATATACAGAGGACAGAATGCCCGTTGGACTGTTGATCGAATCCGAAACACTGTTTCCAACTTCCATCGGCAGTACGACTGCTCTCAGTGGCGGTAGGAGACTTTCGCATGTGCAGTTGCCAGTGTAGAGATGGTGATTTTGCTTTATTTTATTTTGGTGAAAGAGTTAACGCTGCGAAGGACCTCGGATTCCTCTGAAAATGACGATGCTGTAGCTCGTCATCGAGTATGGAAAGCCAAAGCTCTTTCCACTTTTCAGTAGTCATCTCGAAAATGGGTTCGAAAGGTGCTGATGGAGCTCACAACGCCGTACGAAATCCCTTCAGCGGCTGAAGCTCTCTAGATAGGATTTCCATTGCCGGTATGGTCAGTATATATGCTACCAGAGAATCGTACGCTTTTGACTTGAGCTTCGTATCAAGTGTTATCTTAATTTTCCTAATAATGATGAGTGCGAAATCTCAGCCTGTGGCACGTAGTCGAATGCTACGCCAACTAGGCTACTGAACTGCCCTC
This sequence comes from Hetaerina titia, assembly GCA_037158775.1. Classification (NCBI taxonomy): domain Eukaryota; kingdom Metazoa; phylum Arthropoda; class Insecta; order Odonata; family Calopterygidae; genus Hetaerina; species Hetaerina titia. Next base: position 11,538,450 of record CM073775.1, read on the forward strand.
GGTATGGAACTTAGCGCTTAAAAACATTTCATTTCGGAACGTACAGAGTAAAACCAGGGCCTATTTGTGAGATTGGTAGATTTCCAGGCATTCCACCAATTGGGCAATATTAATGAAATGTTAGCACAAGTGAATTGAAGTACAAATAGCTATTTTCACACTTAGGATGGACGCCGACATCTTGCGACGAAACCCGAGTCGCGCCTAAAATAATATTGCATATTGGAATTACTGATTGTACGTGTTTCAATTCAATTCGAACGAACCCCGCAAAGTTATGACAGGAACAAATAATTAATTATAAATTATATAAACAATAATATATAATAATATAATAAACAATAAATAATTATGTAATTCCGCAAAAGATAGGAGTTGAATTGGAGAGCTAGAAGGCTTATCCGGAAACTGCAATCAGCTTAGCGAATGACCAAACGTTAGTTAATCAGTTACACAAAAGACTTGCCATTGCTAAGATTCCCCGAGAAACGGGAATGTTAAGATTAACTTAATAACTGGGGGGCGCTAAACTGGTAGTAAAGTCCGCTTATTTAGGGAGTGTTTTGGGAGGCGGGCAAAGTAGTAAGGGCATTAAGAGAGGAAATGCGTGAGATAAATAAGCTTTAACAAGGATGCGTTAGTGAACAGGCACTTTAAATAAAGGAATGGACTAGGGAAACTTAAATTTGGAGCTTATTTCTTTTAGGGCTCCGAAACTTGTTCGTTGTGGAAAAGCGAGAAAAACCTCTTGTCTTCTGCGAGACTAACTCTTGAAAATAAAAAGTCTTGAGAAAAACTTCCGAAAGTCTCTTTCAGATCAGTACTTCCTCATTTGTTTTCCTTTCCGCTCACTTCATCGTATTTAATATCCTACACACCCACATCTCAAAAGCCTCCATTTACGCTCATCGTCTTTCTTGAACAACCATGTTTCCGCACCGCATAAAACCACATTCCATATTAAAGTTATTTATCCTGTCAAACCTTTTTATCCCACATCCTTGGCGAAACCCTCGGGTATCTCTTCCAGAAAGGACGAAATTTGGGATTTCATGAGTTGGCGCGGGGCATTGGGATGTGGCTCTGCGCGGTTAATCAAATCTTATCCCAAGAAGGTGTCCATATTCGTGGAGTTACCTATTTTTACGCTATGCAACATAAAATATTCAATGGCCCTATAATTTGTTGCTAGTGAACGTGGAAAAATTGCATTCCAATGTGGGAGCTTCACTCATAGTTTTGGGGAGTGTAAAATTACGCTTGCGGTTCATTTTGTAAATGTTGACAATTCTAACGAAAGATCATATTAAGAGGATTTTTTTGCGAAATTTATATTGCACACTTGGGCTGTGCCAGTTTGATTACATGTCTTTCTTTGAATTCGTGATTCAGTGACAAATTACATTTCAAAAACTTTCCCAGTTTCCGTAATTTCATTAAAAATAACATTTTAAAATCTGAATGTCGGGATGAAGTGCAAGAAAACTGCCATCGATGGCGATCGGGTATCGTCCCGCCAAATCAAATCGGACTGGATTAGAAAATATAATCTATGTTCTTGCGTTATGGGATAGGCGCTAATCGTATCCGAGAGCGATTGTCGTATTAATAACGCGAGGAACTCGAAATTTCGACTGGTGAATTTGAATATTTGAACAAGGATGTCGAAAAATTTAATTTTGGGATACTTCTCTCGTTTCCTCTCCTGTGTATATACGATTTCGTGGCCCGCTTGTGTTCTCGTCAATGTGGTCAGTCCCGCATCTGGGAAAGGATATACATTCGAGAGAGTTAAAATACGTGTTGGGTCCTATTTGAGTTTCATTTATAATGCGGAAGATTCCGAACCAGATAAATGGACTAAGGGGGAATGATATTTTTCCTCCAATCACTTACAAAAGGGAAGGGCAGACGGCTAACGAGATGGAGACGTCTCTTCGCACCACACCCAGGAAACGCGGCTGGGATTCTTGAAAAAAAATCAATTCCATACAAGACTTATGTAGCAGGTCGACGTGGGATATGCGGCTTCTGGCAGTGACGTGGTGGTTCATGGATGCTGGGAGAAACAGTGTGTGCTGAGCGAGGATCGAGAAGGTCAAAGGGAGAGATTAAATATTTAAGACGATTAGAGTGGTGAATGATAAATGACGCAAGTGTCATTTCGTAAGTCACCCTTCCCGAAGAATGGCCGTCTAATCTGTCAGAAGAGCATGTCTATATCAACCATTAGCTTACACTTGTAAGGCGACGACTGCGGTAAATGCGCTTCTTTATACCTGAATAAAACGGCCGCGTCACACCTTGCACTCGTGAACATCACGTACGTATGGACATTTAAATTTGTAAGTTAAAAAAGTGATAGTTATCCAATGAACGTAATCCTAAACTAAGGGCAACAAAAAACATGTTCGGACATTTTCTATGTAGGTCTAGTTGTGCCTCTAGTATTATTTAGTCTTAAAGGGGTTGGTTTTACTTCCCAGTTCGTGCACTCATCGCCGCCTTCACGAAATAAAGAACATCACGCTATGAAAACTCTGCATACGCTTTTGCTCGTTTCATCGAGTTCATGGGGAAAAATGTAATTCATTCCACGATTATGTCGACAATTCAGTTCATTCCCTTGTATGGATTACATTTTATGTGTAGGCCGAAGAAAAATGGTAGATATTAAGGAAGAATTCTAAACAACGGAATATAAATTCATAATATGCCAAAAACGATCACCCGGGCGTAAAATCGTTTCTCAGGTAATGAGAGAACACCGAAGAGCAAAGGAATAAAAGATAATTAGTAAGGCATTCTTCAAGATGGGGAAGAGGAAACAAAGATGGATCGCCAAAAGGGAAACGACCCGCTGGCGCGTTTTTTTTCACTATCCACCATTTTGGGAACGGAATCCTGTCCCGCTGATCCCCGATACCTGATCCGAGGATGTCTTCGGTAGACTTTTTGAATCATTTGAGGGGGCAACTCGAAAAGCATGCAATTTATCTCCTTTGAAAACCTTCATTACATATTAAATGAGGAAATTCCGTATGCCCAAAATGGCGGGCGAGGAGGGGGGGACCATTGGCGGCTGCCTCTTGTCTCGAGTTTTGAGTTGGCGCCAAACGCTCCCCCTTCCCATCGTCGGGAAAGGTATATCAAGGGAGCCGGCGTGGTGGCGAGGGGGGAAGGACTGGGACCGGGAGGGGGAGAGAGAGAGAGAGAGAGAGAGAGAGAGAGAGAGAGAGAGAGAGAGAGAGAGAGAGAGAGAGAGAGAGAGAGAGAGAGAGAGTGGCGCTGCTGCTCAGTGCGCTAGGGCGGACTCCTCACTCCTCCCACATTTCATGGCGGAGACGATGGGAGTAAGCGATGGGGGGGGGAGGCCGTGCGGAGAGGGCGTGGGTGGCCGGAGGCTGCGACAAGATAAGGAGCCGCCAACCACCCCCTCCCCCACCTCCGTGTTCGAGCGGTTCGGGAGGATTTAGTATTGGGAGACACCGGGGAGGAGGGAGGGGAGGGACAGAGGGAGGGGAGGGGAAGAGGAGGCGGGAGGGTGAGGGAGAGGAAGCCGAGGAGGGGAAGGCGAGGCTGGAGGGGAGGTCGGGCCCCGCCGCCGTCTGTCGTGTATCCCGGAGGGTGGGTGGCTCCTGCGGACAGGTAGAAGGGCGGCGTGTGGAATGCGGGAGGCGTCACCCACTCCTCCTCCCCCCGCTTCGTTCCCCAGGAGGGCCGGGGAAACAGCACGCTTCCCCCCCCCCCCGTCTGGTGTGCTGGCGCGGTGCTATCCCCCCATGGTGCTGCCCCGGCAGTGCTTTCAATTCTAAAAATTCCGGCCCGCGGCGCATTTGATGAATCGTCAAAAGTCCCCGTTTCCGATTTAAACCTCGCGCGAGGTTAGAGAGAAGAGAACCATCAGCCGACCACAACAACATACGTCTAGACGAGTGGTTTTTCCGATGTGAAAACCGTGCGTCTTGGTGCTTATCACCAGATGACTCTTTAGAATTAATCACCGCGGCATCTCCCGCAGTTTCTTGAATTTCTGTAACGGTTCATTTGCTGAAGAAGGAACTTCTTTCTGTCGCGAAGCTAACGGTTTCATTCACCGGCCAGCCGCAAGTGGTAGTATTTCAACTCTGGTAAATCTCTGTAACTGTAAGAAGTGGTTTAGCTACACATGTTTTGTGCAAAAAATTTCGGAAAAAATAATATTTGTTTTAGATATTGCTGCAATACCTCAAAAATTCCTCGAAGTGAATCCCTAGAACGTCGGTACACTTCAACCTGCGGATTTTCCACGACCCCCTGGTAGGCGGATTCCGGAAGGTCCTTAAGGGTACGCGCGCGAGCTTCTTTGACAGCACTTAGGGTCCCTTGGTGATGTCCAGACCTTCGAGCCGAGCTTAGCGCAGATCTTTCGCATCGTCGAATTTTCAGTGAAAATGGTTTGCACTGTCATCTTATCAATGTCAATTCGATCTGCGATCATGTGCACGCTCTAGGATTCAGCATTTCTCGCACACATCAGGAAAAAATGTTACCGATACTTTTTATACCAACCTTGTGTACAAGTATTATATTATATAACTGGCCATCGTGTGAAAAACTGTTTCATTTGAAATAGTTACATCCGAAGGTGATAAGAGGACTATGAGTGACAATGAAATGAAGATCCAAGGTTTTTCATGGTATCACAGTGATGTCATTTCCTTGATGTGGAAGTTGAAAAAGGTGGAAAGCATCCGACTTGCATTGAACTCTGGATATAAAAGTCTCATATGAATTTTGATTCAAATTTACGTCTTAATAATTGCTGAATTTTATTACTGATGTCACTGTTCAATGCAATTGTAAAATCTCGTGTAAAGGGAAAGCGTAAGTTCACTTTGTATTGCCAAAAATCTGCGCGCCGATATGGGTTTATCGAAGAATTTACCAAATTATAGTATATTTTAACGGTAACCATTTCCGCATATATAAATTATTGTTCTGCTTGTTCTTCAGGGTTACGAAACATATCCCTAATATATTATAAAGAGCCCGCTTGGACTCCATATCGCCGCATCAAGGGCTTTAAATTTCTTGTGATACCACCGCACACCAACAATATATTCTTAATATTATGAGACACAAATCTAGCCAGGGAGTAAACCTATTTAGTGAAAATTTCAGATTCCATTTGCAGAAACGAATGATTTCACAAAGAAAGTTCGTACATGACGCGATCAGTCCTCTCTAATATAAAAACTACGCTTGGCTTACAAGATCGTTTCCTTGACGGCACATAATTTAATTTTCACTTTCATTTGATCGTTGTTTTTTATTTGCACAATATATGACTAAATAAAGCTGCTCATAGAAAAATATGTGTATCCTTCCAATACTTTTAAAACCACTGATTGCTACTTATACCATAATTCCTGTTAGCAAGGTTCTTACTGCTTAGAGAATGTGAATCAACTAGCTGACAAAGGAACCGCTGATTCGATGGAATTCATATTGCGCCAATAATGCAACATGACGTAGATAAATATCCTGACTGTAGCTTCCTTATCGTAGGATATTTTTGATCGAGAAAACTGTGAACGTAGCGTTGGATTGTCCTTTTTGAATCGAATTCGGATCTTTCCAAAACGTTCAAATGTGGCAGCAATAACTGCCTGCCGCGTGGATGTTAGAAGCACTTGAATATTTACTCGTTACTGCCGCCGTCTTCATGAACACTTCTCAAATATGAATTATTTATGCGCTCTCGAGAAACTATAATTTTTTATCCTGAAGACTAATGATTAAACATGGGCCATCAAGTTAAATAAATGCAAAAGCTCCTTTCTCTGGAGCCTATGCTGTTCCATTCAAAACTTAACCAAACTCCTGATATATTTTCATATTTTGCATGGGCTTCTATATTTTACTATGCAACGCGGAATGGTTCAGAATCCTTGTTAACTCGTGTGCATTTCTCGGCTCAATACGTAGCGGAAGGCGTAACTTTCCGTCTACCTGTTCTCCTTCGTTCGCAAACTCGAGAAACCATCTTTCGACCGCAGCCACAGACCATTTCATTACCCGCCTGCCCGCTCGCCCGACATCTAACCCCCACCTTCGGTGAACGTGGACGTGAGACGAAATATCTCTTGGGAATAGCCGCCAAAGGAAGCCACCAACATTCCTTTTATTTTCTTCCAGCTCCACCTTCTAACCACGGAAAGTCGCACTGGCGCCTCTCACACCTGAATATGCCTCCCCTCGGTCCTCTCCAAGGTTCGAGAACTATGTCTTAGGTTTGGTTTCGAGAAGGAAGGAGGGTGGGTGGGTGACGAGCGGGATTGCGAGGAGGAGGAGGGGGCCTTGAGGTGGGTTTGTAGACCCCCACATCTCTCTGCGGGGGCGTAGCTTTTCTGACGGCCGATTTATGGCCGTTGAGGGAAGGGGGCCAGGGACTACTCCTTGGAGAACCTCGTGCGCTTGACCTCCTCGGCATCGCTTTGTGTTGGGAAGTCTTGGTGGTTGCCCCTGGAGTGGGGCGGTGAGCCCTTCGAGAACCCTCCGATTCCAGGAATCGGTAGAACTAGTCTCTCCCCAAACACCCTCCCAACTTCCCGTGACTTTCTAGCATGAAAGATAGCCCTTCTTTTGGTTGCTACGTGGGAAGATTCAGCCTGGTCTGCATCATTAAAGGAAATATTGGATACTTTATTTCTTTTCCAGTTACTTTTGGGACCGTCTTGACTCTTTGCGAGCGGTCAAGACATCCCGATTTCATTCTCTGCCGTGAAGTATTGAACGGGCGCTTCAGGCATACTTGGCGCAGTCTAAATTAAGTTTAAGTGACGTGCAACTCCTCTATTTAGTGATATAAAAGTTTTAATGGTAATTGCGTCGCGACATTGCTTGTGTGGATTTTTTTATTGAGGAAATTCATTTTGATCTGAACATTAAGGTACACGGCATTATATTGCCTTAAAGTTGGGCGCAAAGTTCGTTTGTTAAAGCGTATTTTCGCAATACCAGACTTCCGCTCTTTTGTCTTATGAAGTGGGCACACATCTTTGGGATAGTGTTAAACCAAAACCGTACTTCGGTGACTTATCAACACGGTTCGATGAATCAGTGAAGGAATTCTAATAATTTCCAATAGGGATAAATAGTTCAGTCCCCGAGTCAACACAAAAAAGTTTAATAAAGATTCAGTACCCAGTTTCCTCTTATTGATGTCAAGTTTGTGTAGCTTTTAAATTGCATTTTTTCGATGTCACATTGAAATGATAAAACTTCTTCCTCTACCGAGTGGGTGCCTATGCATGTCCATACGTGGCACCTAGTGGATGGGTACGTATGTTTTCTGATGAATTTCAGCGGCAGAAATCTATGGATTAACTCAATCAAGAATATCTTCTAAAATATCTGATCTTCAGTGCCTTCTTTATCGGTTTTCTATTGCCTAACTGAAGGAATCGGTACTTAATCATTTCGACTTCACAGATATTGTTACCATATGATTGTTTCAAGTGGTAATGATCAACACATACGCGACTCAGGAAAAGGAACTGCCCCCTTAACTCATCTGTGAATTTCACTCTAGGGCTACGAGATGAACTCTACCCTCCCCTATCAAACGAACATTACTGTGGTTGGAACAACACATAGTGTTTTGCCACCAGGCACTAGAATTTATGGGTGGTGCATGTATATAAACAATGCTGCTTCGGCTTTGTCTTCGTATTCCTGGTGAATTTAAACTGTTAGCAAAGTAACAATTGTATTGCAGACAAATAAATATCTGTGTCATTTGGTTATGAAATCGATGCAATTTATTTTCTCATAAATTCCTAGTCAGGTATTTGGTGTATGTGGTATACATAACTACTTTCACCATTAATTCTGAACAAGAGGGGCATTGTTCCGCAAATGTGATCGTTAATGAACAAGAATTCCAGAAATTTCGTTTTCATTTAAGAACTATAAACGTAATGCTAGGGACTGTCAAATGAAATCGAAACCTCCAGCCATTTTTTTGCTAAGAAACCGAACACCTAAACCAACAACCGAACCGAAAACCGTCAGAACGTAAACGCCTTATAGCGGGTGTTCGGTTTTCATTTGGCTACACATTTGCCAACTTTTTTGGCGTACAACAAAATTCAATGCACACACATACATATATGAACGTAAAACGGCGTGGTGCTGAGAAATTTAACCATAACGCTTGAAAGGGCTAATCTCGTACGGAGAGTAACTCTACTTCCCTGTTATCTGAAGTGTTTTGACCATAAGCACGCATTATAACAACTACAACAAGTGTAGAGAAAAGGATCTTGTAGAGGAGAAAGCAGGTATTTCCCTTGGCTACAGTAAACATTTAAATCGCTCCTTGTGTCCAAGCGTGCTGGTGTATGACGGAAAAATCTTTCGTGTTTACTTTTATTAGTCGCCTGAAACATTTTTCGTTCTTCATTCCACCGCCAGGCTTGAATGCATGGCTAGGTTTCATGGACCATGCCGAAGTTTTTGTCTTCCTCCAGAGGAAGATAGATAGAGATGTTTTATAGGTGATCATTCGTCTCACTGTATGTCATCCATTACTCTTGATGGATCAAAAGGAATCATTATCTACACTGTCAGAGAAGGGTGGATATGGCTAGTTCTGGAATTATTAGTTACATCGCACGAAATCTATTCGGTGCCTGAAACACATCAAATTTATCAATGACTGTTTACCCTTTACGTTACTTTATCTTCTTTTTTATTCACTTTTCACTGAAGAAACGGTGGGGAAATGTTTCTTTGGGGAAACGGATGACCAGGCTTGTGGCGTATGTATTGAAAATTGATCAGAAATTCTAGAGTGAATTGCCCTCGTGCAACCCACGGGCCTTTTTGTCTCGGATATTGTTCCTGACGAAATAACAATCTTAATCCCCGCGCAGTTGGCAACGCCGACTCCAATTTTCACGGCAGGATCGGGGTGACCTCGACGAGTAAAATGAAAAGATCTGCTCATATCACCACTTCTCGTCGGCGGCGGTGGCGGGGCCCCCAGCCATGGCCACCCATCGTCCACCTCACATGAAAGGCCCCACCCACCCCTCCCCTCCCCCCTGAGCACTGTTCCTCTCTGTATCCTGCCCCTCCGCGCGCTCAGAATCACTCCCTCCCCTTTCGGGAGGTGAGGGTGGGGGAGGGATATTGGACTGGCAAGGTTTTTCTGGACGCTCTCCTCACTCCAACTGAAGGATGGAAAAAAAGTCCTATTCATTCCGATTTTCGAACTTTCCTAGATTTCCCCGTCGCTTTCCTGCCTTCACGCGGTCGCCATTGTCCGTGGGATTATGGGTCTTCGGATTTGTTGAAAGTGTTAATTCCTCCGCTGCCTCGGGGCAATTATCGGCTCTGTCGAAATGTCGAGGAGTCGTTAAATATTTTTATCGTTTTTGAGCAGAAAATCTTCTCCGTGAGTGGAAGGATCTTGGGAAGTTGCGGTTGGTCTTTGAACAGTCCCCCCCCTTGCTTTCCGCCGCGAGCGCAACAGGTTGGACTACTCTCCGCGTCCCCGGTGGGCACGCAAGATTCTCATGCTCAAGTGATGGAGCGATGCAGGGGTCGTTCTCGGCGCGGAATTTTTATTGATCCATGTTAAATATTTCACATCGATTTGGAGTTTAAGAGAAAGGAAGAAAGCATTATATAGGGGTGGAAGTTTCGATTTACGATGACTTAATGGTGAATTAATTACTTGCGTCGGCCTGGAAATGGATGATTGTAAAATGTATTGCGTCATCGTTTTATTACACTGGTTACACATCCTAGGTATTTGCCTACATGAGCGTAGTATCATATCCTACGTCAGTTTTCGGGTTATGACGCTGTGTAGTTTGAAATCCTGCCACGACTACAATATATTTTTCCTTAAAAATATCATAGAGCGGAGCAAACAAACGATTTAACTATAATAGTGGAGAAAATGCAATAAATTTCACCAAGTTAGTTTAAACCTTTAAATTAAAGGAAACAATAAACTAAATCATTGCTCAATTGAAGAGGAATAGGTATAGTTTCTATATGCTATTGGTTAATGTCGAAAAAATGACGTTAACGCGGAACATTTCATTAATCAAAATAATCAAACATTCTTAATATTAAAAAAAGAGGTTTTTAATGAAAAAATAGTAAAATGACGTAGTCAATATTGTTGCTCGTGTTCACCTCGTTTTCAGTTAGTTACTTTTGACAGCGAGCCAGTAATTTCAGTGTTTACCCGTAAGGAAGGTAGAGGCGATATTTATTTACATTACATTCTTCGAACCAAGTCATCTGACCATTAATTTGAATACTCTTCTTACCATTTCGTTTAATTGTAGTTGTGATTGAAACAACCATTCGCGTTCAACTGTTGGATTGCGCTGCTGCCGTAAACTGTACGTTTAAAAAAAATTGGTCGTCTTATAAAAATTCCAAATTGTTCCACATGAGTGCGGATCCTGATAACTTTCACTGAAAGATTTAGGATTCTGTTTTACTTCACTGAATCCAATAATAGTTTCTTGCCCGCCGTCGACCATACTTTAAAATCAGGTTCTTCAAACCGATCGATGTTAAGTTACGGTTGATTGTGTGGAAGTTGCAACCCTTTTGCCCTTGCCAGTTTGCCTTCGTTCCTGCCTTCTCAATCCCGTTTCCCCCTTTTTTTGTCAGAATGCAGACTGCGCCGAATCTTTTCAAATGAAACCAGGAGCTGGCCTTGTGCGGCGACTCCCGCTAGTTGCGAGAATATCCGCTCTCGTCTACAAGGACACACTGTGTGCTCTCTATTCGAAAAACGTCATTCGTAACTTCCACACGTGCTTTATCTTTTGTTATTCGCTTCCTGTCGTTGCAGAGATCCCTTTCGTTTTTGGAGCTATTGTTTCCTTCTCTTTTTAGTTACGCGGCGGTTGGCAATCCTTTTTTTGCCTTCTGGTTCCTTAAAAGTTTCCATAAAATTTTCTTCCCTTTACACTCCATGACGGAACTTCAGAGCGAATAAAACAATAAACGTAAAGTCCCGAGCGTAGGTTCGTCACCTGGTGAAAGTCGTTCAACCTCTCGTTTAAAGCCACGAGACCATGGTTTCATTCATTATTTTGTGATTATTTCGTATCGCATTTCCAAAGTTATGAACGATAAGGTGCAAATGGCTTTTCATTTTTTCACCATTATAATAAAGTACTCCTTTTTCAGGTATCATCCCTTTTACTGTACACGCATGTCATTCCAATTCTAACCTTCCCTTCAACTTTTAATGTTTTCTACCTCCTCCTGATTTTGTACATTTGCCATTGGAAACCATGTATGATAAAAAGTATTACGAGTAGCCTCGGGTGTGAAGAGCTACCTTAGGATATCCGTATCTATCGTCAGTAGCGAGGTTCGTTGATATTTAATTTTGCTTATTACATTTTTAATGTGACATGAGCTCTGTTTCGCAGAGTCGTAATAGTTACGTCAAATCAAGTTTTGCGATTAGGATTTATTTCATTGTTATGCGGAGTATGTTCTGGATCTCCAGCTGCGTGTGATGTTGTTCTCCACTTCGAATAATGCGCATTGCATCCTTGCGGAGGTAGATGATCCAATCTAAAAGACACCTTGAACTTCGTTCTTTTTCCACACGGAGCTTCGTAAGCGGTATCTCTGAAAATTAACGCTGACTTCGACGCAGCGTTCTTCTTTCTCGACGAGCCAAGTGTTGCGACTTTGCGAGCTTCGCCGCTACCCTTGCATGGCTTTTCTTCTTTTATGCATGACTGGTGTCCTGCGTAATTAGTAATCGGTTGCAATCAGAAACCCAGAAACTCTTAGGGGGGCATTATTTCTGATTCGCGAGAAGTAGCCCGGTGATAGAATCCGATTGTGGGACCTTTCCCTTTCATTCTCTCATTCCTCTGCTCAAGTTGCAATAGTTGTAGCATCAATCGTCATTCAAGCTGAATCACTTGCACTTTTTTGTCAATTGCAAAATTTCGTCAGCCGCAAAATAATTGCGACATTCTCGTCTTTGATTCTCGCGTAAGTATGTTGACCCTCACCCCATCTTCCTTTCGACACTTTCGAGAACAGCGACGAAAGCAGCTGGAGGAGTGAGAGAGAATCTCCTCTAACCCTTCCCCCGTCCCCCCTAAAGGAGGCCCTTCTTCCTCTCTCGACAAGAATTCACCCCTCCCTCTCCCCGCGGCACTCCCCCCATTACGGGCGTCTGCCACCTATAACTCGCCCCCTGTCGTCGTGTAATGGGGAAGGCTTTTCCTCGGTAGGGGTCGCGATTTCTTTATCGGTGGAATCAGCTGGAGTAACCGAGATTAATAGTTCATGGTCGAATGATCGTTTTTATTTAATCGGCCATTTACTCTGGGAACGGGGATTAAAACCAAAATTTTTACGCCCACCTGGCACATCTCTTACGTCAACAAGGTTCGACATCGACATAAATTCCCCGCGATCCACCAAAAAGATGCGCGGCAGGGGATGCAAGCAGTAGGTGGGAAGGGTGAGTGATAAGGGAGGATATGAGCGAGGAAGGGAAAAGGGAAAATTATTCGTTGAAGAACTTATCTAAATAACGTTTAACTTGTGTTCATGCTGGAAGAAGAACCAATTAAAAAATGGTTAATTCATGGAACAAACCAATTAGGTTACTCTGACGTTTCACAGAAGTTATAGTGAAGGATTACATAAAGTATGTGGTAAATGATAGTAAATCAGTTGCTTATGACACCGATGGATAATCTAGAAATGGGCCACATATTTATTATACGACCAAAAGCCAAAAAAATAGTCGATAGATTACTAAATGTGAACGGGGTCGTTTGGAGCCCTATTCTTCTCGTGCACCGATCTGTGGCCGGTTGTGATCTAATTGTTAAATAACATGTTTGTTTCATCTTTATTTTTACTGGCAAGACAGTTTTCCTTCCATGCTCATGGCAAAGAACGTAACGTGGTCATCGATAGATGCGTCATACTGGACAACTACTTCGAAGTAGACCAAGAACAATGGTTTCACTGGAAATGCATACAAACAGACTTAGGTAATAGGTAATTTTCAATTTTCTATTCCGGATGTACATTTCATGTGCAGAATCGAAGTACAGAAAGCTTAATCTCAATACATTAAAGAATTTACGCTACAAAGTTTTGTAAGACATCCCTCCAGAGGTGGCTGAAAGACCTACCGAAAAACCAATAATTTGTAAACTAAACTCTCGAGGAGGCGTTAGTAGGGGCCAAGTTCGCAATGAATAATTGTACATCGCTTTCAACATTTTCAACGAAGACCCTAAAATGTGACTGGTTCGGAAAATACAATAATTTAACACACACAAGTCAACTCGCACGACCTGTATCCAACGGTGGGCTCTAATGCTTCGCGGCGGCATAGGCATTTTTTTAACCGGTCAAAGAGTCGAGTGACAGGTGAGAAAATACAAAGCTGAGCCACTTATTTCGCAACATTTTCTCTGCCGTTGCCTCACTTATGGGGGGTTTTATGTTTTCGGATCTTTTGATTTTGTGTGGTGAAGTAGAAACGTTATGCAAGAGCTTCGTGGCATCTGAGACGGAAAGTTTTGATTAATACGGACGTTAGAGGTTTACGAAATCGAAAACTGAGAGGTCACTTAGCCGTCGCGGTGGGCCAGTTTGAAAAGTTAAAAGTATTATTACCTTTTGCCTCTGCTATCCAACTAAGATCACGCGTCGACCACAGATTTTTAATTCCAACGTTACAGAGGAATAAAGCACCGTCCTCGGGCAATGTTTCTATCTGCCATGTGGGCTTAGCGGGAAACTGATGGAAGGAATTCCCATCAGGACTAAGGAGTCAACGTACGTTTCGAGATTGCGGTAATATTGCCGGTCATCGTTTTAACATTTAATCCTGAATTCCATTACAATATTGGAAGGTTAGTTCATTGGTAAAAAAGTAAGAATTAATGACTGAATGCATTTTTTTCGGGGATTCATCGCAAAGCTATCGCAAGACAGCAGGCGTATTGCTGATAGCTGATTTCTTTTTCCTGCGTTTATCAACTCAAAAATATTTAATGTAAAAGCTGTGATGTTGCACTTCTTGTGCCTCGTATACGGACTAGACAAGGCTTCAATGCTTACTGAACGTGCGTGACTGAGGAAGCAGGCAGTGGAGATTCTCGCGCTGACGCTAAAAATATTTCCCAGTTTAATAATGGTACAAAAAACAATGGGGACCGTCCAGAAAAGACATTCGCTGTTAGAGGTCGGAGGAGGAGGCCAGGGAGAGGGTCCGTCGAATCGGACGAGGTTGAGGGGCGTCCATACACCTGGAGCATGGTTTTCTTTGAGATGCACACACAAATATTTTCATTTTTTATACCATAAATTCTGGAAAATTAATAGTCCCAGCTTTAGCCAGAAATGGTGTCGTTGCAAGCGATTGTATTTCAGGATGACAGTTTCAGTAACCGGTATGTAACACTTCCAAGTACAATGGGCATTAATATTGAACTAAACATACACCGAGACCGGAGGAGATTGTTAAAAATTAGCTCTTTCAGATGAAACTGGTAAAATATTTGCATGTTACGATTATGCTTTAAATTTTCAATTTCTGCGTTATTCTTGAAAGATATAATTAGAATGAATTTGCTTTTAAAAATAGCACATTTATCACATTTTACGGGTTTTGGGTGGATTGTCGAAATTTTAAGTACTTTAACGAGGAGCGGGGGGGGGAGGGTTTGGGGTGTTCCGTGAAAGAGGACTTAATCGGGCCAGGGGGGGGGGGAAGGAGTTTTCGGAATCGGGGCCTAAAACCGTGGATACCGTCTCTCCTGAATGGCCCTTACAAGCGTGTACTTGATCAGCCTGTGATAATTTTTTCACACCGTCTTCTTGTGTTCTTCCGACATTGCCGTTTGAATTAACTGCCCGCACGCATTCCTCATCCTTGGTAGAAACTGTGACACCAGCACTCAAAGTTCGAAATGAGTATACATTCATGTATGTTAAGTGGCGCTTGACGTCACTACCGTGCTGCCCACGCCGAATACTTGGATCGCTCGGGACGAATGGCCGAGAGAATCCTCCCTTTCCGTGATCAAGGGCGTTAATTATATTGGAGACTAAATGCCCAATGTGGACGACCTTCACGCCCCGCCTGGGGTTGAGACATGCGAGTTTAGATCGAGTGGAGCTCGTAGATTTGACCGCAGATGCGAAATTAGACGTTTGAGAAAGGAGGCGACAGTTTTTGAACAGGAAAGGAAATGCGGGTATGTACACACAGTTTAAACATTGAACGTCAGAACGTTAATTTTTCGTTAAAATCAACTCATTCATTTATTGCAAACTTTTAAACATGATCCCTGTGTTTTATTAGAAAAAGAATTAAAAGTAAAACTGACTGGTTAACGGTTGAAACGCCAGGAAAAATGGGGAAAGGAATAATTTAAACTTGGTCCCAATTTGAGGCAAAGGGATAGAGAGAAAGGGAAAAAGAAAATACTTAACTCAAAAGGCTACTCGTCTTATTCAGAGAAATGTAATTATTTATCAATATAATAGTAATAATGATTCATTTGTTATATGAGAAATGGACACCTTTTTCACGCTCGCTTTCGCGGAGGTAAGCATATTACCGTTAGATTAATATGAGGACTAATTTAAAAAAAGTTAATTCCAATTTAACCATTAATTATACTAGGCCTGAACCTTTAACTTGATTGAAAGTAAGCATTGGATTTAAGTGAGTTAACTGTTACGGTTGACCTCTCCAAGTCTGCGTATATGTATATATTACTGTGCGTGTGTCTGGCGGAGAGGGTATGGCCGAGCCCCCCAACCGAGCGGTCCATCACCTTAACCCTTCTCCCCAGTGCTCTTCCCTGCCACTTGTACACTCATTTACCAACCCCCCCTCCTTCCTCACATCCTTTTTCCTTCTCACCCCCCCATTTCTCCTCCCGCCCTCCCCTTCCGCAGCCTGCTTGCCTCGTCGTATATACATGTCGTCTTTGGCGCCCCTCAAAAGTCCTCCAGTCAATGCCGCGGTGACGTCATCCGTCGGAGTGAACGACCGATTCAATTCATGAGAGGAGAGAGTTAAGATGTTCTGTGGGAGCCGATTGCGGGGAGAGGGGGGATGGGGACGGGAGAGGGGGAGGAATAGGGGAAGAGGGGTGGGGGAAGGGGCTTGGGAACGCTCCACACACGTCTAGATTGGCGGACGTGGATTTAGCAACAACAGTGCATTCGCTTCCAGCGACGGCGGCGGTTGAGGAATGCCGCCGGCTGCCCTTCCGAGGCGGACGGACGTTCCCAGGGGGAAGGGGGGGATTAGACCCCGTGCGACAGCGAGATCACTTCTCTGGGGTCCCAAGGAGGATTTTGCGCGTCAGTTTTTTGCCCCTTCGACCTTAAAAATAAAGCGATCGCGCATCGATTCCATTCGGCTGCGTTTGCACTCCTTCCCTCCGAATACAGACTTCTCTCTCTCACCGTGGAATTCACCATTTCTATTTCGGAGGGCCAATAGACTCCGCTTGATAATATTATTTCCCTTTAGTACTAGATTTATACATCGCGCCGAGAATTGACTGGTGTTGCACTAGGGAACAGCTTATCAGGATATTCATATTTGCTCGAGAGATAAACCTCAACTTCCACACGGAAGTCGGGGGTTAGCTTTACCGCAATGGTCCTTGATAATTCCCAAGGACAACGAGGTGCCAAAATTAAGGCAGAATAGCAGGAATATCACCTTCCAAAACATAAAAACTACCACATTTTCTTTTGTGTATCTGTTCCCCCGCCACACGCCCTTGCGGCGGCTTGCGGGGTATTATGTATTATGTAGATATACCCTTTACTTTGTCCATAGTTGTTACCCACGCAGAAAGATTATGTACGTATAGATGTAGAAGAACATTGTTTTTGACGGGAAGTTACAGTTGTAAGAATAAGGGAAATATAATTCTTATTTTGGCAAGTTCTACATAATTTAATATTGCCAAATGAACATTATCTTCCGAATTACTAATACGGATGTTGTCCGACCGCGCTAGGAGGGAAAGTATTTTGTGTCAAAAGTAGTATGGTGTGTAATCACCCCCTGCCACACACCCTGGCGGTGGCTGGCATGGTACCATACCTATCCCTTTTCCTTATATGTCTATTTCTATGAGCGAAAATAATAATTGTTCGCCGTATGGCGGGATTTTCGAGTTTGAATATGTGTTTGGCCAATGTGGCTCGTCTCTTCTTCTGGCTATGCGTGCCATGAAACGCACCGTTCCTATCCTTTATAATATCGTATGAATGCTTTTCTACTATCCTTTCCCCTTCTTGTGTGCCGTCTATTTCTCCTTTGGTGGGTGAAACAGCTCCATAACGCCATCTCTCGGGCAACATCTATCGGAGCACTTTGGCGCTTTATAAGATCGCAGCTCTCAATGTAAATCAGGTTTCCTTATTATCTCAATTGGTAGAGCATCCGCCCGGAAAGTGGAAGGTCCGTGGTTCAAATCCCGGATAAGGAAATATTTTTACTTTCGTGATCTGCTCAAAACCGCCTTCCCCACCTTTCCTGTGTTGGTATTTTATGTGTTTTCCTATCCCCTTTCCTTATATGTCTATTTCTACGTGCGAAAATAATATTTATTCGCCGTATGGCGGGATTTTCGAGTTGGCATGTATTCGATATGGTATGTATGAAAAACATATGTACACATACGTTTTAAAGATAAAAATATGTATGTATATGTATGCATATGTACATACACAAACACCTTAACTTCCTTCCGTCATTTACTCTCTCTGCAGCTCACTGCGCATGCGTAATAGTAACTTTTGAAACTATGGTGGGGATACAAATCTACATGGAAAATAAATTTATTTTACGCTACACAATTGAGTAACAAAATCTAGAAAGTCAACGTATTCTGCATCTAATTGTATCCTGAGATTTATAACAGACGTTGGGCAGGGGCGCTTAGAAACCACGCTTTATGTGATATCCTATGCACCTGTAATAATCTATTGTGTAAAAGATTAATTAGAGTGCACGGAAAAATCATCGAAAAGCTGACGAGTTGTCCACAATTATTATTCCCTGCTCACAGATGTAGCTGGGTTGATTTGAGGGAATTCCAGTGCTAATTATTAGTTATCTCCTTTCTCACTTTTCCTTCGCGTAATCAGTGCTGTACTGGACTCTGAATCATGTTTTGAACCATTCATCCATCCTCCCTATTCTCAGTCCCACAAGTGAAACGCGTTGTCACTTGAACGTCCAAATTTCGCTGTGAATCGCTTCCCCTCGACTGCTTAAATATCGTAGCTTGTAGATATCAGGATTTTATTGCTGGCGCCGCAGTCCAGACCGTTCGTCCCCGATCGCTCCGACAGACGCTTAATACATACACAGCTGTCGTTTGTCGTTTGCAAATTGGGTTCTTCTCTTGATTTTTTGTCGCCCATTTCCTCGAAAATTCGCGTGGCCGAATTTCGGATAAGGGGCCAGATATAGAAGGGCGGCGGGTGGGACCACCAGAAGGAAGGGACGCGTTGGAGCGAAAGCCACCTCTTGGTTATCTCTCGGGTGCCGTGGGAACAGAAAATTTCTTTGTGAGAACCGTTTATCTAGCTTTGTGGAATGGACGAAGATGTCCTCAAAACTTTCGGAAGGAATGGCCAAGTGAACCGAAATCAGTAGTTCGGTTCGATAAATAGTCTGTTGTAGTTTGATTTTTCTGGAGAAAACTCGGCCTCGATTTTGAGTCACTGAATCAAGAGGGTGAGGCTTTTGAGATTGGCTGTGGAGAAGAATAAAAACATTTATTTAGGAAAATATATTCATATAAGTTAATCTACCGGTTAAGGTAGGTTTTTGGATGGTCACGACTACCAAATAAATATTTTGTGACTCCTAAGGAAACACAATCCAGCAATCCACTCCACATCAGGTCCCTCTTCATCTCTGTGTCTTGATTTATTAAATATTAAGTAGATATGGATGCACAACTGATGAGCTTAGGTTTATGAAATAATTCGTGTTAACTTTAAAACACGTTATTCATCAAAGCGGGACTGCAATAAAAACAATAAAAAAATCAAATAGTCCTCGTAAAACTAAAATCAATCCTCAAGGGTAGGAAACTTTCCAGGTACTTGTATGATGTTTGGAGAGTACAAAGTTTCCTCTGGAGCTCGTTGAGCTTCACCGCATGCTAGAGACGCTGCCAAGGACTACGATAACATAGTTTTCACCCACAGTTGTATAACGATGCCGATGGCAGGCAGCTACGGCAGGACGGTCTCTTGGTGTGATCAGTCAGTTCCATTCGGGCTGTTGTCCATTGAGTGTCCCTCGGGGCAACGTCTTAATCCCAACCCGCCCTTGCGTATCGCAGGAAATACACCGGGAAATCTTTGGTATGGGACCTCTCGCACCACCTCCACCCCACATTCTCCGAGTAAAGCTGTCGGTCTTCCTCGCGGGAAAGTGAGGTATTCCTCCCCCCGAGGAGGTGAAGGTGAAAATGTTTTTCATTCCAGTGTCGTGGCGAACAGTTGAGCCGGGAGGGAAGCCGGAGACGCACACCTTAACCCGCTCCCTAGAAGGGGCGGCGAGGAGTGTGGGTCCGCCACGGGGCGGGAATTCGCCTTCGAGTGTGAATGCCACGGGCCAAAGGCCAGGCACACTAATTCCAGCGAGAACAAAATGGCTGGATGTTTCTCCACTATCAAGACGCCCAACCTCGACGAGTTGGCGACTGTTTCTCCAGACCGGTAAAATGTATACATCGACATAAATACCCCGCGATCTACCAAAGAGGTGTGTGGTAGGGAGGAGGAAGAAGGGAAAAATATTCGTTAAAAACTATCAAATCATGCGCAAACCTGTATAAATGCTGGAGGAAGACTTAATTCAATACAAGGATTAATTCACCTAATAAATACTTTTTTGTTATACGAAAAAAAGGGAATAAAAATCAACGAAAACCATTTATAGGACATGCCGAAACCATAACAAGGCAGCTCGTGCAGAAATGATATTTCCTGTAAGGAAATAGAAATATTTCCTTTAAGGTATCGCACAAAAATTTCCTGTCGATGTTTGTCAAGAAAAAATTACGCCAGCTAACTGAACCTCTCTTCTCCAATGGAATACAATGTTGACCGTGGCTGTTACGCATGGATACGCATGCTTATTAAATTGGTCTGAAACCCCCTGCCACACGCCCTAGTGGCGAATGAAAGGAGATAAAGATGTAACATTTCGGATATGAAGGCGAGCGAAAAAAGCCCCGACTGCAGTCTGGGTAAAGCGTTTTGGACAAATTCTGATTCGAACGCGGTTGTATCTCAAGCGTTACGGCTTAAATGCCATGATAGAATGACATTTAAAAGAAATATTTTCCACTTCCGTGTCTGCTATTGCCTTTACAATCTAACGGTACAGGCTGCAAGTGCAGACTGGATCAACACTCGTGAAGCGCTGATGGTAACCATGGGATGTGGCACTCGCAAATGTCGCCAACTGTGTAATTTAACACAATAGGATAACACATCAAAAATATTTGTTTATGGAAATAACAGCATCATTGTAGAAGGGTGCGGAATATGCATTCTTACCCGCTGTTCTATTTTCATAAAACTATTGGGAAAACGAATTTTAGAACTATCGCATTGATCCCGATGTTTCGATGGATTTCAATGTTTTATATTTCGAAATTTCGGAGTTATTTTATTTTCGAGTTACCTGGATTTTACACTTTTCCAGGTTTATTTTCCAGTTGCAAGCAAACCCTGATTCATGTGTCTAAATTTGGTCTTTCCTTTTTTCTCTCGTTTTCCAGAGGTGGGAACTGATGGTATTAGCCAAGCTGAAGTGGGACATGTCCGCAGTCACCCCTCATGACTTCATCCCGCACCTAATGCTGAGGCTTCCAATGGTGCAGGACAAGTCGTTCTTTGACTCGGCGATGGTGAAACGACATGCACGGACTTTCGTCGCTCTCTGCATTGGAGGTGAGTTACAGAAGGAAACTAAAATTGCTTGAAATTTCGTCACGTCTTTCCCCACGGCGAGGAAATCAAGACTTCCACCACCTTTAAACACTCATGCGTACTTAGTGGTCGTGACCACTCTCATCTGTCAATCAAATTTAACAAAAAAATTGTTCGGCGTTTTCATTCGGCTTACAGTGGCCGAGTAAATTTAAATTCTTGAGGATTAGATCAACGAATTCATTATAAGCAATTATATGTCTCCGATTTCTTCCGATAACTGTTTTATTTATTTTAAAGTAATGATATCACAGCAATAAGTGCCAATTCTATTGTACAAAATCTGACGAAACATTGACATTAAGTGTCAAAAGATTACATGGAATATACTCTTTTTTTCTAAATCGCGTCTATCTTCGGATTCAAAGCAAAAGTCATGCCTCTGGAAAATTCCCAGATACTAACCCAATCTACCCATTCAGGCACTAGGAGCTAAAGGAACTAGACCCCACCCTGTTCGTGCATCTCCAGCACAGTTGGGGTCAGGGTTCTGTGATCCAACTGTCGTAAGGCAAGCCGATCTTTGGTTTTGCCCGTACTTGTATCTACATCTACGTTATGTTGATGTACTTTTTGTCGTACAACGGTCCTTGTGTGCAACTAAATCCCAGTCGATTCCCATCGTTTACGACGCCAATTTTGTGCGAGGCCGTCTTTCAACATTTTCATACTATTCTTATGAAAAACCACAAAAATAAACACGAAATGCATTTCGATGCTTCAGAATATTCGATCGGTAGTCGACGCTAAATCCTTGTAACCCAGTTCTTGCTAATAGTACAGCGTAGTGTTGCAGTAGATTTAAGAAATATATATTGAAATACAATACCGTGAGGTCGACTAAAATTCAAGAGAAACTTATTTCAGGCAAAACTCGGAATAAATTAGTATGTTTTCTTGGAATGTAGCGATTGTATGCTGCCTTTGGTAAATATTCTGGCAAAATATTTTCCGTTTGGTGATAAAAACCACAGGCATTAAAACCCCACTACATGAAATAAAATAAAATATTTCTTACCTTGCCATGAGAGTTTTCTCGACCATCAGCTGTACATTATGTAAACATAACGACACCGTGAAGTACGAATCCATATAATGTAAATCCGATGGAAAAGTGCCTCATTCGGGAAATTGAGAAGGTTCAACGCCCGATTAGTTAAAAATTGAAATATTAATGGCATTATAAAAGCTCTTGCTCTTTGCATTGCTCCTGAAACATGAAAAATGATTTCTGCTGATATTTCCTTCGCGACACGACAGTATCTAGAAATTACAGCAATGAAAAAAAACGATAAAATAAAGTGCCCTTTCTTGTACACGGCAAATAAAAAGTATGGCTTATTTATTTCTCGGAAAACTCCCGATTTGTATCGTACCACGGATGAGGTATTTACTGCTTAATTGATCTTAGTGGAGCAGATATTTTTATTTGAAACCTGAGTAACGGGAATTAGTTCTCCCTTTTGACCTAAAGCGAGCATTTTATGAGAACACGGATGATATCTCCTGTGGGGAGCCTTGTCTATGGTCTGCCACAATTGCATCACCAAGATGACCTGTGTCAGTCTTCACGTTAAGTCCTTTTCGTTTGTGCATTCCTCCCCTCCTCTTCCTCCTTGACAGCCTAGCGCGGATTTGAGGGACTGATATGGGCGAGGAGTTGCTCATTTGAGGTCGGGGGAGGGGCCGAATGGGAATGTGAGGTTGGGAGGAATATCTGCCGCAGGAATGCCATAATCTAAGCCAGCAGTAACACATTTCCCTGCGTCGAAGGAAGAGCGGAGGGTGGTGGGATGGATGGAGAGTCTTAAGTTGGCTTAATGGTCAGATGGAGGGAAACTGGATTGGCGACCTTGACAAGGTCGCTTGCCCTCATTTTCTACAAAAGGAGAGGTGATGAAGTTGGTGGTATGGGGAGAGGGGCGGTGGGATGAGGCCCCCCCGGCCCATCCCTCCTCGTTTCCCTCCCTCTCTCTCCCTTCCGCACTCATTTATCCCCTTCGCCCCCGCGAGGGCTCTCGCCCCCTCCCTCGCCACAGTCTCGCCCCTTTTCGTCACCCAGCCCCTTCCCTCGGGGCGAAGAACATCTGCATTTTTTGGTTACATTTTTCGTAAAAATTTCTAAGAGAGGCGAAGCGTATCATCCGCGACATCGACATCAATACCACGCGATCCACCAAAGAGGTGTGTGGCAGGGGGTGCAAGCACAAGGTGGGAAGAGTTAGTGACAAGGGAGGATATGGGAGAGGAAGGAAAAAGGGAAATATATTCGTCAAAAAACGATCAAATAACGTGCAAATTTGTACACATTCTGGAGGGAGACTTAACCTAATGAATTAGTTATTTGTTGTGCGAAAAAAGGGAGGACTGACTGAACGAATACTTGTACCACGTGATTGGTGTACTTCAACAAGTAGTTACGTTTACATCACACCATGTTCTGTTTCTCACTACGCTGTTACACACTCTTTATGTTTACGTATTAAAATATTTTTAAATAATCGAGGGTGGTATATATCGTATTAAGTATAACACTCGTACTCGTGCAGTTGAAGTAATATCGGGTGTTTACACCAGGAAATTTCATCAGTCTCATTTCATTCCTTTTTAAAATTAGTCATCAAAACCGTCGTTAATTGTAAGCAACGACTATTATCTGACAACGCTGTTGCTTCGCATAAGGAAATATTGTCTGTCTAGGGGATAGAGTAACATACGAAGGTAACATCATTGTAGTTCAGGGCATGCGATACTTGGCATTGGAATGGCGCTTGAACAAGCGTAATGATGAATCTGTGGCAAGAGAGTAGTTTCACTTCGAACGCCTACAATAGAAATGCTACCGAAATAGTATTTGATCACTCCTTTAAATACTTGCCTGCTCACATCTTTCATGGTAACGGAGAATATTCAGAGAAGCTAGCAGTAAATTAGGATTTATTGGATGAGCACCGGGAAAATTGGGATGTGTGTTTGCATGCGCGTGGAATGATGGGATGTTTCTATGAATGTGTGCACTGCTGTGGATTGGGGTTTGCATGTGTGTGTTGGTTTTGAATGCGGTATTTCCTTTTTCCTTTTGGGTGGTGACCTAACACCCCCCGCCTCACGCCCTTGCGGGATATTATGTAGATGTAGATGAAAATTTACCCCGCCACACACCCTTGCGGCGACCTGCGGTGTATTACGTAGTTGTAGCCACTATTCTAGTCTTACTAACTTTATTTGAATCCTAATTAGAATCTTGTCTCGCACGCGTGTAGTAATATTTTAAACTAATATATTCTTTTAGATGTACATCTGTTTTTAAAAATTATTTCTGTCAATGGAATCGTATATTTTCCATGTTGGTAATTAGATCTATATCAGCAACCGCCGTAAGGGCGTGTGGCAGGGGGTGTTAGGGCAACAGCCAAATATGCACAACCATTACTCCGTACATACATTAGAATATACATGAGCTCATATGCAAAAACCTTTCTACACTTAACACACATGCATGCTCATATGCACTAAGTAGTGACTAAATCGTCAGATAAATAGCAGATCGACTAAATCATTAATTGCTAGTAAACATATTTGGGTGATTGGGTTCGATTTTGTTAATATTGCGTGTCATGCGAGAGACAAAAGAATACTTCGAATCTGTCGGTGACCGTCTCTTATCTCTCCTGTGCTAGGGTTATCGAATTCACCAATTCATAATTTGCTACCACAATAATTCTCCCGAACATCCAAAGGAAGCCGTTATTTAACTAGCTCATACAGTGAGGTCAACCACTGCTACGGCATGAGAAGTACATTTGGCACAAGTGTCCATCGTTTACTCATACATTCAATCACGTGATAATGTTTTCCTTAATTAAATTTATCAATTGCTTTCCCCAAATTTGTAGAATTGAAAGCCATGTAATCCTTATCACGGAACAGGTGGAAGATCAAATAGACATTTGAACGAACCCCAGACGCCTAGCATACCCTTTGGAGTGGACACGTGGGAAATTTCCCGTATCTCTTTTCGAGTCTAGGCACGACCCTCGCTAGGTAATCGACGTCTCGTTTTTTGTCCCTCCATTGGCCAAGGCTAACCGTCAACCTGTTCCCATGACCACCGTAATTGGGTATACCTACGTACTGTATCTGTCTACTGCCATTTCATCCCTCTTGGGTTCCTCAATCGCTATCTGTATTCCAATAGCATTCCCTTTTGAACAGGTTTCCCTCACCACGCCCTCCCTTCACCGCACTTGCTCCATACCCGTTCTTTTGCCACTCCCGTAAAGCGTGAGATTCGTTACTCGTGTAATATATCCTTCGGTTGAAGCTCTTGGGCAATTGTTTCCAGCATTTTCAGTTTTCACAAATACATCTTAATAAATCATTTGAGGCACAAATAAAGATGCCATTTCTAGTCTTAGATCATAAAATTGAACTATATTTAAATATGTTCCCGAATGAACGAGTGAGATAACCTCATTACAATCCCCGGACTAAATGTGTCATTTGTAAAGGTGTGCATTCTTTTACGATCGCACATTCCCTCGCCGTCTCTTGCGTTATCTTTACTGGGGAGCCCTTGGACATCAACTTTCACTTCTGGGTTTTTGATGCGGCAGGTTACTTAAAAATTTTTTAATGTGGAAAGTCAGAATTTCCACTTAATTGCAGTCACTTCAGGACTCGTTAAGGAAAATTACTCTCCCAAAATATCCTCCCAATTACGGCTGACATGTAAATGTTTGAAATCAGTGACTGCCGACTGGTCGAAAGAGGTCCACCTTCACTGATTTAAACTCAAGTTGATTGATCGTTTTGATCGAATTGATCGCTTTAATACAAAATATTCTTTTTTATTTTGTTCATTGATCGATGATCCCCTAGCCGAAAACATTTCATCCCAATTTCATGCTACGTGTCCACCGAATTAGCACCAAATGTATTCTTGAATCCTTCAAGTGCTTACGCTATTGGACACTTGAAATAAACAATCACACTGCAATATTTTTGAAAACATTTTGTACATTCTACTTTACATGAAATGAAAGCCAATTTTGCCATCTGGCCAACTTACGTACGTAGGATCATGAATTCCGGGTTATAAAAAAGCAGAAAGGATGAAATTTAATTTTAGAAGTTTAATTAGCTCTGACTTTTTTAAGGAAATATAATTTTTATTTGACCACGTATTAGCAGAATACAATCATCTTACTCATACACGCTAGCATTATAGATGCGTTCGTTTTGAAGACTTAAATGATAGAAATCGTGACAAATGGTTATATTAAGCTCATTAAATGATAAAAGAATTAGGAATTAATTTCACCTTCGCTCTTTGAGTAATTCCCAACCTTGCTGCTCTAATATTTTGGACACGCCATTAAGTTTATCATAAAAAGGTTTTACAAATCTAGCGCCTCATCGATGCGCGCGATCCAATTCGGCAATCAATTCAAATTAATGAGGACTTCTTATACTAGCAGTATACGAGGTATTCTACATGAGGTCTAACGAGCGAAAGATAATATTTCTCTTTGACCTTTTCATTACGTTTACCAAGTACTCTTTTGATAAATCCTAATTTTTGTTAGCTTTTCCTCATATTCCTCGTATGTTTCAACCAGGAGGCACCGTGAGTGAGGGTAACGCCCAAGTATTTTAACCGACAGTGAATTCTTCTCGGGATTTCATCCGGGTAATCTCCTCCATCTCCATCGCTGCCGACGTTTCGATGAAATCCTTTTTCATCGTCATCAGGGCCGACGTTTCGATGAAAAAGGATTTCATCGAAACGTCGGCAGCGATGGAGATGGAGGAGATTACCCGGATGAAATCCCGAGAAGAATTCACTGCCATCATCCGCCGGGAGAAATTGAGGTCCTACATATTTCAACCGAGTCTACACCTTCCATTTCGGTGTTCTCGATGCAGTAGGCGTTCGGGAGGGAATTTCTCTTTTTCCAAAAACTCGTTAATACGCACTTTTCTAAGTTTAATCCTGATTGCCAAGTGTCGCACCAGCGTGGAATAGCATTTAGGTCATCTGATAAAGTTGCTGTGTCCTCAGGATTACGGATATTACGTAAGTTGAACTTGATAGCAGAGGCTTCTCCCGTTAATATTAGATTGGCCGTTTATTTGTTGTTAAAATGTCGAACATCGAAAAAAATAGCACAATTGCGGGTGGGAAATAAATCGACTCTTCATGTGATGGACGAATCAGGCTACTTGTTTTTCCTTTCCGATCGAGCTTCCCTGGGGCACCCTCCCCTTCCCGCATCCCTCCCCCAACACTCCCAAATCGAAGGGCGACGGTGAGAATTCGCGTGCTCGCGCAGCAGAATATTCGTCCTCGGAGGTGGGAGGGGCGATGGAGGAGAGGCGGGCGGGCGCATGGGGCCCGAAGGGTTGGGAGTGACGGGGATGGCTGGCGGTCTGCGCGGTCCGGGCGTGAGTTATGCTCGTCGTCGTCGTCGTCTCGGCGGCGGCAACTCCGACCGGGAGAGGGCCGGGGGGAAGAGGGGCGCGAGAGATAAAAAGGCCAGAGTGAGAGAGGCTGGGGGGAATGCAGCGTTTGAGGAGATAAGGCCCACCACACAATGGAAACACATCGGTCGACTGTCTTTGAAGAGCGAGGAGCCGAAGGCCAGTCGACGACGGGTGGCGCGCTCTCGTGGGTGACCCTATATCCTCGTTGATGGCGGCGCTTGTAGCCCACACCGATGCAACCGGGATATCGCGAAAGCATCCATTGGCTGGAATCGCGTTCATTTCAGGACTCAGTGACTTGAGGTCATGTAAATAAATGTCTAAGAATGTCTAAATATCTTCAATCTACGCAACACCCGCAAACCGCCTCGATGGATTTTGCATGTGGTTTTATTCTAGTTTACGGATGGTGACCTATCACCCCACCACACGCCCTTGCGGCGGCTTGCGGGGTAATATGTAGATTAGATGAAGGGCGTATGGCGGGGGGTGTTATGTCACCCGTATAAGAACGAACGAGCCTTCTACGAGAAATAAATCCACGCATGCTGTATTCAACCAAGTAGTTTTGTCCCACTGTTTATGCGCCCTTTTCGTAAGAAGGGTAAGTTTATTAACTATTCGTAAATAATTACTATTTTTAATGTTCTGTGAACTAATAATCTTCTTTCTCTGAACTAAAATCTCTAATAAAAAGCCCAAGGAATATTATACTTAACATAATAGCTAAATTTTCAAAAGGAGTCATATGAAAACAATGCTTATTCACTCTTAATTCAAAAAGAAAGCTTTGGCCGATATCTTGTCTAAAATTAGAATTGAAATGCATAAGTCCCTAATAGCAGAAACACGCGAAACTCTTGTTATTGGTCGGACCAAAAGTAATCTGCAGCAATCATATGAAAACAATGCAGATTCCCTATGGTTGTACGCAGGAATCCCCATGGATGCAAGTGCAATAACTGTAATTGTAATTTGCGGCATGGAGACAACTTTTCTACTCTTTTATTCAAATAAACGATATATGTATCTAAATCTAACGCCGAAGGCGTCTGGCAGGGGATGTCAGGTCAACACACAGTGATAATTATTGGATAATGAGTAATGGCATTTAGGAAGTTCATTTTGCCGAACGTAGTTACTTGCTGTTGTGGTAGTAAAACTGGAGAGGAAAAATAAGTCAATCGTGCCGATCGGCTCAGCAGTCAAATGTCCCTCAACTCCATACTGTGCTCGCCTACCGATGTAGTTTTTCGCTAAAAGATATTCGTCCTTCGTTGTGTGTTATGCTCGAAAGATTTTTTATTCATGTAAAAGTCGTTTCTGTGATCCTCCATGCTTCCTGTATCCCAATCTAGGCCATCCAATGATGTGGCGAATTCAACTTCATCGATATTGCTCGATGTGCCTGACCCAAGGATATTCTTATTTCGGGGAATGTATTGACGCCCCATCTTCGCCAATTGCGACGTCGACCGAACAACTCTCATCGCAGCGATTCATCTCAAACTAAAGCGTGACTCTAATTGCAGTTCTGGCCAAGCCCTGCGTTACCACACTAACTCCCTTGCATGCCAAGCCTTCCCTTCCTACCCCCACCCTGCAACCGATTTTATCCTAGCTCTTCGGGTTACTACTGCTTCCGCCCCTATCCACACCGTTCTCATTTCCACCTTTTAGCTTGCCTCGCTCCGAACAGAAAATCCGGTCTTAGCTTATTCTAGTGATAGTGCAGCGTTGTTTTAGGTTCCTCCTTCCGGTAGCATAACATACCCCAAAACCGCAAGGGCTTTCAGGGCATAAGTAGTCATCCTTGCGAACGGAAGTATGCTGGGAGACAGTTTAATGGCTTAATATTACAGAGTAAAACAACAGCTCACCCTTTTGATTTCTTTTGTTCTTAGCACTGCAGAATTTTCGTGGCAATAAGTGCAACCAAAACATGTGGTGCCACTCCTAATACTGGAGTGACAGCCTAGGAACCTAACCCGTTTAACCCCGGCAGATGGGACTTCCGAGGCCAAACCAGTCCTCCCGTTCTCCACCTGTGACCTCCCCTCCTTTCCGGATAAATTCCCCGCCCCCTTTTGCTCAAACACATCCGTGCACAGTTATTGTCCGCAGTGCGGAGACGGTTCGTTCAGATCTCCAACCCGAAATACCCGCCCTCCTCATGATGGGGGTCCCGCGAAGGGGGTGCATAGCAATGGGGGGGGAGTGCTCGCAGGGTTCAAGCCGCGCGAGCAACGGGAGAAGGCTCTCTCTCTCCTGCAGTTGTGGGGAAGGAGATAGAAGGAGGAGGAGGGATGGAGTGCCGACACCCGTCCTGGTGCCTTCATTTGAATCTTGTGACCCGAAGCCGTGGCTGTCGTTTAAATAGGGGGATCGCCAGCTAACTCATGCCCTTCAGGAGACAGGCTAATGATGTTCCTAAGTGAGCTATTCGACGACGTTTTCTCAGATGGGGGGCCCACAAGGAGGTGTGACGTGGCGCACATCGGTGACTCTTCAAATTTAATTGCACCCGTATATGTATGCAGTGTTTCCCCGTATCCCGGAGACAAATTAGTTGAAACCCGGAGTGGTGGTAACCCTGATTCTGGGTTGGGAGGGGAGTTGCAGAGAAGGAGAGGGATTTGTCTGGCTTATAATGACGAAACATGGGGCCCGTGAGCGACTTCGGGGTGGTCAGGAGTGGGAGGAGAGGCTGCGACGTAGGAGGAGAAGAAAACGAGGAGTCGTCGGGAAAAGATCATGGGAAACAAAAGGCTTGAGACCATCCCTCCGCCGTTCCTGGTGCAGGTTGGGGGTAGGGGGAGAAACGAGGCCTTGATTTTGGTGAAATCCGGAGCACGCACTCCGTCTTGGTCATTTCGTGGCAAACCCGAAAGAAAGGAGCCGAGGCGCTTAGCAAACCTTAGTTTGAATACCAGAAGCCCTCGCGCCCAATTCTTCTCATCCGCGCTCGCATATTCTCGTCTATGGTTCTTTTTGCTGAGGGCGAACGGAAGGAGTGAAGGGCGATGAAGAACATTTAGAATGAATGCCTACGATATTCCCCTTTTGGGAAAAATATATTATAAATGGCATTCGTGTCGAGGAATCTAGTTTGTATCCGTTACTCTGTGACATCCCTTACCGGCTGCTCGTTCCGCATACAAATAGCAGTATAAGGAAGGACTGGGATATCTTAGTGCATGTAAACCTGGGATTACAAATTTTTTAATCATTATTTTTTTCATTATGTGGCGAGTGGAATCACCGCAAACCCTATAGGTAATTTTTAGCATCCGATGTTGATGTAGTAAATAGCACGAGGGAGGAGGATTGTTTTGCGAATGAACGAAAGATACGCATGTCATAGGACCCCCCCCCCCCCATAGGACCCCCGCTTCCAGAGTGATACCGCTCGTATCAATAATAAAAGCTCTGATAATTAATAAGCCTGATACTAAACAGGTAATCTCGGTACATGGTGTTCGATGCGTCAGAAGGCAGCGACGCTAGAGATTAGTGAGCAACTGAGTAAGATTAGCTAATTCGTAGCATTAGCTACGAATATGGTATCAATAAGACGTATCAAAACCTTTAGTACAGATTAGTCAACAACGTTTCGATAACACAGGCTGGCGTCGCAAAAACGAAAGAAAATAAAAAAGTGATCAAAATCTCCCATCTTTCAAAATATTAGGCTCTGCGTGTCAAACCGCATCTCATTTAGTGCCCTTGAGTGTCTAGGTAAGCAAAGTATGAAAATAAGCGTTTAAGGAATTACTTCATCGTTCGCAGTTCTACAGTGGTTTACCGCCGACTGCACTTCCTGATATTAACGATTTGCCAGTGTCGAAACCTTGTACAGACATGCCAACTCTCCCGATTTAAGCGGGAGACTCCCGATTTTTCCTTCTTACGTTCTTGATGAACTGTTCAAATTGTGTACTTAGCTTAACATGTTAATAAAGTGTGACATTCATTAAAAATTGGCAAAGTGTCATAAAGGGATTAAGGTGCCATGCAAATATTGTGGTAATTAAAAGTGATTACTTCGTGATACACTTCTAAAAATCTCCCGATTTTTCATTTTTGAAAGTTGGCATGTCCTCCCGATTTTTCATTTTTGAAAGTTGGCATGTCTGCTTGTAGATTCATTCATTAACGGTTCATTTATGTAGGCGGTGCGAAGCCATCAATCATAGTCGTGTAATGTAATGAACGGGAAAAATCATATATTGTCATCAAAAATCGATTCTCCTTAAATTATTTCGATGGCATTATAAACAAATTACGGCGAGAAGGCTCTTAAGTTTCTACAGATGTAGAAAAATACTTTTAAAACTCTACGAAATACCCGAGTTAGTTGAAATCTTCTTTTCCTTAGCCATAGGAAGCCAAAAAAAGGGAACATATTGACGCAGACAGAACTCCGATAGAATACCAAACTCAATCTTCCTAGAACCTTAACGATTTTGCTCCTCTATTAACATTTACATATTGTGGAAAATGTACTCACCAAATGCAATTTGCTCTTATCTATGAGATCGAAATGGAGACATTCTACGTCGTTGTACTTCATCGAAAGACAGGAGAAAAACGTTTTAAGTGAGAAGTCTTCTCTTAATTCGCGATGCTCTATGGACCGCGAGATGCTGTGTGTGCAGAGTGGATCACCCAGAATTCGGTCGGGCCTCCCCCGATCCATAAATGCCGTCCGTTTCCTCTCTCCCCACTTCTCCCTCAGTCCCCCCACTCAACCCTACGTCTTTTCCCCCGACCCTCTCTCATCTTCGCCTCCCTCAGTCTCCCGCACTTCCTCTCTGACTCACCCCACTTGTGGAGCGAAGGTCGCTTGCTGCTGCTACTCCTCGTCCCGCTGCCCGTCCAATCCACCACAGTGGGCATCGAAACTGTTCTGCCCCTCCAGCGACGACATTCGGCGACCGAGGCGCATCACCCGTCCACGCCGTCGAGGAATCCCGAGGTCTTCCCCGCCGCGATCCCCCTCCGCAATGCCCATCCCACCGAGGTTGAACGGGAAAACATTCCCCCCACCTTCCACCACCAATGAGCTATGAGGTTCGAAGGGGATCAAAAAATTGATAAATTATCCCTTTAAATTGTTAATGCTAATTGAAACTCATTAATACGCTTCGAGAGATTACTTATGTGTGAAAATCGCCAAATCCCTCATCACCAAGATATACCACTTGTTTTCGATGAAATCATTTGAAAAATCGTAGGCAACTCTTGGTTCATAAGAAACGAGGATAATGCCCTGGACCCCTCTGCATGAAATTCTAACGGTCACAGGCATCACCTGTTAGAAACATTATGGGGCTACGGTGAAAATTACCGACGAAGCGTAAAAAACTACATACAGTTACATTTTCTTACACCTCTGTAAAATGTAACGTTTTAACATAGGGATTATGCTACTAACAAAAAACAATCACCGGACCCAACTACCAAATTGGTCAGGAACGGCAGACGAAACAACCCACGAAAAGTTAGGCATGGCACGGAAATATACTTTTAATCACTTGATCAATTTTCCATTTAGGATTTGTATTAGTAATAATTCCCTCTTCTAGCGACGAAATGAGGATAATGGGCGTCCTTCCATTCTCCTCCATTTTTCAAGATCACTAAGTGCAAGTAAATCAGAGTTTTGGGACTGGGGCCCAAAGCCATTGCTTAATTCGGTGTATTCGTTTTACATCTTGGATAAAAAACAACATAAGAAATTAAATATTATCTTTGCTTTCCATGGGAATAAAACTTTATTTGTCGACTAGTTTCGTTTACACTGTAACATCCTCAGGACTAGTGATACAAATGTATCACTAGTCCTGAGGATGTTACAGTGTAAATGAAACTAGTCGAAAAATAAAGTTTTATTCCCGTAGAAAGCAAAGATAATATTTAATTTCTTAAGTTAAACATGGATTTCTACAAAGTTAAGGCCTCAACCATTCAGTGCAAAAAACAACATCGCCCTTGCCATGTTGGTGGCTTCAATTTCGAAACCTCTATTGCCAATTTCTATTCAGTAATGCTGCTTCCAAAGGTATTGTGTTTTAGTGAGAAGAGGAAGGGAGCCTTTAAAGGATTGGGGATTCGTGTATATATTTGAGGAGGAGATAATTCCTATGTGAGAGGTAGATCACTGGAGAGCATTCCTTGTTAGGAGACTGGGTCAAGAAAAGAGAAGAGGTGATGAAGTTGGTCTCTGATGGATGGGTCAGTGATGTGAGAAACTTCCAAAGAAAAATTAAAAATTTTTACTTTCGATAAAATTTTGCACCCTTGTCCATTGAATTGGATGGAATAAGTTGTTAATTTTTTCTAATAAGTAATGTACATATGAATATTGATTTACCCAGTATTAGTAGAACAAAAGAATTGAAACTTACATTTCAAGACAGCCAATTCGATGCAGTAATGGCTTGAGAATCTCCTTAGGCATCGTAAAATGGAAGAAGTATTTATGAACATAATGGGCAACATATTCTCAATTTCATGCAAAAATATATCAATTTGAAAATGAATCCCATGAATTAGTTACTGAATAGAATATCAAATAATTAATTTCCTTATATTGACAATGCTGACAATTATTCAACAAGACAACAACTGGAATTAGTTAACTTACTACTTTCAGAATAATGAATTATAAATAACTTTTTTATTACTTTGAGGTATTCCAATTCTACGTAATTTATTTGTTGTCAACTTTGCATTAACCCACCATGTAAACACTTGTAAAAATAAACCAAATACATCATAATTTACTTTCTCATAGCTATCAATACACCTAAATGCATCTGAAGGTTGTTTGACTAAATTCCTAACTTTTGTTCTTGCAGAGTACAAATTCTCTTCGTATCCACCCAGCATGATAGCTTCAGCCAGTATTGCTGCTGCCCTTCATGGACTCGATTGGTGCGCTAAGACTGGCTGTACTCTGTCCCAGCTGCTGGATACTCTCCATCGCATTACATCAATTGAACCAGTAAGTGATTAAATCCCAATCATGATAATTGAGTGCCCATGATTTACGTGGTAGAAATCATTATTTATTTGATATCTAATGAACAAAAAGTTCCTGTCTCATACAGATAACACTAAATATGTATTTGAGTTTACATTCAATAATATGGGAATAGTTTTTAAGTTAAACAGATTTATTTTTGGTGAGGTTTTAACAACTTAAGCGATGTATAGATTTCATTATGATACTGTAATTTTTCTAATCAAGTTGTTGATAGTTAACCAGCAATGGAAAATACAGTGATGGGAGTAATACCCTTCATGTAAACTAAACTAATAATCCATATTTACTGGAGTTACTATCACTGAAATGACATATAAAAAAAACATTTGCCACTGTGACCTGCTATCAATAATTTGCTGAGGGTTTTAGTTTCAACAGCATGTAATGATAATGGAGGGAGCCATATCTCTTTTGGCTAAAAATTATCTTAGTAATAATATAGTGAGAGTCTGAAAGCTCAGGGGGCTTCCCTGAGTCATGAATTTTTCTGATCATGAGTCCCATCACTGGTCTCTTATCTCCTTTGGAGCTAAAAATTTATAATCTAAAAATCATTAAACAAATTGGCAAACTAGGTTGCTAGATGGGTGAACCCTTTGGCCAATGGTTGTCTATGGATAATGTCTAAAATGTTTATCTTATTGCCCCTTCTCCAGGACTACCTCCGAGGCTGTTTGGACCAAATTGAAGAAATGGTGACTGAGACCATCAGCAATCGAGGGAGTGGCGCATCACAAGGTGTAAGTGGCTCCAATTCTATGCAGTCACAATCATCAGACCCAAACAATGCAGCAGGAAAAGTGGCCGAACATGAGAAAGCTGGAACTCCAACAGATGTCCGTGACATTCACTTTTGACAAGAGTCATTACCGACAGATGCAGAGGTAGCTGAGAGTGTGATGGAATTTTCCAAATAAAGTCCCCCATTGCGAGCTGCCAATCCCAGAAGCAAGTGTCAATGCATTGACAACACTCATGTTGCATCTTCCTCCTCCTCTATTTCTTTTACCACGATTTATAAATGTAATTGCAGTGTTTCAGCCTCCCCTTCCACTAGATATTCTTCTGTCAGAGTGCTGTGAATGTGGTAATTAATGTCGAATGAAAAGAGATGGAGGAGGAGGAGGAAATAATAAAAAATTGTTTTCAATGCAATGAGGAGGGGTGTCAGGGCTTCAGTATTGTCAATTTTCAAGCAAACCAGTCGAAATTCTAGTGAATTCAATCAGGGCTAAAAATCTTTTGTGATCTTGAAGTGCAAAACAGGTTGCATTCATTGCAAATTTCTTGAATGCTGAGTTTATAGGGCAGAAATAATAATTAAAAAATTAGTGCTTCTGTATTAATTTCAGAAAGTGTGACACATGATTACAATTATTTCCAAGAAGACTATTAATCATTTGAATTTCCTTGAATATATCAGTTTTAAAGATCCCGTCTAGTAATCTCCTTCATTCTGCCTGAGATAGATGCAATGCATTTACTGCTAATTCCTACTTCAAATCATGCGCATAAAATTAATTTTCACAGTTTGGTGCTAAAAATATTTTGCGATATGTTAACTTTCACCAAATGACTCAGGAAATAGTATAAATTAATCTATTTTCTTGCCGAGCTAAAATTAACATTTTGCCGTTATTATTTGCAGTACTAATAATTACAGTGCCATGTTTCTAATCTAACCTGTAGAAATAAATATCTCCTCTTCAGAATATTGATCATTACCATTTGTATTATTCAACACGCCACAACACTGTAATCATTTTCTCAACTGTGAATCCCTCATTTTGATGATTGACACAAGGATTTCTTAAGACTACGTAATTATTGCTGTCATTTCACTTGAACATTTATTATTTGCTTAGTATGAGAATAGGACTAGCAGAATCATCTTTACAAATATATCACCAGAACAAGTCATATAGGTAACGTGCTTTAGCCAATTATACCAAATTTGAAGTTGTACAGTTGAGATTATTTACGCAATAACCACTGATGCCTGTATTTGCCATCATATATTTTTATATTTGGTTATGGAAAAAAAGGGTGAAATGGTTCTCGATGATTTACCCTTTTGAATGCGTATATCTGTATGCATTACTTGAACCTCATGTTGTCACACTTTCATTAATTACAAGCTAATTAGACTGCTTAAATAGCAAATTTTGGCTGGTTTGGTTTATTACTTGTCAAAATCTGATTTTTTGGAAAAATCCTGCTTTGCACACCCCAAGCAATAAGGTGTGTTTGCAAGATGTGGAGTTTGTAATGGGGGTCAACTTTATTTGGAATCATGGTTGGATAACACTGTATGAACGACCAGATGAATTTATGGACATCATCAAAAGTGATATGGCTGCATTTCCTGAGCATATGAGAAGGAGAAATACTACCTCACCACCATGATGATATGGAGCGACTAGGAAAAGTGATGTACTTTTAAGTAACTTTGGTGAGGAGTGTATTAACTATTGCTGTGAATCGCCATAAGGGTGCTTGATAAATGCTGAGGGACTTTGATTGTTTTCTATTAGCCAAACTACATGGAAACAACAAAAAGGAAGAATGGCAGTTTGTGATCAAGCAGATTTGGTGATATGCATAAATGCGGAACATTCATTTGTCATGAGAAGAACAAATGGAATAGGGCCACTTAATGTTGTGCATTTTGCCAAAGTATTTCTGAGTTTACATATGGTAAACATTTATCCTTGTCTTTGGTTTTGAACCATTCCATTTATTATATATTCTTTCATGGCTGAAAAAAATGTTCAAGAATCATTGAGCCATGCAGAAGTAGACTGATAAAATCTGTAGTTCGGTTGTTTCAAAGGAAACAAGTTTCATTAGTCACTGCAATGCAACGATTGAATTTGATAATTAACATTCATAGGCAAAGTTTGGTAGAAGAAAACCCATCATGCATTTGGGGAAAGCTATAATTTACGCTTGAAGACATGGACTTCCACATTTAAGAATCTTAGTCAAATACATAAGTACAGTCATTCTTTGTAAATAATTTTTTAATTTGGTTTATTCTGTCAGTCCTTGGACCCTCTAGGTTCCTAAACCCACAGAAGCCAACTTATGTGTTCATATTTTCAACAAAAAAGAAATGTCTTAGGAGAATGTGTTTTGTAGTGAATTTTCTTGGCTTTTGTGAAAGAATGTTTTCCTGGATAGTTTGAATGATAGTGAAAAGCAGGGAAAATTTCCTAACCTATTTATCTGTGGGCATTGGTTGCACTCAGCATTTCTTTACCAAGGGAATTTTTATCAACATGAAGCAACCATTAATTGTGATGTTTTATCAATGTTGATGCCTGATTATTCCTTAATATGTGTATATATATAATAATTAGAGGTTTCAGTTTATTGCTGAAATGTTATTTGAATATTACTCGATAACTACTTTGGGGCACTATACTCTCTATTATAGATGTAAATATTGTACTTAAATATAAAAAAATACCAAACATGATAATAGAAACAAGTTTATTTAGGAATAAATTGGCAATTATTTGGAATTTAGGGCTTTTGGAGCAAATTGCCCGAAAACCTTTTGGTGCTTTATGTTCACATTCATGAGCTTGAAGTGAATCACTGATTGCTATCACAATCGGAAATAAACTTTGCCAAAAACGTGCCATGCTGGATGCAAAAAAAAATGCATTAGTAAGAGTCATTATCATGATTTTCTGAAGCACTCACTTAATTTGGTGCTTTATATTAAATTTTCTATGCCCTGGTTAAATATTTGCAACAGTGGAAAGAATTCCTTTGTCAGACTTCGAGAGGAAAAGTCACCACATATCGCAGTGTGGAAATTGCAATACAGAAGGATAGTTCATTTATACAGGGCTTAAAAAAGCTCACATATCACATCTTTCTTGATCCTAACATAGAGTACAATCATTTCTAGTTTTTCCACAGAGCTGTACAGACTCAATTGATTTTATGTGGAATGAAAGATTTATAAATATAGAGGCTTTATATGTATATATATATATATGGATGTGTGTGTGTATATATATATATATGTATGCATGTGTACATATACACATATATATATTTACATTCATACCGATGCATTTCTGAGTCTCTGCATCTGTTATGACTGACTCTTATGAAAGATATTTTCATTTGCCTTATGAGAAGATTATCTAAAATATTGAACAGAGTACACATCTTCGTTTCATTTTACATTTTGAAAAAGTAAGTTGTGTACTTAATTGTATCCATTGTTGCAAATTTGTTTTTTTCTGGTAATCAAAGTGGTCGAATGACAGCCACATTGGTTCAACCTCTAATTTAGCTAGCCTCTATATGCAGAGCATCTTCATAGTGAATTTATAATCTAATAGCACCTAATTGCAATATAACAAGTCAAAATTTCATTAAAAAACCAGGTCAATATAATGTTGTTTTTTCTGAGTTGAATGTGAAATAGAGGTTGTAAAATTTATTCAAAAGATAATTAGAAGTCCATTCTATTTAGTTACGAATAGGTTATACCTATAGCATATGTCGGTGCACCCGAAACATTCTGATTACCTTTATGCTGTGTTGGTGGCTGTAGCTGTTAGCCAAATTATTCTCTAAGCTTGGTCTTCACAATTTAACTTATGCAATAGACTTCAACGATCACAACACATGATACCTCAGCATCAACAAGATAGCTCCACTATGTGGGGTAACACTTTCTCCCGTTTCTGTTGTAAATTTTATTTTATTGAATGAATGTGGTACTCTGAAAAAGTTAAACAGAAGCTAAAAGTGTTATAGAAACTATTTGTGTGCACAATAATAAAAGTGAAGATTTAGTATTTTTGGTTTTTTCTTTCGCCTTTTTACCTAGTAGTTTAGATTCTATGTTCGTGTACTTCACCCTATCCCTGGCCAAAATATCAGGGATGTCATTGTGTTGCTCAACAAAGAATACCTGACCAGAGTTGGGATCAATTATAATGGATCCTTAAATAAAAGAATTGTATGAACTAGATTTATGTACATGTGTCAAGAAATTCAAGCACTCTGTCGAAATTCACATGAATTCAAATGAGAATCAAGAATACTCTTTGCACCCTGTGGATAATTATCATTCCCATTGTCGTGCCATGGGCACTGGTAGGAATTTTAGCTCCCTTGGAAAATTCCTCCTCTGGTGACATAACTCTTAATGGTGGCTCAAATGTATTGTGGTATCCCAAGACTAATTTCATGCCTCATTATCTTGGGTGAGGACCAACTAATACCAGGATAACATTAGACTCATTACCCTTAATAAATGGGATATATTTTGTTGTAAAAGTTCATTTCATTAATGATTAACATTTTATTCAAACAACCTTGATGACTAGCTTCTCCGATCACAGCCCTTTTGGCAGTTCAATTTGACAGAGAATGTTAGCATGCATACATCTTTTTCCACTTTATTCTCCTACCTATTCCACACTAATGTCTCAAAACTTAATGTGTTTATAGCCATCTTCTCTCAACCCATATTTTGGAACCATGCCATGCCATGTCTTTATTTAATATTTTCTTTAAATCTTTACCCCATCATTAATTCTCTTCACCTTTTAAATGTTACTTTACCTTATGCAAATTGTCTTAACATATTCACTATTTCACCAATTTTTATCGTAAGTACTTATTTACTTATAAATACCTCATTTTAACTCACGTCATCCCTCTTTTATATTTGCTTTAACTGTCTTGTTCCTTGTGACTTCCTTTGAATTAAACTTGCCATGGTGGAAAGACTTATTCATTTTGATGATTCCTTGAGTTGTACATGTGAGAGCAATGATAATTGCATCGAGTAGGATAGCCCATGACTGAGAGGTTGAAGGGTAGGAGTCAGATTTAAGATGTTTTTGCAGAGTGTCTCCCTCAGTGAGCTGGCTACAAAGGCATCTGCCCTATTGGGACAGCCATTTGGGATGATGATGTCACTATAAAACACTGTTGAGGAAGTCAGCAGGAAACCACCTAAATCGCTGATACCAAGAATTAAATGAGTATCAAGAAAATCAAAGAGTCCTGGCAACTGTGGGACTCGGCCCAATCAAGCTGTGTATCGTGCCCAGCAGTGGAGGATGCCAGGTTTCCATGGTTTCCATCTCATGAAACCTTTGCAAAGCAAAAACGACAGTAGCAGCACGGAAGACCCCAGTGTGACAGTCATTTTGGTGATTGTGTCACATTGAAAACACCCATTAGGAATGGCGAAGAACCACCTTGATCATTTATTATGGGAAAAAACTAAGTTGCACTTTTCCAAGATTCAATGTGAATAGTGTCATAAGTATACCTGAAGATGGTTCTGTGAACTGAAATGCATTACCATTGCTTATTACCAATAAATCTGGGGCAAAGTGTAAATTTGTTTTTTTCTCTCATAATGATGAACTTCCACTACATCTCGGCTTAATCTGTTGAGTTAATTATTTATCTCAAGAAATGATGATGGACTAGAGTATTCAAATGAGTCTGCACCTACAGATACCATCCCACTTGCCCTTGGTCATGCCCGACAAGGCTTCTGTATGGGAAGAGTTAACCCCAGCCGTACTCTTATAAATGGGCAAAGGATAGGTAAGAGGAGTTAAAAAAGATATAAATTAGCAGAAACAAGCCCGTTCTGCTAATTTATATCTTTTCTAACTCCCCTTACCTATCCTTTGCCCATTTATAAGAGTACGGCTGGGGTTAACTCTTCCCATAATTTCATAAGGCCGTAGTTACCGTTCGCCTTATACAAGGCTTCTGTAGTCTTCATCTCTCAAAATCTCAGTAAGGCAAATCAAAAGCCTCTTCAACAAAGAAGGGAAATGAAATCAGACAAAGTAGGGACTTGGAATGTAAGGATGATGTTGAGGACAGAGAAATTAGAGAGTATAACGTGGGGAATTCAGAGAAAGGAAATAGTAATATTTTAGGGTTGAGCAAGGTGAGATCGAAGGGTAGCTGGGATTACTGGAGTATTAGTTAATAATAATAATAAAACGTATTTATTGGGACGTGATTGAGACTAGAAACTTCTTCCTCCGAAGTCCTATTTATTTACATGCAAGGAACTCATCGCTGGAAAACACCTGAACAGGACAGGGGTGTGAAAACTTGTGAAACCTACTTAGTATGACTAATATGTGGATACTTAATAGCAGTAAATGGTGGATATATTTTGGGAACACAAAGAAAAGTTATAAATTATATTTAAAACATTGCATAAAATATAAATATATCAGATTTAAATAAAGGAAATAAATAAACCATAATTAGAATAATTATAAAGTATAAAAAAATTCAACTAAATGACTTCATAATTTAATTTGATTGATAAAAGATTAATAAATATTGTTAAAAACAAAGGCTAAAATGTATTAAGTATATAGAAATAAAAATATCATGTAGATAATAGGTGTAGAGTTATATACAGTAGGGTGAAGAAAACCAGCAAGATATGACAGGAGAATTGAAGATAGTTATTATTCAGGTCCAGTTGCAAACATCACCATAACATGGAAAGAATGCTTACAAGTATTATCCCCTGGGAATCATCCCAAATAGCAAAAAGTTGGAATACATAGAAGATCCAGAGCATTTCAAATGAAAAATAACTAATAAACCATGACATTAAAAATGTAATTTAGAAAATAAGACATGGACATTGAAGAATGATTCAATATTATGGAA
Source organism: Hetaerina titia (assembly GCA_037158775.1). NCBI lineage: Eukaryota > Metazoa > Arthropoda > Insecta > Odonata > Calopterygidae > Hetaerina > Hetaerina titia. Next base: position 11,580,763 of record CM073775.1, read on the forward strand.
AATATTCAATGGCTAATTATTACTATTAAACAACCAGTTAAAGTAAGCTTTGGATGAATACAGCCTATAACATTATTAAAATACATTTCCTTGTATCTCCTAATAAAACACAACCTGGGGCCTGACACTAAAATAAACCCTTCTTCAACTGTTCATACTTCCAACCTCCCTTCATTCTACCCAACATGCCCATCCTACTTCTATGAAGGACAGTTATATGAAAATCTAATGGATGAACAGACTAGACCAGTCTGTGACATAATCTGCACGTTATGGTGGGTGTATGGTTTTAATTTGACTGTGCCTAATATCCCTTCCCCTCTTACAATCTTTAGCAACCCATTGCCAGCAACAATCTTGTGCATCCATCTTTCCTGCCTCCACTGCATTTCCCCCAACCATCCCTTTTGTCCATTTCACCTTTTCCAACCTTCTCTGCACCTAATTTCAAAAACCTCCGAAATACATGTATCATCCTACTTCAATGATAATATTTCTTAGCTGCTCAAAACCATGCTCCATATCAAAATTTAAACAAATCGTTTTTTTTTAACATTCATAATGAAGGTTCCTGTCATCATTCCCCTCTGCCATGTAAAAATTTCTTTGCCAAACACAATTCTTCTCCTTATATCTCTAATATTTGAAAATTTTGGTCCAAAGCTCTTATGAAACAGGCAAAATGTTCCACCTATTCGAAGTTTATAAACTCCTATTTTAATATTTAACTTGACTTTCCTATCTATCAAAAATTGCACCATCTATGTTTTGTTTACATTAGTCTCATGCCTATATCAGTGACTTTCTAATGAGCTTAGCAATGCTTGCAACCCTTGGGTGACAGACTAATTAAAGCTTGATCAATCCCAAACCATACTTGATTTTATGAATTCTTCACCAACTTTCATCCCCATCTCAGATTTCCACAGCCCTAAAATATCTTCTATATTTTCTCTTTCATCTCTCACTTTATATTTAGAGAGACGTGTAGTTGGTTCATGTATTTCTGTTTGGAGGGGGTGTTCCATCCCCTTCTCACTCTCAGTCCATGGCCTCCGTCTATGCAACAAGACCCCCTCAAAACAGAAATACATGAACCAACTACACGTCTCTATCGGATAATGTGGGTACCCTGAAAAACTACTCAAAAGGAAAATTCTCAAACCATCAACCCAATACACTCCTCTCCCCATACCAAACCGCACAAAATGCCCTAACCTTATCACCACTTTCTTCCCCGGAACCCACAAAATCCAACATATAATCCGTGAACTCTTCCCAATAATTAACAATAGTCAATCCACATCACCTTTATTCCCACATTGTCCCTCCGTTTCATTTAAATGCCCGTCAAACTTGCGGGACATTTTAAAGTAAAAAAAAACCACCTATGAGCAACCCTGTCTCTTCCCCACTCCTGTCCGCACCATGCAACCGTTCACACTGTAAATGCTGCCATTTCCTAAGACCCTTCACGTCCCTTATTACCAACTCCCAACCCAAAGCCACCTGCACCCCAAAAAACATTATATATTGCCTCTCCTGTAACTTCTGCCCTGCCTTCTACGTGGGCGAATGCACGACCACCCTTTCCCTCCAAATGAATAACCACCGCTATTCCACAAAATCTCCCACCTTCCTTAATTATCCCATCCATACTCACACTGCTTCCCACAACCAGTCTTTTGAACACTGCTTCTCCATTTCGGTGATTGAAACCCTTCCCAATTCCGCTAGAAGCATAGAGGTAGAACCCGCAAGATGGCACATGTCTGGGTGCTCCAGTCTTTTAAACCCCCCGGGCTGAACCAATCCCACTGATTTCATCCAATGCTGCCTACATTTCCACTCCCCCACCTTGTCCGCTTCCTATTGGTCCCTTACCTCTCCTCCCCTCACCCTTCTCCTGCACATGTCCTCTCCGCTCTTCCCCGACAACGCCATTCTGATGACGACGGCCGGGCCGTCGAAACGTCAATACATACTGTGAGTGTCCTTCCTTTATGTTTCTGTGCTTTGAATATTTTGTATCCGTGTTTTTATATATATATATATATATATATATATATATAATTTTTAGAAAAAAATATCATATTAAAAAAAATATATATATAATATGTCCCCTCCCATGGACTACAACCTTGTCGTGGTGGAAGGGCTTGCGTGTTCCGATGACCCCTAGAGCTGTGCTGGCAGGAGTAATAATAATTACTCCTGGAAGGGTCACCCATGCCAGATAGGTCGAAGGTTAGGAGCCAGACGAAAGGTAGTCCATGCAGCGTCTGTTCCTCAGTGAGGCGGCTGCAATGGCGTCTGACCCCAGTGGGGCGGCCATTAAGTGATGGTGTCACGTTAAAAACACTATTGAGGAAGGCAACGGGAAACCACCTCAATTATGATTCCCAAGAATATAATGATGGGCACTATAGATAATATGAGTCCTGGCAACTACGGGACTCGGCCCAAGAGGCCGTGTGTCGTGCCCGGCAGCGGGAGAGGCAAGGCTTCCGCGGTCGTCATCCCACGAAACCCTTGCAGGGAAGAAATAACTTCAGCAGGACAGAAGACTCAGAAGAAGGCGAAAGTAGTTAGAATAGGAACCTGGAACGTCAGGACAATGTTGAGGAGAGGCAAATTAGAAAATATTAAGCGAGAGATGGAAAGAGGTAACATAGATGTTTTAGGCCTCTGCGAGGTGAGATGGAAGGATAGCGGGGATTACTGGAGTGACAATTATAGAGTAATATACAGCGGCAGGGACGAGAGCCAACAAGGGGTTGCCATAATTTTAAATAAAGGGGTAGGAAGAAGCGTAGTCAACATAGAGCAAGCGACAGATAGAATTTTACTCGTAGAGATTAAAGCAGAGCCGACGAACTTGGTCATTATTCAGGTATACATGCCACCGAGCAACCACAAGGAGGAAGAAGTCGATAGGATGTATGATGAGTTAGAGGATATAATCGCGAGTGTTCCTGCAGGGAAACATTTGATAGTGATGGGGGATTGGAATGCGACGGTAGGCGAAGGAAGAGATGGTGGTGAGGTGGGGGACTATGGGTTAGGCACGAGGAATGAACGCGGGGAGAAAGCAATTGAATTCTGCAGGAGACAGGGGTTAGTCATCACCAACACATGGTTTAGACACCACAAAAGGCGTAGGTATACATGGAAAATGCCAGGTGACTCAGAAAGGTATCAGTTAGATTATATTATGGTTAGGCACAGGTTTAGGAACAGTGTGATAAATTCGCACAGTTTCCCAGGAGCGGATGTGGACTCTCACCACAATTTAGTTGTTATGAAATGTAATGTTCATTTCAAGAAGATAAGGCAAGGGCGGCGGGTTAAAAAATGGAATTTAGAAGCAGTAAATGAATTAACGAGGAAGGTGTATCAGGAGGCTGTAGAGAAAATGATGGATGACGGTAAAGAACTGAGTACTATCGAAGAAAAATGGGAATGTATCAAGAAAGGGATATTGGAAGCCACTAAAGACACTATAGGAACCGTTAACGGGAAAAGGATAAGGAAACCATGGGTAACTGATGATATGATTGCAAAGATGGATGAGAGAAGAAGATGGAAAAATGTAAACACAGAGTTAGGCAAAATGAAGTACAAAGAGTTAAACAATAAATTGAGAAGGGCCACAAATAAAGCAAAAGAAGAATGGTAGAAAACGCAATGCGAAGATATGGAAAGTTTACAGAAGAAGGGTGAAATTGGTGCTCTATACAGCGAGGTTAAGTTATTATCGGGAAGTAAGAAGTCAAGGTCTGTGCTAACAGTTAAAGATAAATGGGGTAAGATAATAGTTGAACCAGGAAAAATCCAAGAGAGATGGAAGGAATATATAGAAACACTGTATGGTAAAGAACTTAGGCCGACAAGGTTAGACATAGAAAAGGAACATGACGTAGAAGAAGATAGCTTAGGTCCAGGCATACTCGACGATGAAATAGAAAGGGCATTAAAGGAGATGAAAGCAAATAAGGCTGGGGGGGTGGACAATATTCCTGTAGAAATGTTGAAATGGTTAGGGAAAGGTGGGAAGAAGGCCATATTTGGACTGATTCGTAGTATCTATGAGGAAGGAATCTGGCCGGAAGATTTTGTGAGATCGGTGTTAGTTCCTATTCCAAAAAAGGCAAAGGCTTTGTCATGTGAGGATTACAGAACAATAAGTTTGATATCCCACGCAGCTAAAGTTATTCTCAGGATCATCAACAAAAGGATAGAGAGTAAGGCAAATGATTACTTAGGGGATGATCAGTTTGGGTTCAGGAAAGGAAGAGGTACGCGTGATGCCATTGCAGTAATGAGATCACTAGTCGTGAAGAATATAGAATACAATCAGGAGGTTTTTGCCTGTTTTGTAGATTTCGAAAAAGCGTTTGATAGAGTGAATTGGGAAAAATTAATGCGTGTATTGCAGAAAATAGGAATGGATTGAAGGGACAGGAGACTGATCCGCAACCTGTACATGTCTCAGACTGCTCAGGTGCGAGTGGGGAACGGAGAGTCGGGATGGGCAGTGTTAGGAAGAGGTGTAAGGCAGGGTTGCCCATTGTCACCGGTACTGTTCAACGTATACGTAGGGGAAATGATTAAAGAGGCATGGGAAGAACTGGAGGTAGGAATGAAAGTCGGAGGAGAATTCGTAAAATCGGTTAGGTTTGCTGATGACCAAGCATTAGTTGCTCAGTCAGCCAAGGGGTTGCAAGCATTGTTGAGTGAATTGGAGGTTCAGTGCGATAAATATGGGATGAGAATCAATATTAATAAAACAAAGGTTATGCGATTTTCCAGAAAGACAAAGGCTAAGCTAAATATTAAAATAGGCGGGGAAAAAATAGAGCAGGTAGAACAGTTTACATATCTCGGAAGTGTTTTGGACCAATACGGTCAAAGTGGTAGGGACGTAAGGAGAAGAATTGCACTAGGCAAGGAGGCTTTCTCAAGGAGGAGGGAGTTGATGACGGGGATGTTGAGTAGGGATGTTAAGACAAGACTCGTAAAAACTCTGATATGGAGCGTAGCTATGTATGGCGCGGAAATGTGGTCGCTGAAGCAGGAGGATAGACGTAGATTGGAGGCTTTTGAAATGTGGGTGTGGAGAAGAATGGAGAAGGTGAAATGGACCAAAAGGAAAACAAATGAGGAAGTACTGGAGATGGTGGGTGAGGAGAGGGGTTTGTTGAGAGAAATCCTATGGAGGCAGGAAAAATGGATGAAAGGCGTATTGAGCGGTAGTGGAATGTTGAAGAGGGTAATAGAGGGGAGAATGTTGGGCAAGTGAGGTAAGGGTAGGAACAGGATAGGGATGTTGGACGGGATGAAGGGAGGAAAGAAGTACACCGAGATGAAGAGGGACCTGATATAGATTAGTTTGCTAGGTGGGGAGTCACAAAATGTTTATTTGATAGTTGTGTCCATCCAAAAACCTACCTTAACCGGTAGATTACCTAATAATAATAATAATAATATAATATGTACACTTATTCCATTTCTCTCTTGATGTATCCTAGCTTCCCCATCCTTATTGTGTACTGTCCTTTCATATACAAGGGTAAGCCAAGCGGAAATCTTAAAACAAAAATAGTTTTTATTTCATAATTTCTTAAATAATGAAGTTTCTCTCGCTCATGCAGTTTTCATAAGCAGTCCTCTTGGCATATAACTGAAAGTGAATGATCTTTCCTCATGTGAGAGTTACGGCCCATTATACGAGGGTCATCCGGAAAGTAGTACCCGTTCGTGCCGCATGAAGTGCTGACGACGCGAGTAGCCGCTGGACGAGGTCAGATAGCTTCAGTGGCTTGTCTGCCTTCTCTGAGCCAAGTTGCGTGACGCTAGCATTGCCTGTGTTGTTTCTGTGATTGTTTACAATGTTTAAAAAAATTGAGAACGCCGCCAGTTGTGAAGTGAGGGCAGTGATTAAATTCCTCAATGCAAGAAACGTTCGCCCATGTGATATCCATCGCCAATTAAAGGAGGTGTATGGACACAATGTAATGGACGAGTCGTCTGTTCGGCGGTGGTGTCGCAACTTCAACATGGGGAAGGGGAACACACACGACGATGAGCGTTCGGGGAGACCGTCTGTCATTACAGACCAACTGGTGAGCTCAGTTGACGAATTCGTGAGGAACGATCGGCGCGTCACAATTGATGACATCTGTGAGCATTTTCCCAATGTTTCTCGAACAATTGTTCATGAAATTGTTAAACACCATCTGCATTATGCAAAAATTTGTGCAAGATGGGTCCCTCGCATGCTTACAGATGAGCACAAAACCAAGCGTATGGCTGCAGCACTGACGTTTTTGGGACGTTATTCTGATGAAGGAGACTCTTTCTTGACTCGTATAATTACTGGTGACGAAACATGGGTTTGTTATGCATCACCTGAGAGTAAACGACAGTCAATGGAGTGGCATCATGCTCATTCACCAAACAAACCAAAAAAATTCAAGACAGTTCTGTCCACCAGGAAACTCATGGCAACCATTTTCTGGGATCGACGAGGTGTATTGCTTATTGATTTTATGGCCCGTGGAGACACTATTAATGTCAATGCGTATTGTGAAACATTAAAGAAATTACGGCGGGCAATACAAAATCGGCGGCGAGGTCTATTGTCTACTGGTGTCATTCTCGTTCATGACAATGCCAGGCCTCATGCAGCTGGGATAACACAAAAACTTTTGCAGCAATTCAAATGGGAAACTTTCGACCATCCACCGTATAGCCCGGACTTGGCCCCTTCAGATTTTCATCTCTTTACAAAGCTTAAAGACTTTTTGGCAGGAAAAAGATTTGACAGCGATGAAAAACTTAAAGGAGTGACCCTGTATCTCAATGAGCTGGCGGCGAAGGACTATGCAGCAGGAATACAGAAACTTGTCACACGTTATGACAAATGCCTTAATTTGCTTGGAGATTATGTTGAGAAGTAGTTTAAAGTATCCTCTTTCAAATAAAATTTTTTATGTTTGTTAATATTTACTTTTGTGTCTTTATTTCACGAACGGGTACTACTTTCCGGATGACCCTCGTATGTTGGGAAAGAGAGGAGACTTTGGAAGTTGTGCAAAAAAGAAAGCATCTAGTTAAGTTAGAAAGAATAAGAGAAAGAGAATGTGGGCAATGAAGTAAAGTCTGAGCTGAGGTCAATGAAGAAAAGAGGAAGCACATGAGAGGGAAGTGAGAGGCAAAAGAACAATATGGGTGTCTGACCCCATATGCATTGGTACATTATGAGAGAATGAAGAGTGTGAGTTGAAGTAATACTTTGATTGCTTGGAATATAGTGTGAGATGAATTTCAATTCAGTCATGGACTTGGAAATATTGAAGATGAAATTAAGTGGAAGAGGTGAAAGGAATGTGTGGAGTGCAAAGAATCATTTACAATAATACATTTACAGTGGACTTATCTTTAGAGAGGATTGAAGTAGAACACACGTTTGATGAAGTAAACAAAGAAGTTAACACAACACAACTGCATTTAAGTGAAGGAGCTAAAGATCTACACACAACAAGGCACTAGAATTGATGATGTGACTAAGCTTGTTTATAATACTCAAAAGAAAACTTTAATGAATATGTGTAAAATCATTGGTTATCATTGTATCCATCATGTGTTAATCATTGTATTCATCATGTATTAATCATTGTATTCATCATGTATAAATCATTTTAATCATTTGGAAAAATATAAAAATACTTCCAGGAGAACATATTGTTCAATTCATTAAATTAAGAAACGCAATGCATACATCCAATGTTCTTTATTATCGTACAACTAGTTTCAACACTTAGGCGTCATCAATTTTTTTTTGTACCTGATGATGACGCCTAAGCATTGAAACTAGTTGTACGATAATAAAGAACATTGGATGCATGCATTGCGTTTCTTAATTTAATGAACATGAACTTCCACAAAGTTGAGCTTAAAACAATAGAAAGCATATTGCTCAATTCCCCGAACAGGGGGTGAATACCATTTGAACCCAAATTCTGATATTTTAATCAAAAATACTGAAAAGAATTACATTGCAGGAGGTTGAAACACAAAGCAGTAGAGTTCTTTGGGAGAAAGGTTTGGATTTAGGAAAAGTAATTGAACCAATTTTCACCCTTAGGTTGAACATAAGGATGAGAATAGGAAAGATCGACATACCCTTGCACTTGTGGAAGTGGAAAATAGTATTTGGTTATGTCACTAGTACAATATCATTGATATGAAGGACTAGTAGGATCTTATGATGACAGAAGAGTGATCCACCACGCATGCAAATACTAGGTGGCTGGAATTAATCTAATTTCAACTTTAAAGAAACAAGAAGTAAGAATGGTTTCAAGCAAGGATTTGTAATATGTACTATTTATTATCTTCAGAGTCTCCACCAACAGGTCAATCAATTAATGTAAAGTAATTGCTTTGGGGGTACACATCTACAGTGAAATAATTTGTAAACATGTTGCCTTCTTCTGATAATATATGTCTTATACCAGAGAGAAATAGTCATCAAAAGAAGACATTTGGGAACATACAGAAGGCATTTAAGAGGCACTTCCTGGACATTATTCTAATACATTTTGCATTCTTTATTTTCAGGTTGAGACATCCAAAATGTTGGGTCCACTTTGCGAGCCAATTGAAACTCAAGAATATGGCTTAGGCTGGTTGAGGGAAAGCTTTTCAGCCGAAGGGCTTTGTATCCACCAGAGGTAGAAGTCAAATTGAAGTCAAGCACTATAGCATGAACAAAATACGCATACATTTTATGTCCTTGAACTATTTACTAAAAATGAGGGATCTATGGTGTTCTATGGCATAGAAAAGGCTCATCCAAGTGACAATTAGAGAGAAGAATGGTTTCAGGAGCTACATTTAACTACAGCAATTTTCTCAAAATTCATCATTCCACTTCGCAAAAATTTCTAAAACAAGCCATTAACAATGTTCAACTTTCTATGTTAATCAATTTTAATAACAGTTCTGTCAGGAGTCTTAGCCCTGTACTAGCAAGCATTTTGTGAGTTGGTTAAAAACCATTAAATTTTCCACAATACAGAGAGAATATGTACTAATTGGGACAGAATGAAATCAAGTGCAACATGGGTGAGAGACGATTATTAGTTTAAACCCACGTACTCAGTAACATAACCTGTCTTTTACTGAATTGAAAATTAATATTTTGCTGAAGGAATGACTGATATTGAAACCAAAAGACATCAATATTTATTCGAGTAAAACAGAAATAGCACCATATTTGTGATATGGTGCTATTTCTGTTAGACTATGTACCAAATGGTACTCTTTTGTCTGATACTTAGTACGTACACACATCTCCATGTATAGACTATTTATATGGGTATTTGTGGAGGCCAATGTTTAAAAAAGGAGACCAGAGAAAAAGTACTTTCAGCAGTAGCATAAAGAACAGGTTTCCCCTCAACCATAAGACACGCATATATTCCTAGTTTTATTGGAAGATAAATAATGGGGCCAACATGTCAGTGAAAAGTCTTTCCTAATCTATTACATGGCTAGGAATGATAGCCATGGGAGTATATTGCCTGCATCTAAGTGTGGAAAACTTTCCTGGCCATATATTAAACTTCCTTTTAATCTTCTTGCACTGAAATTATTATTTTTGCTTAAAGAAGGTATTGCACATGGGGAAAAGTACCACAAAAGTCATGTAATTATGAAATATTTTGGCATGAAACCAATAGGACAACAAAGGAAAGACAATTTGCCACTTTATTTGTGATTCCTTATAAATGATGAATGATAAATTTTTAAGGCTAAAGTTTAATAAACATTCTTTCCTGTCTGGCCAACTATTTACAATGGGAGATTAGTTAAATTATGGCTGAATTACCATTTTGAAATGATACACATGAATAGCCATACATGACAAATCAAGCTGTGAGTGGCCATCAACAGGCAACTGTAATTCCTAATCAACATGAACGAACAATAAGAGAATGGGGGTCTTTAAGATAGAGTGCTCCTTTGATACAATAAAATATTCATACATTTAAAGCAAATATTCTACAATGGTTATGTTACTAAAGAATATCATTTCTTGGAATAAGTTATGACATAAAATTTAAAAAAATACCTTGGAATTGACTAGCACAACAAAGAATCTGGGACGGTCTATTAAGATAAGTTTTAGATGCCAGAACTTTACTGAACTTAATAAAAGAAGTTCTATTCTTAAAGCCAACTAAGAGCTTGCTCATGAGTCTGTCTCGGCCGGTACAGACTAAAAGACTTTTCAGTAATACCAACACAAAGATTTCTCCACAAAGGACAACGTTATCCAAAACCTGGGAATTAATCTCCCTAAAATTGACACAGTACACCCAGTAGTACTCCTTTTATTCACCAGCATATGCAAACCATGTGCTCATCATCTAGTATATGACACAGGGTGGGAGCCAGCTGGTGAACAGCTGTCGTCTCTTCTAGCTGATTTATCAAGTATTAGACAACGTCTCCTAAACTAGAGCATTTTTCCATAAAATTGAACCAGTTCATTAAGTACAACCTCTATATGCATGTGAATGGAAAACCTATGCTCATGGACTAGCTTAGGATCCAGGTCCCACTATTTGTGATTCTGTGAGTCGTCATTTCAGGCAGAATCCACAAAATACTGGAAAATATCTCCTAAACTAGAACATTTTTTAGCTTGAAATTGAAACAGTACACCAAGCACACTCTAGACTCTCTAATTGCACGCATACACAAACCATATACTTATGACTTAATACAGGATCCAAGACCCCCCAAACATTACTAACATAGTTAACTAAGACTGGCCCAAGACAACAGTTGTATTTTCTTGTGGATTTTCCATGCATTTGACAAAATCTCCTGAACTAGAACATATTTAAAATTGACAAAATACAATAAACAGAACAGTTAACGTACCTTTTGATGGAACTCGAACTCACCGACTCCGGTGGCGACGTCCTAGCCTGCCAACCCAGCGGTCGCGGGTTCGATTCCCGCCTATTTGAATTTTCCCACCTGGGGCACGAGTTTTTGCAACTATCCTTAATCTAATGTGTAGAGGTTAGCTGGAAGAAAGAACTAAAAAGTCTCAATCTCGCTTCAGTGATGCCTTTAAATAATAAACTACACTTGAAGTGCTGTCAACATCACATGCAAAAAGAGATCGGGATACCTATGAGACATTTGATCACCATGGGATTCGAACTTAGGGGTGGAAAGCCACTACACTTGTCAGCGCTCCTCACTTTTCTAAACCGGGCGCGGTCTAATGATGTGGATGTTATTTTCTCTTGAAATTTGTTGCCGGAGTTTACGATTCAACGTACCTTAGCTGCCGCCTGACACATTTAGATCAGTATGTTTAACTTCTAGAGCTGCAAGTACTCCGTTTTACTCAGAAACCGAACTTCTTTAAAAACACAGGGGACCGGGATAGTGCGGTGTCTAACGTACAGGATTCTCACCGAGAGGGCCCGGGTTCAAATTCTCGAGACAATAAATATTTTTCAGCGGTATCCCGATCCCTAATTGAGGTAGTCACCAGGAAAAAAGAAATTCCTTTTGCCAATAAAAATTACAGAACTCCGACACCGGTATTTCGGTCACCAGGTGACCATCTACGGGGAGAGAAATCGAAAGGGAACTTGACAATTGAAAGAAGACTTGCACCAGGCACTGGCCAAAGTCAAGTGGGTGTTCAGTTCAGGTCGGGGGGGTGAGGTATATATACCTGGAGGGGCAAGGAAGGAGGGGTTAAGCGATGGTCGGTAGGTGGGGGGGAGTTTGTTGAGATCACGTGGGAAGGAGAGGGGGAAGAGTGGGGGTTCTTAGGAGGGGGCTGCCTATTTTTGAATTGACTAACGAAATTAAAAAGTGAACTGTTGATGATGTCTAGTTCATAGTTTATTCTTGTTTAAGTAAATGTGTAAACTCTCACATGCATCGAGTTTACAGTGTTGCATCGGTTTTAATAATGTTAAGTCGTTTTGAGTGATGGAGTGTTCAGTTTTAAAAATGTGTTTGGCGACAGCTGATCTTTCGAAACGTCCGTTCTTAAAGTGTGCTTTGTGTTCTTTAAATCTGATTTTGGGATTACGTTTCGTCTGTCCAATGTAGGAGAGTTGGCAGTGTGAGCAAGTTATTTCGTAAATACCCGATTTGTCTAAACGTGGTGTTCTGTCTTTCGGGTTCCCTAAACGTGTAAGAAGAGTGTTACGGTTAGTGTAAGTGACTTTGGTGCCAATTTGTTTAAAGACCTTAGCAAGGCCTCGGGTTAATGTGGGGTAGAATGGTAGTGCGATAAATTTGTTATTTTTGTCTTCCCGTTGTTGTAGGAGTGTTGTATGTTTATTGGCAAGTTTTCTTTTTTGTTACTAACTAATTTGTCTATAATTTGGGGTGTGTATCCGTTGTTAATGGCTATTTGTTTGATGTTTTCCAACTCTTTGAAATAGCGTTGTTTGTTGAGTAGTGTCGTCAGTAATCTGTGTATGAGAAAATTAAAAGCTGCCATTTTTTGTTGAAAGGGGTGGTGTGAATCTGCTTTGATGTAGTTGTCAATGTGGGTCTGTTTTCTAAAAATGTCAAAATCTAAGACCTCTTGGTTTCTAATTACCAGTATGTCCAAGAAAGGCAGTGAGTTGTGTTGTTCGACTTCAAAGGTGAATGTTATGGAATCGTGTTTTTTGTTCAGCCGGTCCAAAAAGTCATTTATGTCACACTTGCTGGTGTCAAAAATGTCGTCTTCGTATTTTTGCCACTTTTTGACTAATTTTTGCCATTTTGCTAATCACGCGAACTCGACTATATTTGACGCGTGCTACTGATGCAGTAATAATCACTGGTTCACCTATAAGTTTAAACTTTGCCTCAAAGATTAAATTATATTAGTCTATCATTTGTAAGTATTTGTTTCAAGGCAATTGACATGTCATTTCTATGAAAGAACATTTATAATATTTTGGTCAATGATACTGTTTTGTTTTAAAATGATTTATAGACTGATAATGTTCGTACTAATTCTATAATAAATAAATGTATATTACTCTCTTCAGTAGAAATGTGCTAACATATTTTAAGGAACACATTTTAGAATCAAAACATAAAATGGTAAATGGGTATTAACAATAAACAGAATTATCAATTTAATAGTGTTTGAGCGTTGAAAGTGCCTCAAATATACAATTTGGTTCGGAAATCTAAATGAGAACAAATCTCCATGGACTAAATTAAAGAGTACATCTGCATTTTTCAAAATAATTCTCTTGTGTTATCAGTATGATCCAAACACATTTTCTGTTTTTTTTTACCTGTATTCTCTCATTATAGGGTGATGGTATTTTAATAAGTAGAACTTTGGGCTATAGACAGGAGGGTCTGGGTTCAAATACGATTTGGACACCCTCGGCTCTGGTTTCGAAGTGCTTTGCGAAGACATTGAGGCAAATGAGAAAGATCTTTTTATTCTAAACTGAAAAATTTTGTCCTATGCAAACGATATTGCAAAAATCACGCTTTGACAAGCTCCTTCCTATATTTCTGGTTGTGTATGTAATTACAGCTATATTATTTAAGAGCTGGGTCTTAAACAGTCTTGGCTGATGAGATGAGATATTTTGGAAGTGTTACAGACTTCGCCACTCATTGAATGGTAACTTGGTATCTCTAAGAAATGGTATTGGAATCTCTTTAAAAAAAGAATGTCTTCTTCGATGTAATTATTCTAATTGGGATTTTAAAAAATGTTTTGAGGATTATCCATTTATTTACAATAGTAATAATATTTAGGGGAGGCGATCGGCAGCCAAAGTCATTTGCACCATTAGGGATGGAGAGGAAAGGATGAGGGGTGGAGAGAAACCCGGCGTCGGCATTAACCTATTCTTAACGAAAGGCGCCAAGGGGTCCGCAGCTTAACGTCCCATCCGACGGACGGCGTACTCACTCAAAGTGCTCTCCACAAAGCACCTCAAGTAGGGATCGAGATACCACTGAAAAATATTCGACGCCCCGGGATTCGAACCCGGGATTTCTGGGTGCGAAGCTTATTTACGGTATTATAAGTTCCAAGTGAATTCAGAGCAGAAAAAGTAAAAAAGAAACACTGACCTCGCAGCGGTCAATGAGCAGGTCCAATATCTCGAATTCCCTGCGCTCAAAAGCGAGATATTAATTCAATACCACTAATCATAATCAAACTAATCTTTGTACAGGTGCACATTTTCAATTTTTACCCAATACAAATAACTATGGTGCTTACAAATCTAACGATGTATTCAATAGATGATGGTGATTCTTGAAACAGGACTTTTTCTTTCAATTGATGCGCTCGTAACTATGTCGTCCACTTCATTAGTGATCGCTAGACATTTGATATAATCTCCTTTAAAATACTGGGTAGAAGAAAAATTTTGGAGTTGCAGTGACGGATTTATTGTATTTTCCTTTCCAGCAATCATATTGAGTCCATATACTAAGTTGTAAAAAATTATATTCAAAATTACGTACACATTTGCGGCCTGTAAGAGTGCAAAATTACTTCTCAAAGCTTCTATACTTTAGAAAAGAATAGAAAATAGTCTCGATACATTCGCTAAATATTACTTGAAAATATATATTTATTTATTTTTCCATTTATAAATTTAGGTATTGGTAAGTATCAAAAGTTTATCAGCAGAATCTTTCACTACAAATTCATCCTGCTGCTCATGATAATAAACTTGTCCTCACGTTACTGCAGAACTAATTGGAACTTTACCTGCCTGGTATCTCGAAGCCTTGGAGCTGATGTGGAGAGATCTAAAACCCTGCTAAAGTCACATATAGGACAAATATTCTTACTTGGCGTGAAATAGGACAGAAAGGATTAGAGAGAACAAATGCATGCATGCATTTGTTCTGAAAATTCCAATTAGGTAAACCATATATTTCAAGGAGTTGTACCTGTAAGCAGTGATTCGTAGCTTTAATGAAAGATACGATACTCACCTCGCCCTAAATTTAAGATTGCTTGTTTTTTTCAATATAGCAGAGAAAAAAATATAAAAATACGGTAAGCAATCACCAGATTATTTTCGTAATGGGAAAGAATTGTGCCTAAGGTTCACGGAATGGTTGAACAATACGAGTTTAATTCCCGATTTTTCCATTTCATGAAACTTCGTGTCTTCATCTCCATTTAAGGATTACGAAGTTGCGTCTCTTCACTCTGGCCATAACGTATGTATTCCCTCCCTCTCTTCCCCTCCTAAACTCCTCTCCTCGTTTTCTTTCAGAAAATGGCGACAAATTAAGTGCCATTTTGTAGTTGGGAATTAATTAATGTGGCAAAGTTGGGAAACTGATATCTGGTCCACATACTGTTAGTGTGGACGGTGGTCCTGATAATTAACATTAGCCATGGGCCTTAGGGAATACAAGGCATGGAAAAAACTAAAAACCTACAGTTATTTCGACTTCAGGTATATACGAGTGCAAAGTGATGCACGATGTTCAACTTGAAAAATACCTAGTTTCCAACAGTGTGCCAAGTATTTGAACAAGTTTCTGCTGAAAGGCACTTAATTTATTCACTGAGCATTTCACATAGGAGGTTTGTCATAGTCAAGAATATTCTGCTTCTAATAAAAAGTGATTATGATGCCCGCATTTCAGGTTAATACTATTTTTATCGTTTTCATTTTTACTTTTTGATACTTTGTCTCAATCGACTTTAATACTCTATTTCAATTACAAATAGGAGTGCTTTAATTTCTTATCCTGATTGGTTAATTAATTGACCTCGCATTGACAGGGGTATTAGATTCTTCTCTTTGTTATGAATATATAAGATTATCAGTAAAAGTCAAATGTTTGCAGACAAATTATTACATTTTGATAATAGGCACATAAATGGTGTACCAGTTGACATGATTTAAAGTTTCTTAATCAAAGTTTAACATTTACCTTCAGACAACTTGTTGTTAAAAGATTTATTTTTGTAATTTTGATGAATTTTGCAACCAACATCAGAATAAATAAATCATATCTTGCATTTATGTTTGTTTTAAATCACTATTTATGTTATCTGCTTCAGAATTTCCTTACCTATGCATGGGAATACAAAGAGGGAGAATTAATATTCGGAAGTATATATTTCACATGAATACTAGCTAAATAAAATTAATATTAACCAATGCAGTTTCAATATAACTAAATATGCCCATTTTTTCATTAAAAAACGAACGGTTAAGTAATTATGAAGTATGTGTGAACAAAATCCAAATACGAAAAGCCCGCGGTTATCAAACTTTAGTGTCATCTCTGTGGCAAAAGCAGTACTATCTGGAATGACAAGCGACCAGTAGCGCCTCTTAAATTTAAAATGTTCGAACTAGCGGATGTTAAATGTGAAGTATAGCACATATATAACAGACCAGTCCTGGTGTTGACCGTTCAGATAAAGAGTTGTTTCAGACTCCCGACCGGTAACTCGTCTAACGCGCGTCCCCGTCGACCGAGAAGGAATTTCAGGTTCCATTGGGTGAGTGCTGACAATTCAATTTTTTGCTCTCTCATTAGTAAAAATAAAAAAAAATATAATGTGGCGATTTAAATGTGGTAGCCCACCTATTTTGGTAGTAACCCAGTCAAGTTGCTGTCTTTTCTATCCAAGAGCGCAAGTGCATCCTAGAATGTAACACACCAAATAATGCAAGTCTATAACTAATTCGCGGGTTGCGGTGGTCTAGAGGGTAGAGCGTTGGGCTGCTGACCGGAGGGTCCGGGTTCGATTCCCGGGCAAGGCACTTTGGGCACCTGCAGCTCCACCCAAGCTTGTTGATTTTTCGGGTACCAGATCTTCCTGGGAAACCATAACCGGCACAGGGAAAGGAACTGGCCCCCCTACCCTGATGTGTGAATATTCACACGCCGTCGGGCTTGGTACATGGGTGAGCTCTACCATCACCTACTAAACCTCTGTTTATGGTTTTATAACTAATTCCTACAATATTTAATCGTCAAAGCGTTTCACGTATGAGTTCGGAAGCCCAGCCAAAAAGCCTTTTTATAGCGTTCGGAAATATTTGGGGATTAAACACCCCCTGGCCCCAAAATCATTGGCTCCGCTCACACGACAAGTACAACTCCTTAATTCGAAAAGTGCATCCATTACCTTTTGCTCCCGTTTTTCTTATTTAGTTTCCCAATGGGAAACGCTACCTCGCATCTCCACTTCGGTGGTGAGTGGCAAGGCGTTCTTTAACACCAATATGATTGAGGGTATATTATTATCATAGGTAATCTATCGGTAAAGGTAGGATTTAGATGGACACAGGCTACTAAACAATTTCTTTGTCTCTCCCAATAGAACAAAACCTAATATCCTACTCAACAACGACCCCCTCTTCATCTCCTTACAATTTCTTCCTCCCCCTTCATTCCGCCCAACACCCCTATTCTATTCCCACCATGATAATTTAAGAGGAATGGAAAATTTTGAGAGGTTCTTTTCATTTTAATTATTGGGGTTCTTAATTTTCGTTCTTTTATGACACGAGTGATGGAAGGGTGATGCATGTTCCGCAGTCTCCGGAACCCATTTCTATGCTCCCGTCACAGGAGCGGCGTAAATCAAGAAATGCCATTTCCCTCCCTATTGGAAAGAGAGATAGTCCACTTGGGGGGGGGAGGCCTTCATCCAATCGCACCCCTTGAGCGCCGCTCCTCCAGACTCCTCTCTCTGGAAAAATGATGTAGACCCATCCATCCTGGTGCTTGCACCCTCTGCCACACACCTTTGCGGTAGATCGCGGGGTATTTATGTGAATGTAGATGAAGGGAAACAAGGGCATTAATAAATTCTTTTTCGTTCTGAAGTGCTTTCCTCTCTTCTATAATTGGTCTAGCCTGTCTTGGTGATAGTGTTGGTTCCTTGATTATTGATTTCCTATTTAATGTCGATGATGGTTACCTATTAGTTAAAGCTTTAGCCTGGTCTGGTGTATGGTGAAGTGTTCATAGAAGGTGGGGAAAATTTCTACTAAAGGGTTTACTAACCCTAATTTCGGCATTCCAATCAGGTTTTCGCGTAACTGCCAATCGTGCGGGGGGTGGGAAATATCATTTTGGCTTTTCGGCGCAGGGGCCGATTTCCTCTCGTTTCATTCGAATAATCTGACCGGGCGAAGGGAACTTTCTCTGAGGCCCTTGCTGCTCGTGAGGTTTTTCATAGAGTGAGTTTACCTTCCACGACTTTCCCAAAGTGATCTCAAAGAGCTGCAAACCTCTCTGGAGTTCTTGCAGGAGGATTGAACTGACCGACTTTGTTCTCGGCGGATTTGAACGTATGTGATGTTTCTTGGGCTTTTGACCCTGTCGGTAACACAGCCCTATGCTCACGAATGGAAATAGTGGTATTGATTGTGCCCATATTAATATTATAAATATTATATATATTATCATACATGAATTTTACCTGAAAAAGTAATTAGACTTTCCTAAATTTAACAAAAAACTTCCTTGACTTGATTTTCCAAGTAATTGGGAAGCTGTGCGGGTGCTCTGTTCAAGTGTCTAATCATTGTCCTGACATAGAGTCTGACCATATCCCCTATTCACTGATGCCGACTGTTATCTGGTTCACTATCACAAGAGGTCACAAGGGACAGCTCAACCGGAAGGGAATAGATAGTAATACTAGCAAGCACCAAGTTGGATGGTTAAGGTATAAGGGAAAGGAAGAGTGGTTAAAAGATTAAGACCAAGGAAAAAATGTTCATTAAATAGGCAAAAAAAAGATCTGCTAATTAAAAATATACAACCGTACAGTTTTAGGCTTAATTTTGTGGAAACTTTCCAAATTGGAGAGAAATTATAATTAATAAATGTGATCTCCACTGTGGTGTTTTTATTCACACTGAATGAACACATACGCTTTATTCAAGAGTGAATAAAAATACTATCGTGGAAATCACAATTGCTAATCATCATTTATCTGAAATATATCCACTCATTGAATATTATTGCATGAAAGTATTGTATTTTTTTCGTGCGAATAACTTCGTTCCAGTGCATGATTGAATATATATTTGATTTACAGGTATATGACTGATAAGCGATACTTGTAATGATTTATATAACCGAGTCACATCGGGTGACCGCCGCAAGGAGGGTCCGCTACTGTTCCTTTTATACGTTCACGACATCAGATCTCAGGTTTCCCGTAATTGTCGTCTATTTGTTGGCGATGCCGTGATATATAGGGGAATATAAAGTCATTAAGATCGAGTATCATTAACTAACGACCTAAATGCAACCCAAAAGTGGTGCAAGACATGGGAGCTAGAATTAAATTTGAAAATAATTTATTACGAGACATTTTTGGAGGAAGAGTGTTTCACCCGAAAAGAGATACGTATCACATAAAAGGAGATCAACAGGACAAACGTAGAATCGGTAAAATATTTGTGTGTAACGATAACTAAGGAAATGTGAAACACATTTGTGAAATTTGCGCGTTATCAAATAAAAAGTTAGGATTCATAAAAAGGGCACTTGGGAATGGTAATGAGAGGGTCAAGGAGCTTCATTATTTCACGTTAATTAGACCCCACATAGAGTATGGGGTCCTCACGAGGTTTTGGAACTAAACAGAGAGCAACGTAGGTATGTGAAAAGTTGTTATGAACAACCTAGCGGTGTCAAGACATTATTGGAAGAATTAGGATGGAAGCTACTAGTTGATCGTAGACTTAAATACAGGTGAAATTTACTGCGTGAATTTGAGGTAGATTACTTATCTGGGGATGTTAAAGACATATTACAGGCTACAATTTACTATGGCAGACCAGATCACATGCGTAAAATCAGGGAGATTTGTAATAGATCGGATAGATTTAAAATGCTATTTGTTCGTCGTACGATTGGAGATAAAAAAGGATGCTACAGCAATCGCGTAGGAGATAATTAGAATTGGCAGTTTATCTATATTGTCTTTACCTTGAATGTTATTGTTTTTATTGAACAGACCCATCTTTTTATAAATTCTACTGCATTATTTGAATATACGTATGCTGTTATTGAATATTGTTTCATTAAGTACTTTACTTCGTGGGATTAACTTGTTTTGAGTGCATGATCAAATTAAATTTTGTGTAGACGTGACATTATTGGGATTGTGCATGCATGGTTGGTGACCTAAGACCCCCTGCCACACGCCCTTTCGGCGAGTTGCGGGGTATTTTGTAGATGTAATAATTTACTAACGATTGTTTTGGAAAACTGTATAATTTCAAAGCAATAGACAATTTCCAGATTTATCGGTAGCTTTCGTCTAGACATTTAGTAAGGTTCAGAGCGCACAAGTTTAACAATGAACCAAAGGCAATTATTATCATGGCCCCACACGATTTGGGTAGGTTAGACTATAAAGATGAGAAAGGGAGATAGACTCCAGTACAAAGAGATATAAATATTCGTTCTTTCTTCGGACAAACAGGAATCTTATTAGTAAGAAATAAGTCATCATAGAAATAGTAAAGACGTTCGATTTACGATTGAGGACAAGATTAAACGCTGGCTGAACGTAGACATCAGGGATATTCGTCGGCGCATGTGTACGTGTATGCTAGTCACTAATATATGTATTTGCGTATGTGTAAGTTAAAATGGATTTTGCATGAATGCATACGCCTTTGTGGGTGCGATTTTCCATGGATTTGCTAGTTTTTAATGCGGTTTTATTGTTTTACGGGTGGCGACCTAACACCACCCCCACCAAATTCCTTAGCAGAGGCTTGCGGGATATTCTACATCTACATACATGTAATTCGGTTCGGGGCTGAAACTTTAGAG
This sequence comes from Hetaerina titia, assembly GCA_037158775.1. NCBI lineage: Eukaryota > Metazoa > Arthropoda > Insecta > Odonata > Calopterygidae > Hetaerina > Hetaerina titia. Next base: position 11,601,640 of record CM073775.1, read on the forward strand.
ACAACTGGCCTCATAGGAAGACTATTTTAGTGGATTTTCGGTCGGCCAAAAAACCTGGGTACTGGCGGATACATTTCTATGAGGGCATTTTACTTATCGAGGATTTATTAACACTTCAAATGGGTTGATGGAGGTTTTGGGCTCTTTTGATCTATGTAAATCCACTTTTTGAAGTCTCTGAAATTCAGTGTAATTACTTATCAATTTTAAATTAACACTGGTAAGGATACTCAGGTTCCCGATCTCGCCGTCCAAGAAGAACCATACCCACAGTATTATCCACTACAATTTTACTGGCTCATTTCCATTGGGAACATAATGGGAGGTCAAGGAAAACAGCTTTCGGCTCCATAGTCTGATCTGGGCGATGGATGATAATTAATGAAACGAAGATGAAAGAAGGTAGGCTATTCACTTATCTTCTGGATTTCCTGTGAAATCCAAGTTTGTAGTCGTTTGAATACTCGAGCGCCTCTGCGAAGAAGGTCGTTCTCTGCCCTTCAAGAAAAGAGCGCTTGGGCTATGCCACTTCCTCGTCACCCACGAAACGCCGACCTTGTAACTGCTCCTTCCATGCTGGATAGTTGTGAAAGTCACGGGATGCTGCGTTGGGGCAACGCGGGCGATGTTGCAATTACACGTTCAGGGAACTATGCCAAGTTGTTAGGGTAATTATTAGACAGATTTATTAGCAAATAAAAAGTTTGTCTCCTCAATGTTTCCCCAGGAAGGATTAGAAAGTGTTGACCCTCGTTACTGAAGTAGCGTCCAATAATCCGACGTCATCCAATTCGCGCGTGTTACCACTGCCACACGAATAAATTAGAATTTTGGGTTGCTGCTGTTTGTTGTTATTTGTCAATCAATGGATTCGCGTCCGATGCCTGATAGGAATTATTTCAATTGGTTTCAAACATTTCAGACTCAGTCGACACGAAAAAGAATGCTTCGATCTTTCGGGTCACCTGGAAAACCCTGGCATTCTCAAGGTGCAATGGAACAACGGAGCTTTGCACCTTGAGTTTTGTCTTTGTTTGATCTGAACTTGTCCGTTGAAACCATTTACTTTAAGTTTCGAATGAACTTGAGAAGCTGATAATCAGACCCACATATTGTAGTCCTAACACATTTTCAATGCAATATTGTTTCCACGCTAATGACGATTTCGTCTCGACATTAAAAACATTAACTATTATAATGTCTCTCGATCAAACTTGTTCGTACTTAGAAATTCGATCATATTCTTGATTCTTCGATCACCTTGACCCGCTGAAAGTGAAGTGCTTTCGGAAATGACAAAGTGTATGTGTACACCCGTACTGGTGGAAGCTCAATACACATTTTAGACGTGTGGTCATGTCAAAGTTCATTAAAATTATTTCCCCACTCGTTTGTGATCGTGATTCTTACAAAAGTGAAAAAAGCGGAGGAATATTCGCCACAATTATCTCAAATAACGATGGCAATGAGGAGAGTGCGTCCTAAATGTTCATAATCTCTCCCCTGGTCCAGACTATTGACATGTGAACTTCATACCACCATCGGGATTTTGAACGAGGAGTGAGATTAACCCTCGCATATTAAAATCAGTCCTTAGGAAGATTGTTCTGGTTTTGATGGTTTTATTGATATTTTAATGAAGTGTAAGGAAACGTAGCAGAGCATGTAGAAAAACACATTGGATTTTGGATTACTCGGTGAAGATGGAAGGGTTTACATGCTGGGGCTTTGGGGTATAAAGAGTCTAAGAGGGATATTTCCCGATCAAAAGTGCGTGCTTAAGCGCGCACCTAAGTATGCATAGATTGCGAATGCCATTCGTGTTCTGTTTCCATAATAACCAACTCACCACCCACAGCGCCTCTTGTGTCGCGACCCCTGGGAAGGACACGCGCAAACGCTCCGATTCAGCACCATCATCAAAGTCATCGGAATGGAACTGTACTTTGATACCGAGCCAAGGGCTTTATGGAGAGTTTTCTTTCACATAGTGGTGCCGCTGAAACATTGCTATTTACTTTTTTTGATGGATCGCGGGGTATTTATGAAGACATGAGTGTTATCGATTATAAAATTGCAAGCTCCCAAGCGACACTGTTGATTTTTAATGAGCAGACAGCAGCTAGGTGACCGAGTATCATGATTCAACGATACGCACCTATTCCATGGATGTATAATATAATTGGAACAAATGTCATGACATGGTCCACTCGATATGCCAACATGTACATGTATGTTCATATTTGGACGCTTTTCAATATTGTATGCACGTAGATTGTAAATGGTAGTACTGATATTTAATTAATGGCATCCTCCTCTCAAAAGGAGGAAAACAATTCAAGTGGTAACATTTTGTGAAAAATGTTATAGCACGAATATGCAAAATTCAGTTTTAATTTCAAACAGGATTTGTGGGAGAAATGGAGGAACCGTCTCGACGGATATTTTGTGCATGAAAATGTCACTCAAGCTGAGAAAACTTTAATTTATATTCCAGCGCGGAGTAGACCATACTCCTAGATTCTATTAAGTTTAATGCTAATTGTGGGAAATGAGACATTTAACAGCACAAAAAAAATCCACCCATATACTATATAAAAGGTCTACCGCATTCTCCACCCGATCACCTCTTTCATTGACGATGTCTCGATATTCAAAACACTCTGGGTACTCAGTATTGCGGCAGTGTGGAGATAGTTTGAAAACTATCTTGAAAGGGCGTTTCTTAACAGCACCGCACTGGTTTGAAGACCTATAGAAATATTTTCTTCGGCGCATTGACTATAGTTATTGATTGATTATAGGTAAACTGATACATTCTATTTGTAAATACTATTTTTACTAACGGAATTCTTCTCCCAATGCTAAATTCTGCAAAACAAATTCGTGCCAATATATCTTTCTCGTCAGGTTTAATTATTTATCAATTACGAAATCATAGTATTTGGCTAGCACCGAGGCGGTCAGTCTTGCACACATTTCAATATTGATTTATCATCATCCATTTAAGATTTTATCTCCCGTTTATCAAAGATATGAGCATTCAAATTTCCGGTAGTTAGCTGTGATTGATTTTAACTATAAATGTATATAATGTGCAAATATATAATGTATATATAATATATATGTATAGAACTGGAGGTAGGAATGAAAGTCGGAGGGGAATTCGTAAAATCGGTTAGGTTTGCTGATGACCAAGCATTAGTTGCTCAGTCAGCCAAGGGGTTGCAAGCATTGTTGAGTGAATTGGAGGTTCAGTGCGATAAATATGGGATGAGAATCAATATTAATAAAACAAAGGTTATGCGATTTTCCAGAAAGAAAAAGGCTAAGCTAAGCATTAAAATAGGCGGGGAAAAAATAGAGCAGGTAGAACAGTTTACGTATTTCGGAAGTGTTTTGGACCAACAAAGTCAAAGTAGTAGGGACGTAAGGAGAAGAATTGCGCTAGGCAAGGAGGCTTTCTCAAGGAGGAGGGAGTTCTTCGAAACAGAAGCCATCTTCGGTAACGCACTAATATGTAAAAACATTGATTAAGACGCGGCCGTCATCATCAGATGATGACGGTCGTGCTGTCGAAACGTCAAACTACGTACTCGTTCATATGTGTCCTTTCTTTTGTGTTTCTGTGTTTAACTGTCTCAATCAATGTTTAAATGTACATATATATATATATATATGTATATATATATATATATAGTTTTATATAGTAATAGCTAACCATAGGGATATTAATTGCTCATATCTTTGATAAACGGGAGATACTCGGCCGCTCGGTCAACTAGTCTGCTTGTTCGAAATCAACACTGTTGCTTGGGAGCTTTTAATATTATTAGCGATGACTTTCATGTATACATCTAAGAGTATTTCCCCCGAAAAAAACTACACCATACAAGGACCAAACAGATAAACGTAAAATCTGGTACAAAGATAACTAAGAATATGTGAAACACATTCGTGAAAATTGCGGGTTAGAAAATACGGTTAGGATTCATAGAAAAAAATAGTTGTGAATTGTAATGAGAGGGTCAAGAAACGTTATTTCACGATTATTAGGCCTCACCTAGTGTATGCTGCAGGTGTAGGGTATCCTCACGAGATAGACTTAGTTTTGGAACTAAATAGAGAGCAACGTAGAGCAGCTAGGTTTGTGAAAAGCCATAGGTTAAGTTTATTGAACTAATTTGAGGCGGGTTACTTATCTGAGGATGTTAAAGACATATTACAGACTCCGACTTACTATGGTAGATTAGATAACGTGCGTAAAATCAGGGAGATTGATAATAAAACGAATGCATCTAAAATGTCGTTTTTTCCTCGTACGATTGGAGAAAAAATAGTTATTACAGCAATATTTTTTTGAAGAAACAAGACAGCTTATCCAACTTAAAACTCTGTTCAAGACCCACGCTATGGTTGCACGAACAAAAAGTTTCATTTTAAGAAAAAGTTGGTCCCTTTTGTAAACATTTGAAATGAGGACCTGACGAAAATCGGTGGCATGAAAGAAATGCGTTTATGGAATTATGTGTGCGTTTCTGGATACCAGAATTTTCTGATCAATCTGGGAAGTAATCTGCGTAGTCTTGCCGTAAATGTGAAAAAGGGAGCAGTAAGTCAGCGTTTGGAAGTATGAAATTGCAACGACACCTTATTGATAGTCACGTCTTAACTAAAGAAATTGGCTGATATGGAAATGATAGCGGCTCATCATTGAAAGAGCATACAGATAATGTGATTACCGAGTATAATTAATAGTTATAAAAAAATATGAGTTAAATATAAGAGCTAATATTAGAGTTAAAATATAGAAAAGTGTTTGCGTTGAAATATTAGAAACGTTCCTCCCCATGGACTACAACCTTGATGTGGTGGAGGGGCTTGGGCGCTCAGATTGTAGAGACATAATAACGTTGTTAACGGAGGTATGTTTAAGCACTAATAGGAAGTGTATACCTTTTCGGAGGCTTTAATATTATTATTTTCGTTGATTTTTAGAAAATATTTGTTTTGAAATTCTGTGAGTAAATTCTTCTTAGACATTCTGTTTAGGACCTTAAAAATGGAAAATAGGGTTATGCGATTCTTCCTTATTCATCTCCAGTAAATCCTTGGCGATTTCTCTTCACGAAGGACTGCATGCTCTGTTTTTTCTACTTTCCTGATAAAGATTTATTGTTAATGGATATTAAATCTTTTTTTACTACTAGAAGCTCAGAAAAGTAAAATCAAGACACGAAAAAGGTTTCTGTAATGCTGGTATAAAAAGCAAACTGTGGATACGTTGAGCAGATAGATTCAATGAAGAACTTATGAATTTGTATATTATTAAAACATCTGCCATAGAGCAATGCTCATAGTTTTCGTTCGAACATGTGACAATGAAATGACAACCCTATTTATAGGAGACAAGACAACTTGTCAACTTAAAACTCAGGTTAAGACCCATGTCATGAACTAAAATTTTCATTTTAACAAAAAGCTGATCATTGTTTGAAACGTTTGAAATGAGGACCTGTCGCACGAAAATCGGTGACATGGAAGAATACGTTTAGAGAATTATGTGTGCGTTTCTGGATACCAGAATTTTCTGATCAATCTGGGAAGTAATCTGCGTAGTCTTGCCGTAAATATTAAAAAGGGAGCAGTGAGTCAGCTTTTGGAAGCATGGAATTTCAACGGATCTTTATAGGTAGTCACGTCTTAACTAAAGAATTTGGCTGATATGGAACTGATAGTGGCTCATCATTGAACGAGCATACAGATAATGTGATTACCGAGTATACTTAAGAATCGGATTGGCAATACACGCCTCGACAACCTAAGATAACGCCCTTTGCCAATTGTGCAACTCACGGGCACTATGGGACGACTATACTATCGCACTAGTTTTTGCGTCTACTCAATGTAAGTACATCAGATGGACATCCAAGTAAAACCTTCACTTTTACCCCCTTTGCACTATGACTCATCTATAATAAAAATGCACCTGTTCTTCATTTATCTCCTCGTCACGTTAGAGCACATTTAATGCATCTACGTGGATTATTATTATTAGCATTCTACCAGTTTGAGGTAGGTTTTGGATGGAAAGAGACTATGCAATGGTACAAGTATACATTTCCTTGCCTCTACCAACAAAACACAACCTGTCATCCGACACTTCAATAACCCATTCCTTTCAATTCCTCATACATCCTTCCTCCCTTCATTCTGTCTAACAAACCGATCCTATTTCTTGCCCTTCCTCATTTGTCTAACGTTATCCCCTCTATCGCAGTCTTCAACAGTCCATCGCCAATCAATATGCTCTGAATCCATCTTTCTTGCCTCCTCTTCATTTCTCCCCGCAATCCTCTCTCATCTTCCACCATACGCAGCACTTCCTCGTTTTCCTTTATGTCTTTTTCATCTTTCTATCCTTCTTCTCCACATCCACATTTGAAAAGCCTCAAAGTTACGTCTATCGTCCCGCTTCAACGATCGTGTTTCCGCGCCGCACAAAACCACGCTCCACTAGCTTCACATAATTCTTCTTCTTATGCCTTCCAAAACACTTCCAACATATGGATATAAACTGGCCCACTTGATGCCGTAATAGCAAAGTTAAGGAATTCTCATAGGTTGATGATACACAGCGGCCCAATGTGCTCTGTGGAAGGGCAAATTTACTTAATTTATTTGTAATATAAATGAGAAAAGGGAACCAGAAAGGTATGGTTTGAATGACCAAGTAGTTGCAATACACTGAAAAACCAAATCACATTAATTTTAATAAATCAGATCCTCGATAGGAGATTACTTGGTAAAAGAATTAATACCTTCCAAACTAGGAGCACAAACCTTTCTCCTCCTAGCCACCACAAATCACGCTAATAATTCGCTACATTTGAAGCGACCACATTTTATTTTGTGACGTGTTGATAGTCGAAATTATATTAATACATATTTAGACAAATCGAAACCCTGGCCTCGAGGATTGTCCTCCTCCTTCACCTTCTATTTTACTTTATACCTTGAGATTCCATCTTAATTCTCTTTCTCGTCATGGAGGGAATAAAAATATAGTTTTTTCCCTTGGCACCGAGGAAGAAATTCGAAATTCGTTGATGCGACCAGCGCATTACTTCCATACTTCAGGTATTAATTGACAAAAAAGAAAAATTTAATAACAAATACATAATTACGAATATCCCTCGTCATGTGGGTGCGTGTCTCAATGGACTACAACCTTGACGTGGTGGAAGAGCTAGAGCGTTCCCATGATGCATACAGTGCTTGTATTGGCGAGAGAAAAGGCATTTGAACTTAGTTGGGCTAATTATATCAGAAAGGTCGAAGGGTAGGATCTAGATGAAAGATAGTCCTCGGATCGTCTGTTCCTCAGTGAGGCTTCTGCAAAGGCGTTTGACTCCAGGTAGGGAGGTCATTGAGTAATGGTGTCGCGTTAAAAATAATTTTTAGGAAGGCAACAGGAAACCACCTAAATTATTTATAAAAAGAATATTATAATGACACTATAGAGAGGGTGAGTCCTGGTAATTACGGGAATCTGCCACACGGTCCAATGTCATGCCCAGCAGCTGGAGAGGCAAGGCTTTCACGATCGTCATCTCACGCAATCCTTTCAAAGTGAAAGTACAGAAACAGCACAGAAGACGTAGAAAAGGACCGAATTGGTTAGATTATGGACTTGGAATGCTAGCACAACATTTGAGGGAGAAAAATCAGAAAATATAAAGTGAGAAACGAAGTGGCGATACATAGATATTTAAGGGCTGTGCTAGATTAAATGAGAGGAAAACGGGGACCACTAGAGTTCCAGTTATATTAATACACCGCGGAGGGTTAAAGAGTAATCAAGGGATGGCAATAATATTGAATATGAAGATCGGAAGAAGCTTACTGAGCATAGAGCAAGCGACTGATAGAATAATATTATTAGAAGTGAAAGTTGAACCAAAGAAATTGGTCATTGTTCACGCCTAGATGCTATCAAGCAATCATGGGGAGGAAGAATTCGACAGGGTTTACAATCTGTTAGTGGAAATAATCGAGGGTCTTCCAGGAGGTAAACATTTGATATTGATGAGGGATGGGAACGTGGCCATCAAGAACTTGTGGAAAATACAACAAAGTGCCACAATTCTTGGGCCCAAATATGGCGCTAATTTCAATCACTGCCAAATAATAGGGCGAACACACCAGAGGGAAAGGTAATGGGGAAACAGTCACATATTGTCTTAAACAGGAGGTACATTGCATGTGTGGGTGTCCTTGTGCTTGTCTTTTGTTTCTCTACACCTTTATCTGGAATTTACATTAAATAGAGGCGAATGGTGGGTTACAATAAACCAATCCTAGGATTGAAATACTAATGGATGAATATGAACATAATATATATTATATATATATGTATATATAAACCATAAACACAGTAATCAACCCGAAGGTCGGTTTAGTAGGTGATGGTAGAGCTCACCCATGTACCAAGCCCGACGGCGTGTGAATATTCACACATCAGGGTAGGGGGGCCAGTTCCTTTCCCTGTGCCGGTTATGGTTTCCCAGGAAGATCTGGTACCCGAAAAATCAACTAGCTTGGGTGGAGCTGCAGGTGCCCAGAGTGCCTCGCCCGGGAATCGAACCCGTGACCCTCCGGTCAGTAGTCCAACGCTCTACCCACTGGACCACCGCGACCCACTTATGTATATATATATATATATACATATATATATATACATGTATATATATGTATATATGTATATATATATGTATATATATGTATATATATATATATGTATATATATATGTATGTATGTATTTATATAAAATATATGTTTCTTTATGTGTATATATCTATGTGTGTATATGTATATTCAAATATATATTCATACCTAAATATATTCATTCACACATAGAAATAGATATAAGGAAAGGGTATAGGAAAACACATAAAAGGCGAACACAGGACAGGTGGGGAAGGCGGAATCAAGCAGACCAAGAATGTAAAAATATTTCCTCAACTGGGATTTGAACACCGGACCTTCCACTTACCGAGCATCTGCATATTATATGTATATACATATAATATTTATTTTTATTTCATTAAATATATATATATATATTTATTTATGTATTTTTTTCAAAATATATAACAACAAGCTTCCTGAGTTGTCTAAGGAAACGGTACTGAATTCCTTCCGAAAAAGACTGGACGGGTAAAACACCCGTCCAATCTTCTGGAAGGAAGAACTGGACGGTCAGTATTCCTTTGCGCTGCTACTATCATCATTCGCGACATAAATGACACAAATGCAATCAGTCGAGCAAAGCAAACCAACGTGATTCTCCAAGGTCGAATTCACAGCTATAGATAAATAGCCGACTACGTTTATCGCCTGCGTTCCTTAGAGATCTCAGAAATAATCTAATAAAATGTTCGGGTTCCATTTTTAATCACATTAACCGCCGGACTATCTCTTCGTTGTAACCTGAGCACTGAGCGGCCGATTTACGACAAAAAATAAAAATATAAAAAACGATGATAGTTTGACGAAGTTTTCAATAATATATCAATTTAGACCAAATATCTCTTTAGCAAAGATAATTTTCTTATTTTCTTTTTATATGTACCTTACTCAGTAATCATTGATTAAAATTTGTTTCGATTTATTCTGATCCGGGAGAGTGGATTTATGTTGATGAAAGACTAGGATCACAAAACGGTATGTCTACCTACCACTTAAGAGACGTTGATGTCTGATGTGTGTCATTTTACATTTTAAGTATAAGTCGGTAATCAAACTGCCGACGGACTAAGTTAACTCGCGCCAACGTACGTGTGCTTGTTTGCCACATAGCCTTTAATCGACTTCAGACTATATCGTAGCCAAACGTGTAGAAAAATCGGTTAATGACTGAACTATCCGGGTTCCATTCTCGGTGTCTCTAGATACCCCAGCTTCGCCAAAGCTGAGTAAATTTTGGGTACGAGATCTTCCTGAGAAATCGTAGGTAGTGCAAGCAAAGAGACTGCTCCTACCTCTACTCCGATGTGTGAATTTCGAATGCCGTTACACATATTCGAAAAGGGTAGAGTGCTACCCGCGCCTATTGAAACCAACCCTTTGGATTGTTACAATGATCATCGACACTAAGATCAGTCGACACGACCGGTTCCACTCTCAGTTAACTACATCACGCGCCATTATTTATGTAAAGTCATCCCGTCTAGTAAACGACCGAATAATTAGTGCCACTGCTAATGTAATATTTGAATTTCTACTAACTAAATATGTAAGAGCATTTTTATTTGTGAGAACATACTCTGAAACCCATTTGCCAATTTTAATTAAATTTGAAAAAGATTTTGAGGACATAGGCCAAATTCAATGTTTTT
>CM073775.1:11614540-11860651 GCA_037158775.1 Hetaerina titia
CCTCCGGTCAGTAGTCCAACGCTCTACCCACTAGACCACTGCGACCCGCATATATATATATATATATGACTTGGATCAGTGGTGATGGAGGTAGGAAGACTGTAGATGGAGTGAGAAATAAGGAGGTCCTCGGATGAAGAGAGGTATGTTTGTAAGTCGCTCATAAAGAGAGATGTAATTGAGCATATTCTGAGACACGATAATTTGCTGACGACAATAACTGACTGTATGACGGAAGCGAACATTTATTTTAGTCAGCAAAAAGTAAGGTAGGCTGAAATTACTAATAAATTATGAAGAAATAATGCAAAGCAAACAAGAAGTTCTCATAATAGTTGAAGATAAGTAGTCATTAGATATGTTCCAAAGCCTACCCTTAATAGATAGAATACCTACTAATTATGAACAACATGCGAATTTTTTATATTGATTTCATTACATTTTGTGAAAAAACCATTCACACAACCTGCATGAATATCTCAGGATTGTTGTTTTTTACAGAATATTGCAATATTGATTGGAAAATTTGGGATGTCATCAAATGGCTACTCTGTTGTTCAGCTCATCGAGAAGAAGCGGGATGGGAAGGAGCTCTCTCACAATGAAATTCAGGCTTTTATCAACCACACCGTTAATGGCACAGCACAAGACTGCCAGATAGGTAAGTGGTAGCTTAAAAATGCAATGAAAGTTAAAAAATAAACCCATTGAGTTATGCATGCACCCAATTATGTTATGCGCATATTTGTAAATATGTGAAATATAAAAATATGTACCTATATATGGATTCTTATTCTGTGACAAGGTATTATTGATGTTCATTAGTCTGGTGACATGATGCTACCTAAATACAGGGTTATCATTCGCAGTTCAAAATTTCATATTTATATTTCATTAAGTTTATTTGAACATAAATAAAACAAATTATCAGCATTTTAAAGCTAAATCTAAAGCTAACAAATGATGATTGACTTTTCCACAGAGCATGTGTAGTATGTATGCAAAAAATAAGGATAAAAATTGATTAATGAAGAATGGAAATAATGTATAATAGTGTAAATAATTCGAAAAATGAGGTATGTTCTTATTCTAAGATCATCCAATTTTTGTTTTGGAACTGAGTTTAGATAGAATAATGTGGTGGAGCTTAATATGTGTGGGCTTTCTTGATGACAAGATGATTGCACCATACACTGATTCTCAGGGTTCTTAAAACTTCCATTAGAATGAGAAGCATTTTTAATACTTAAAATGGCATCTTGGAGTGCACATGATCATCTGTTTTGCCCACTTGAATGATTTAACACCTATAAAAATTCATAGTCAATCGGGTGAAATTTGAGTTGATAGTGTTATGGATGTGAAAAATGTATGTTTAAGGTTGCCATAGGGGTTGAATGGTTGGTTTAGAAGGTTGAATGTTATGTGACCATGAACACAAGAAACCTTGACCTGCATCAATTGGTTTTTCAAGTTGGCAAAAGGAACTTCCACAGAAGTAAAAAAAACAGTTTCTGGCATAACTTGGTAGAAAATCTCCATATTGACATTTGAAAACTAAACAACTTGGCTTTTCAACTTAAAAGCTTATATAAAACTTATTTTAAGTGAAAAAGTCAAGTTGTTTAATTTTCAAAAGTCCTGCAGAAGTGTTTGCAGCAACTATGGATTTTGAGTCGAAGCTATGAAAATTGTGCATTTTTCTACAGGAAGATTATGTTCTGACACAACAGAATCGTCAACATTCCAGTGTAAGCCCAGAGCTTGTCAGAAGAAATTAGGAGATCTCAGATCTTGAATATGCCTCATTAAGCTAAAACCAAAGTACTATTTGAATCAATAAAATGTTCATTTTAAGTTTTATTAACCTTCCATGAGAAATGCAATCGCAGCCCGTCAGAGCAGTGCTGGGCGCACCTGGAGTGGCGGGAAAAAATCAGTACACTTATCTTCCGGACGAACCCTGTATCTATAAGCTCTCTTCCAATCCAACTTATTTAATAGTTGTGTAGTGCTAGTATAATTTATGGGTCCTCACTAGGAAAAACACTATCCCTGCTTTGCCGCCTAATTTTTATGTTTAAAGACTGATTATATTTACCAAATATTGTTTATATATTTGTAAAAAAATAAAATAAATTTGACCGGCAATGAGTATTTAGCCTTATGTATCCATTCCAGGAGCAATGCTGATGGCTATCCAGCTCCAAAACCTCACAAATCAGGAGATTGCCAGCCTTACAAATTGTATGAAAAACTCTGGTATGTTTGGTGGAATATGCTATTGAAATAATACCAGCCATGAAATAATCTTACTGTTCTATGCATATGTGGTCATTTCAGTTCTTTGTTAAAGTGAATTCGAAAGATATTCTCTGGGAAGCCATTTAGCTTCAGCTGAGCATCCCTCAAGTTACCAAAACAAATAGGATTGACATACAGACTCCTTTCAAACTACTGTCCATGTAAATTCATAGACTGATAAATTATGCAATTCATATTCAAAACACATGTCCATGCCTTTTCACTAGCAACATTTTTTACTCATTTGCATCCATATGCTCATTGCCACTAGGATGAATTATTTCTTATAACTTGCAGACTCTATTAGATAGTGTTTTTTGTTATCAATATGTGAGGGCACATCAGACACCTTGGCAAATTTACTAATATGGTAGAACAGTTAATGTCAGTTTGCATCACATAAAATCATGTGTTTACAATGAAATTTTACACTTTGTTCCTCACAAAATGATAAGGAGGAAGACAATATAGCCATCTTTGGCACTCTGAACACACCAACTGGTCATCACCAACAATTATTGTTAGTAGTCAGTAGTTCTTGATGATATACATTGGATTAGACTATATTGGTTGAGGGTGCAACTGCCCCCCCTTTGCCAACTCATGCCTATGTCACTGCTTGTGATCATGAAAGATGATTTACTTCTAGAGTATGATCCCACATTTTAGCGTTGGCTACTATTCACCAATTCTTTGTTCTAGAACGATGAATAACATATTCATTTATCTAGAAATAAGGGATTTATACCCTAGCCTCAATCACAATTGCAATACTAACATTCATCCATCTGATACTTAGGAGAGGTGCTTACTTGGCCCAAAGAATGGAGTTCCATCCTGGTGGACAAGCATAGCACAGGAGGTGTTGGTGACAAAATATCTCTTGTGCTTGCACCAGCCTTGGCTGCCTGTGGGTTAAAAGTTCCTATGATCAGTGGCAGAGGGCTTGATTTCACTGGAGGAACATTAGATAAGCTTGAATCTATTCCAGGTTGGTTTCCTTATTATTATCATTTTTACCCATCAAAATTTAAAATTTATTTTATTAGTCTGTATAGACTGAGTGGATTGATTGCTTTTGTCACTTTTGGAAATGTTCTTAGTTAGCATTTTTCAGGGCTGTGTGTGGGTCAATATTCAATTTCCCTTAATGTCTTCAATCATTTGATGTCATTATTTTAAAGTAAGTTTCAGTAGCTAAAATAAAAAAAGTATGCCAGAGCCAAATAGTGTAAATTTAGTGGCTGAGAAAGTACAGTTGTTTTAGTGTTGGACAAAAAGCCACAAATCCATGGTTTTGTATGAGTTGGTGCTATGGTATGTCATGATGGAGGAACCTGGAGTTGTTTCTCAACAAGTTAGATCTTTTGCTCCTGATATTTTCTCATAAATGATTCAGTACTCTCAAGTATCATGAAGCATTAACCTATTGGTGTATTTCACTCTTCTGCTATTTGCTGAACTGCCCAACAATTTTTTTGCTTACATTTCCATAAGTTCTGTTTTATATTAACCACTAAGCTCTGAACATTAGTACAGGTTTCAGTGGCAATGAATGAATATCCAAAGAGGCTCCTCATGCCATTTGGGTGGGGGATGTGATGTGACCTAGAAGCTGAATGAACAATGGATGAATCCTAAACTGGCACCTATTGAGTTGAGCTACATAAAAAATAGTTTTTAGAAAATTACCTAATAGATTTAAATTGAAAGTGCACTAGTGATTGAAATGTCATTAAATTGAGATTAAGTTGAAAAAATTAACTTAGTTAACTCGCTGTTCATTGTATAGTGTATTAAACAAAGATATTTTTCTTAATGAGACACACATAACAATATATAATATTTTAGCTATTCGTTGAAACCTATATTTTTAAATATGAAATAATGTTATCTACACCAGAGTTTATGATTAATGGTACATTAAATTTTGGTTATTTAAATAATAATTGTGGTTCTCATAGTAAAGCTCAGGGACAATCAATTAAGTATTGCCTACTTTCTAAATGGATTACTATAATATTTAATTTCCAACACTGCTCAATGAAATTCTGAGCATTGTGATATGATTTCATTGCATGTCAAACTTCCCCCTGACATCTTAAAGGTTAAGAAATAAGTGCCACACATATGAATTTGCTGAATAATCAGAAGTTACCTTCCTGAAATAATATGCCTTTTAAAAGCTATAATACATATAAACAAGTTGTACTACAGTCAATGTGTACATTTTGGTTTGCCATGAATTTTTTGTGCAGCATCTTTGCTGGGATTCTAAACACTTTTGTATATTTATTTGGAATGAACTAATGATTTCAGGGTATAAAATTCACCTAAACAAAGATGAAATGCTTGAAGCTCTAAAAAAGGCTGGCTGTTTTATTGCTGGACAATCTTCAAAACTTGTGCCAGCTGATATGGAATTATATAAGCGCAGAGATATAACAGCTACAGTTCCAAATGCTGGGCTTATTACAGGTAAAAAAAGAGGTTAAGTGAAATAAAATAAGGGAGAATGATTGAATACTTAGATTAATGTACTGAATGGAGGATAAGAAAAGGATAAATAGTAATCCACAAGTACTTTAATCTTCCAAGTGTCATGCCTATGAGAATACAAATTTTACAAAATCTATCTTATCCTTATTACTTTACCTAGGAAATGAGGGGATCAGGATGGTGCGGTGCCTAATATATGGGCTTCCCACCGAGAGGGCCCGGGTTCAAATCCTGGCGGCGACAGATATTTTTCAGTGGTATCCCGATCCCTACTTGAGGTACTTTGACTTTGGAGGGCACTTTGAGTGAGTACGCCATCCGTCGGATGGGACGTTAAGCAGCGGACCCCTTGGTGCCTTTCGTTAACAGCAGGCTAATGCTGACGCCGGGTTTCTATCCACCTATCATCCTTTCCCATCCATCCCTAATGGCGCAAATGACCTGAGCTGTCGGTTGCCTCCCCAACAATACTACTACTACCCTAGGAAATGATTTGTAAAAGATCTGTGAAAATAACTACCATAGCTATCAATTGAAAACTTTCAGGGCTTACTGATAGAACTAATGGAAGGCTTAGAGAAAGGAGGATTTTATTTTGAGGGTAGAGAAAGAAACTTTGCACTACCACATTTAGATTTGTTACTTAACACGATCATGGTTTCGATACTATGCATCATCATAAGGTGACATACTTAAAAAATTTCCAACTTTTATAGCCTGGCTCCAAGAGGGGAGGAAGGTAGGGGAAGTAAGGAAGAGGGGGTAAGTTGAGTACTGATGCAGCAACCTATTAGTGGCCTAGGGGCATATTTGTCCACAATGATTTCACCTTCATTAAGGGATGGTCAATGATCATCACTGCCTTGGTGGTGAAAGATTTTGGAGACTTTTAGGAAATTTAGGAGGGATGAATGGGAGAGGTATATTGTTTTGTTGACCACCTCAAATCTGTCTGATTCGCCAAATTTCCAACTATGAGAATTATGAGTGGGAATTGCCCTTTTCGAATGATGGACAATAAATCATTTGCTCTTTTGAGTCACATTAATCCCAAAACTACCAAAAAATCTTCAATGGAGATTCAAGTGCAATTTCCTCCTCTCTCCCTGAAAATGTTCTTATTTAAAATGCAGACAAACTGAACTGAGAATGAATTGATAAGCCAAATTTAATTCATTCAGAATTTGCATAAGATATGTTTTTTATGCACTGTGGTATTACATGACCTCAGAAAAATCAGTGAAAAAAATAAAGTATTATTATTGTCATTTTCCATTGAAATTGATGAACACCTGCCACACAAATTATTTTCCTGGCATAAAAAGGTACCTTCACTAAATGTGCATTTACTCTACAGCTCTAGGATGGATATACACTCGATTCCTCCCTAAATTTTAGTTAATGTAAGTTACATCAATTAGAACCCTTTTGTAAAGCTATATCCAATTGAATTCATTTTTTATCATGTTCAAATTGTACCACAGGCATAGTTAGACCAAACATGTAACTTGTTCACTTCATAGGATAAACCCATCTAACAACACGTTTCAAAATTGCACCAACATTGGTTTCATGCTTCTCAGTTTCAAGTTGAGCACTCTAGGAGGGGTGGCCATTTATTGGTCTGGTGTTTCATACATCTACTGGATCTTATTGTGGATCAAATTAGATTTAAAAAGAAGAAATACAACTAGCAGAAATAGGGTCAGCAATGAAAGTGTTTAACTAGTAATGAGCTGGGATGAGCACCCCACTTTACATTGAGGTATAAAAATTTGTTTTCCATATAACAATCTAAAAAATACAGTCATGTCACTTTTCATAATGTTAAATATCCACTGATAAATCCCATCACCTATCAAAATTATTACCTTCAGTAATAACTCTAAATAGAAAGTATTGAATGTGCATTTAAAATACCAAGAGTACGTGGAACATTAATAGCTATGGAAATTATTTCAACTAATCAAATTTATTGCAAAAGATCCTTTTTTGAGAAATATTTTATATGCTCTGACCACATGGATACCCAAAAGAGAATTTTAATTCTTGAATCTTGACTTACTTCTCAGTTTCTCTATCTTTCCTATGTTGAGGCTTCCGCAATAGGTACCTTTTTACTCCACACTCCATTCCCCCGCCCTAAAGTTTCTTAATCAATCTAAAAGAAAAGTCCTTGGTTTTTAAATACACTTTAGCCTAGGAACTTAATATGCACATAGAAACATAAACAAAAATACATGAACAATATTCCAAGATTCTTGCTTAATTCATTTATAGGTACACTCAAGATTGGCTCAATTTAAGATTTGGATTTGAAAATATTTACTATTTGCTGGCCATGGTGGCAGTGGGGTAATGTCTTTGTCTGCCAACCTTAAGATTGCATATTTAATTCCCTTTTGGGTGGGTTATCCTCCACCTAGGGCTTGGGTGTTTGTAATTCTGTCTATTGTTGTCATTGTTAATAGTCTGATGTAAAGGGCAAAATGTACTATTTTCAGACTAATGCTAAATACATTAATATTTAGTGATCACTAAACCCTACTAATAAAGTGGATTAAATTTCTATGAGTTTATTTTTAGATTAACGTGAATAGTACCTACTGATAAAAATTCCCCCATCAATGAGTTAAGCAAAACTATTGTTCATTGTTATAGGCTCAATATTGTCCAAGAAATCAGCAGAGGGAATTTCCTCATTGATTTTGGACATTAAAGTTGGGAAGGCAGCCTTCAAAAGCTCTGTCGAAGAAGCTGAGGAATTGGCTACTAAAATTGTGAGTACATATAAGGGTAAAATTTAGGTTTTGGAAATGACTCTCAATGGATTGCTAGTTTTGTATTTTTATCTGTCATAACTGGTACAGGGAAAGTTAAAGAGTGGCAGCACAATAAATGATATCCAGCCACTCAGCATCAACAAAATCAAAGAAATCTTCATTTCTTCCCTTCTCTTTACTGATCCAAAAAAATGCCGATATTTTTTAAAGATGTTATTTCAATATCCGCAACTAATCCATCAGATACATATTTCATGGAATTTTGTAAAAATTTCTTTCTTAGCCCACCATATCATTTTTCTTCATCTGCATCTACATATGATGTTACAACCATTATTTTTGCCATTCTTCTCCTAACCCACATCTCAATTAACCTCAGTTTGCCCTCACCCACTTGCCTCAAAGATCAACTTTCAGATCTAGATAGTATCTTGCCTCATACTAGCCTTTACTAATCTCTTCATCATTTCTTTACTAAAGGTATCTCTCATCAAACCTCTTTTTCTTGAGAATCCATACTTCTTTCACCAATGAAATTATCTTAACTTCCTCACTGCTACATCAAATTTCCTCTAATATACTGCCCAAGCACATGAACTTCTCAACCTACTCTTGTTTATTCCTTCTTTCTTCAATGTTTAACTTAGCTTTCCTACTTCTTAAGAATCTCAATGGTTTTGTTTTCATGTGGTCAATTGTATTTCATCCCATACTTTTTGCATTGTTCCTGTAAAGCATTCAATAATATTTGCAGTCCTTTGATTATCTGAATAACTAATGCTTGATCATTGGCAAACATGAATGGTTTATAATCATATCACTGTTCCCTTTTGTTCCCAGCTTCAGGGCTTCCAATGCCATCCTAAACACTTCCTCAGCCCATAATTTTAACAGTAACGGTGATCATGGTTAATCTATCTCTCCCCTACCTATTGCAGCCCATTTTCATTTTGAAACTCTAATATAGAGAATTAAGCTTTAACATGGGTTTTCAGGAAATACAGGGAGTTGGTACCTCTGAATTCCATTTCTGTTGCAATGCTAACTTTTGAAGAGTAAAAAAATGATACACTGTTCTCATTGGATATTCTTATAAATCATTATCATGTTTTGTGTATCATATAGAGTAATTTTTAGTGTCAAATATAATGATTTTAATAAATGAATTTTTAATTAATAAATTTAAAATATGCATCAATAGTTCCATTGCAATAGCTCTATTTTTATTTCTTGGGACCATTCTTGATTAAAATTCCATATTTCCACAACCAATTATAATTGTAATTATTAAATGAGTATCATACCACACTCCATTTATTTGACTAAGCCCTTAAGTAAAGTAGGTGTGAACTGTCATTTTGTTGTCATTGGGCAATAGGTTTGTTTGGATAACACCCAAAGGGTCTCTCAACAAGAGGGACAAAAACTTCACCAAGAGTAAAATTATGATTGACAATATACTCCTATATTAGTTTTGGCAAATGTGTCCAATTTTCTTCGTTCAAAATTATCCTTGATGTTTTTTCTTTTAGTTGAAATCCAGTCTGGATTGGAATGTGCTTCAATTGAGTCGATTCTTAGACTTTACAGAATTTTATTGTTTTTTTGAAATAAACAGACTGTGATTAATAAAATTGACTAATTTTTTGACAAATCATTAAACTAAGTTGATGCATTCTTAAGTCCTACCCCATTCCATCTCATAGTTCACTGTTAATTACAAGTATATCAAATTTCCTAAACAATTTCTTCTCTATGTACTCCTACACTGAGAAATACCTTCCTGAGTGAAAATCATGCGGTTATAATGCGCATATCACCCTCCCACCCTTTGGAAAGCTACCCTGCGAAAAAAATCCCAAAAGATGAGAGTCCACTAATGTGTCCCACATCTGTGAGTGAGTGTTAAATCTCATCATCCCACCGTCTACCCATTTACTTTCATAGCAGCAATTTCTCCATTGAATTCCAAATGTTTTGTGACCACCAGGTGGCTATCTGTGTATATCTACTGTTTGATCATCACTTGGGGAGACATGTGAACCTCTGAATGGGTATATAGGGATTCAAATGGAATATATAAAGACTTGGGCACCTCTTCCAAAAAACGAAAAAATTTATGTTTGTATCTAATGAAGGCCCATTTTCCCATGTCAAGAAAAAATATTGATTGATTTAATAGATTATATTTTTCAATTCCATTACATTTTATGAGAGGGATTTATATGAATGAAATTGTTTGTCCTTTATATGTGTTCCTATCCCTTTTCCTTATATCTGTATCCATGTGAACGTGTGTGTGTGTATGTATATATATATATATAAAACTTAGACAGTAACACACAGCACGAGAACACATAAAAAGAACACTCACAATAATATCTTGATAATTTCGACGGACTCGAGCTCCGTCTTCTTCGGAAGATAAGATATGACTCTCCCTTCCGAAGAAGACAGAGATGACCTATCTTCCGAAGAAGACGGAGCTCGAGTCCGTCGAAATTATCAAGATATTATTGTGAGTGTTCTTTTTATGTGTTCTTGTGCTGTGTGTTACTGTCTAAGTTTTTTATTCAACACTTCCGTGTTACTTCGAAGAAATCATCTATATATATATATATATATATATATATATATATATATATATATATATATATATATAAAGAACTTAGGCCGACAAGGTTAGACATAGAAAAGGAACATGACGTAGAAGAAGATAGCTTAGGTCCAGGCATACTCGACGATGAAATAGAAAGGGCATTAAAGGAGATGAAAGCAAATAAGGCTGTGGGGGTGGACAATATTCCTGTAGAAATGTTGAAATGGTTAGGGAAAGGTGGGAAAAAGGCCATATATGGACTGATTCGTAGTATCTATGAGGAAGGAATCTGGCCGGAAGATTTTGTGAGATCGGTGTTAGTTCCTATTCCAAAAAAGGCAAAGGCTTCGTCATGTGAGGATTACAGAACAATAAGTTTGATATCCCACGCAGCTAAAGTTATTCTCAGGATCATCAACAAAAGGATAGAGAGTAAGGCAAATGATTACTTAGGGGATGATCAGTTTGGGTTCAGGAAAGGAAGAGGTACGCGTGATGCCATTGCAGTAATGAGATCACTAGTCGAGAGGAATATAGAATACAATCAGGACGTTTTTGCCTGTTTTGTAGATTTCGAAAAAGCGTTTGATAGAGTGAATTGGGAAAAATTAATGCGTGTATTGCAGAAAATAGGAATGGATTGGAGGGACAGGAGACTGATCCGCAACCTGTACATGTCTCAGACTGCTCAGGTGCGAGTGGGGAACGGAGAGTCTGGATGGGCAGTGTTAGGTAGAGGTGTAAGACAGGGTTGCCCATTGTCACCGGTACTGTTCAACGTATATGTAGAGGAAATGATTAAAGAGGCATGGGAAGAACTGGAGGTAGGAATGAAAGTCGGAGGGGAACTCGTAAAATCGGTTAGGTTTGCTGATGACCAAGCATTAGTTGCTCAGTCAGCCAAGGGGTTGCAAGCATTGTTGAGTGAATTGGAGGTTCAGTGCGATAAATATGGGATGAGAATCAATATTAATAAAACAAAGGTTATGCGATTTTCCAGAAAGAAAAAGGCTAAGCTAAATATTAAAATAGGCGGGGAAAGAATAGAGCAGGTAGAGCAGTTTACATATCTCGGAAGTGTTTTGGACCAATACGGTCAAAGTGGTAGGGACGTAAGGAGAAGAATTGCGCTGGGCAAGGAGGCTTTCTCAAGGAGGAGGGAGTTGATGACGGGGACGTTGAGTAGGGATGTTAAGACAAGACTCGTAAAAACTCTGATATGGAGCGTAGCTATGTACGGCGCGGAAACGTGGTCGCTGAAGCAGGAGGATAGACGTAGATTGGAGGCTTTTGAAATGTGGGTGTGGAGAAGAATGGAGAAGGTGAAATGGACCGAAAGGAAAACAAATGAGGAAGTACTGGAAATGGTGGGTGAGGAGAGGGGTTTGTTGAGAGAAATCCTATGGAGGCAGGAAAAATGGATGAAAGGCGTATTGAGCGGTAGTGGAATGTTGAAGAGGGTAATAGAGGGGAGAATGTTGGGCAAGCGAGGTAAGGGTAGGAACAGGATAGGGATGTTGGACGGGATGAAGGGAGGAAAGAAGTACACCGAGATGAAGAGGAACCTGATATAGATTAGTTTGCTAGGTGGGGAGTCACAAAATGTTTATTTGATAGTTGTGTCCATCCAAAAACCTACCTTAACCGGTAGATTACCTAATAAAATATATATATATATATATATATATATATATATATATATATATATATATATATATATATATATATATATATATATATATATAGGCATTCTGATGACGACGGCCGTGCCGTCGAAACGTAAATATCCAATGTAAGTGTCCTTCTTTTATGTTTCTATGTGTGTGGTGTTTTTTGTGTTAGTGTTTGTGTGTTTGTGCGTCGCCGGAGAGCGTCTTTTCCAAGTTTATATATATATATATATATGTATGTATGTATGTATGTATAAACGTGTCTTACATGGGATCCATTAAATATAAAAAAATTCCATGAATGTTTGTGCATGAAAATTTTTGCATTATTTTTGTTTTAATTTAGTTGGAGACATCAAAACTTCTGGGGCTCAAGACTAGTGTTGTGCTAACCAGAATGGACTCTGTTATTGGGTGTTATGTAGGAAATTCTCTCGAAGTCATTGAGTCAGTTCTATGCATGAAAGGGAAAGGCCCAGAAGATATAGACTGTCTTGTTGAGGAACTAGGTAAGTTTAAGAACTAGGAATATATTGTTTCATTATTGAAAAATACTGTTGAAATGAAGGTAATTTTGGTGTATGTGTTATCGTTGCTACGAAGACCAAAGAGAAAAGGCTTGATGCCCAAATGAATGTTGCTGGGCACGACTTGCCATGAATATTCATTAAATTGATGCACAATTTTAGCTGTTATTTATGTGATGGATAATGAATATTTTATCACTGCTCTTCAATGTGGCATGGTTTAAACAAATGTAAACAAAAATCCTGGCACTATCTTGAATCATATGAGTTTGGTTGCCAGATCTGTGATCATCATCTGTTCTAAAGAGGAAAATTTCATCTTGGAAAACAATAGCGATAATATGTAGTCAGTTAATATCAAACACCCCTTAAAATAGTTCTATGTAATGTACACACAGAGCTTGAATATTATTACATTAAATCACCGAATAAATACAATATGTTTGCTGAAGTTTTGGTGATGGGATGGGATGGATGGGATGATTCTAATGACATTAGCTCTTTATCCTCTCATGATAAAGATGTGTATCCTATGCATTAGCATGCAGGTAAATATATGTTTGAAACATCTAATTTAAACTTCAACAAAAGTATTTCAAAATTATTTAGCTCAATTGATGGGTTCAGATTTCCTGATTAAGGTCTTTAATAATAGGTGGAGGAAACTTAGAATTGTATGCAAATGGAAATAAGAATTTGTAACTGTTACCAGTTAAAGCCATTGTCTCATCCATTTGTTGCAGCCATGTATTCATTTGTTCAGAATTAAAATAATAACTTTGTAGTTTCCACATTTAATTGAAGATACATGGTAAAATGTGTTTTGAAAAACTAGCATTATCATGTGCAATTCCGTTGGTGGACATCACATTTTATTTACATATCCATTGGGAGTGAGATGGGGGTGAAGGGGAGGTACGGAAAGACAGTGGATGGATAGCGGATTTAGCTAGGTTTACTTGCCTAGAGGTAGGAGCTTACTGAAGGGAACATGGAAAATAGAGATAATAGAAGGAGTGTTCTGAGTGGGGGCTAACGAGGAGGTAATAAGACCAGGGGGAGTTACATGAATTTTGATCGGAGGATGCTTGGGGGGAATATGGTTGAGAGGTTTTCAAACATATAATCATTATATAGTATACTATATTTCTCTCCTTTATTGATGGCAATTCCATCTGCTCAAGGGCATCTACCTTTCCTTCTTTATTCACTTTTGTAGGATCTATGATTTAAAACTGCTGTTGGGATTATTCTTGAAAAGAGAATTTGCATGGTTTGACTTTGAGTTGTCTATCTATAACACTTATTTTGCTCATTTGTCCTCTGGTTTTGAAGAATCTACCAGTTTGGCCAATGTAAACTGTGTTATTGAGTACTGTTTAGCACATCAATTTGTGAACCCCTGATTGAGAGAATTAGTTATATTTACTCATGTAATTACTAATGCACTTATGTAAGCTTGTCAGGGTGTAATAGACTGCTCTGAGATGAGTGGGTATTACATTATTTAGTTTGCATGGAAGGCTGAAGATGGAAAGTAGTTTGCACTATTTGTAGGTTCTTGATGGGATAGGAGTGCTGGAAACTAAAAGTAGACTTTTTGATGAAGACTCAATGGCCATATAAATGGTGATTTAAACAAATGTCTTGTACATGATTACTTTACAATTCATAAAAATGATCCATGAACCCTCAATAATAGTGTGGAAACTACTAAGTCATTTTTCAATTTTAGATATTCATTATTTCCATGAAGTCATGTTTGATTATATTTCAAGTTCCACTTTTTGTTGATACGAACTTCTGGTAGATTTGGAGTACAGTAAGTTGAAGGGTACAGATATCTGGAGATTATTGGAAGAGAATAGTTAGAATAGGGTAAAGATTGAAACTTGAAAAGTCATGGAAAAAGGAGCCTTAAATCTGAGGAAAATATTATTGTGTATGTGCTTAAACTGAGAGTAAGGAAGAGACTGTATGTAGTGTGTCATGCCACTCAGCTGTGAAAAATGAACTTTGGGAAGAGGCAAAAGGATAGAGGTCTTGGAGAGAAGAAATTAGGTCGACAGGGTAAGGAATAAGGAACTAAACAAAGTTAAGGAGGATAATATAATAATATACACTAGAATAGAAAAGAAACATGGATCAAACCTGTGTAAGGTACCTGTAAAGGACCTGTATAAGGATTTTTTTAACCATGAGTAGTGACTTTTTTACCGATTACATACAACTAGTGGTAAATACAGAAGTTTCTAATTGGCAAAGGTGCATAATTATGACCTAAATGACCTGAACACAGTTCATGAACATGTTCATTACAGACAAAATGATAACATGTAATATATGCATAAGTCTCTAAGCCTTCATGTCCCATGCTTCAATTGTAGATGGACAGACCTATGAGGTTCTTAAAATTTAAAACATTTGCTGAGACTTTAGTCATTCAACTCTTTCCAAATCATTCTTTCATAAAATTCTTTCCATAATCATTATTTTTAATAATCTATTAATATTCTTAATCTGATAGTCACCATATATCTCAAATAAATCTAGCTTATTTTCCAATTGGAAAGCTTATTCACATCTTGCAGTTGATGTTTCAATTAACAAAATTATTATTTCAGGAGCTCATTTATTGAAAACCTGTGAAAAGGTAAAATCCGTGGAGGAAGGAAGACTCCTGATAAAAAAATCACTTCATGATGGCTCTGCACTTCAGCATTTTTGTAACATGTTGATGAGTCAAGGCGTAGATGCAAATATTGCTTCTAAGGTGTGTGCTGATCCATGGTCAGTCTTGCCTTTAGTTCCAAAAGAACAAGTGACTACTTTAAAGGCGGAAAAATCAGGTTAGTATGTGCATGGGCAGGCAGTACCCATGTATACTAAAAATATTATGAAAAGATAACCTCGGTATAGACAAAGACATAATTTTTTTGGGTACAACCTAAAAAAAACTACATAAGTATTTTGTATATAATGTATTAATGCCATGATTATGTTATTTTACTTCACTATTTTACTACATTCTATTTACATTTATATAGAAGGAAAGAAAATGGAAACATATTTAGTTCAATTTTATAAACCAATATAATGAATATGCATAACCATGAAAGCAGAAGGCTAGGCCTAGTTGATGAAGTGACTGGCAGTTTGATGGTAAAATACAATAGTTAGTAAGAACTGTATTCCCGCTGCTTTGCAGGAAACTATTCTGTTCTGCTTTACCCATAAAAAAAGAAGGACAAAATTTAGGCAAAGCTAAAGATAGAGTGTGTGTATATATAGTGTATAAATATATATAAACACAGCAATCACCCTGAAGGTCAGTTTGGTAGGTGATGCTAGAGTTCACCCAGTACTAAGCCTGACGACGTGTGAAATTCACACATCAGGGTAGGGGGGCCAGTTCCTTTCCCTGTGCCAGTTTGGTTTCTCAGGAAGATCTGGTACCCAAAAAATCACATAGCTTGGGTGGAGCTGCAGG
The DNA here is from genome assembly GCA_037158775.1 of Hetaerina titia. Lineage (NCBI taxonomy): Eukaryota > Metazoa > Arthropoda > Insecta > Odonata > Calopterygidae > Hetaerina > Hetaerina titia. Next base: position 11,630,413 of record CM073775.1, read on the forward strand.
TGCCCAGAGTGCCTTGCCCGGGAAAGACATTTTTTCTGAAATTTTCTGAGTCGGAAACTTTTCAGACCATCCACATATATATGTGTGTATATATATATATATATATATATATATATATATATATATATATATATATATATATATAACGGATGAGATGATTGCAAAGATGGATGAGAGAAGAAGATGGAAAAATGTAAACACAGAGTTAGGTAAAATGAAGTACAAAGAGTTAAACAATAAATTGAGAAGGGCCACAAATAAAGCAAAAGAAGAATGGTAGAAAATGCAATGCGAGGATATGGAAAGTTTACAGAAGAAGGGTGAAATTAGTGCTCTATACAGCAAGGTTAAGTTATTATCGGGAAGTAAGAAGGCAAGATCTGTGCTAACAGTTAAAGATAAGTGGGGTAAGATAATAGTTGAACCAGGAAAAATCCAAGAGAGATGGAAGGAATATATAGAAACACTGTATGGTAAAGAACTTAGGCCGACAAGGTTAGACATAGAAAAGGAACATGACGTAGAAGAAGATAGCTTAGGTCCAGGCATACTCGACGATGAAATAGAAAGGGCATTAAAGGAGATGAAAGCAAATAAGGCTGTGAGGGTGGACAATATTCCTGTAGAAATGTTGAAATGGTTAGGGAAAGGTGGGAAGAAGGCCATATATGGACTGATTCCTAGTATCTATGAGGAAGGAATCTGGCCGGAAGATTTTGTGAGATCGGTGTTAGTTCCTATTCCAAAAAAGGCAAAGTCTACGTCATGTGAGGATTACAGAACAATAAGTTTGATATCCCACGCAGCTAAAGTTATTCTCAGGATCATCAACAAAAGGATAGAAAGTAAGGCAAATGATTACTTAGGGGATGATCAGTTTGGGTTTAGGAAAGGAAGAGGTACGCGTGATGCCATTGCAGTAATGAGATCACTAATCGAGAGGAATATAGAATACAATCAGGACGTTTTTGCCTGTTTTGTAGATTTCGAAAAAGCGTTTGATAGATTGAATTGGGAAAAATTAATGTGTGTATTGCAGAAAATAGGAATGGATTGGAGGGACAGGAGACTGATCCGCAACCTGTACATGTCTCAGACTGCTCAGGTTCGAGTGGGGAACGGAGAGTCCGGATGGGCAGTGTTAGGAAGAGGTGTAAGGCAGGGTTGCCCATTGTCAACGGTGCTGTTCAACGTATATGCGGAGGAAATGATTAAAGAGGAATGGGAAGAACTGGAGGTAGGAATGAAAGTCGGAGGGGAATTCGTAAAATCGGTTAGGTTTGCTGATGACCAAGCATTAGTTGCTCAGTCAGCCAAGGGGTTGCAAGCATTGCTGAGTGAATTGGAGGTTCAGTGGGATAAATATGGGATGAGAATCAATATTAATAAAACAAAGGTTATGCGATTTTCCAGAAAGAAAAAGGCTAAGCTAAATATTAAAATAGGCGGGGAAAAAATAGAGCAGGTAGAGCAGTTTACATATCTCGGAAGTGTTTTGGACCAATACGGTCAAAGTGGTAGGGACATAAGGAGAAGAATTGCGCTAGGCAAGGAGGCTTTCTCAAGGAGGAGGGAGTTGATGACGGGGACGTTGAGTAGGGATGTTAAGACAAGACTTGTAAAAACTCTGATATGGAGCGTAGCTATGCACGGTGTGGAAACGTGGTCACTGAAGCAGGAGGATAGACGTAGATTGTAGGCTTTTGAAATGTGGGTGTGGAGAAGGATGGAGAAGGTGAAATGGACCAAAAGGAAAACAAATGAAGAAGTACTAGAGATGGTGGGTGAGGAGAGGGGTTTGTTGAGAGAAATTTTATGGAGGCAGGAAAAATGGATGAAAGGCGTATTGAGCGGCAGTGGAATGTTGAAAAAGGTAATAGAGGGGAGAATGTTGGGCAAGCGAGGAAAGGGTAGGAACAGGATAGGGATGTTGGATGGGATGAAGGGTGGAAAGAAGTACATAGAGATGAAGAGGGACCTGATGTAGTTTAGGTTGCTGGATTGGGTTTTGTTTGGAGTTACAAAATATTTATTTGATAGTTGTGTCCATCCAAAAACCTACCCTAGCCGGTAGATTACCTAATAATATTAATATATATATATATATATATATATATATATATATATATATATATATATATATATATATATATATATATATTTATTTATTTATTTATTTATTTGTATATATTGATGATTTAGAGGCACTCATGAGAGTGATATAACATTTGGACAGCATAGAGGAACACAAAAATAAAATAGATAACACACAAAAGGACACTCACATTTCAGAGAGTTTAAACTTTTTGTTATCTCTGAGGCCTTCTTCATGTCAGATTGGAAGGCTTCAGATGGGGGGAATACAGAGTCTGGAGGGGGAGGCCCAGTGTATGCTGGGAAGGGAATTTAAGGTGGTGGGAATTTCAAAATACCAGAAAGCTAATATATATATATGGATTAGTGAGTTTTCACCTCTATATTGGTGGCTGAATTGGGTAGGGATGATAGGAATTTGTATGGGAAGGGATAGAAAGAGAAGAGAGAGAGAGACAAAATTACAGGAGTAGTGGTGATTGTTCATTTGAATGGACAAGGGCATAATGCATTCGCCCATGTAAAATGAAGAGCATATTGCAGCACCTGAAGATCTTATCTGGACCACAGCAAGCTTTTTTCTGCTCATAATTTGCTATGACTAAGTGCGTATCCCATTACTTCTCTATTCATTATCCTGAGAAACGAATGTTTCATCCATTGGTATGATTTCATGTCTGAATTTAGGTTTGCATCTAAGGATTCACTCACTTTATTTATCACCAGATATTTTTGGTATTAAAAATGCATTAAGCATATTAATATCTAAACTATTTTTTTTGATTTGTTTTGAATCCAGGTATAGTTGTGAGCCTGGATGGTTTGACTATTGGAAAAGTCTGCCGAGATTTGGGTGGTGGACGTTTGGTATTCTCACAGAATATAGATCCATGTGTTGGTGTTCGACTTCTTGTGAAGGAAGGACACAGACTGGAAATTGGGGCACCATGGATAGAAGTGCATCACTCAAGTCCAGTTATACCAGAATCAGTGCGCCAAAAACTCCAGGGAACCATCAAAATTGATGAAAATACATCAAATTTTGCAGTTAATTCTTGTATAATTAAGGTATTATAATGTTCATCAAGATAAAATTTATAAATACATGAAAAATTGACCTTTGTTATTTGTTATAATAAATACAATTGACTTTTTGAATCTGGTAATGGAATATTGTATATATATATATATCTGATATAAGGCATTAGTATTTGCACAAAGAAATAGGAAATAAAGTGTTTTTCATTTGAATATTAGCAACTGAGAAACAGTATCTAGAAATAATGTTCTAAGTAGTCATGCCCAGATACCATTGCCCTGGATAATCTAGAAACCGGTACCAAGTAACAGTGTCAAGTTTACATGACCTCACACCAGTAACCATGTATGATAAGGCAAGTGAAATGTGTAGTGAAAAGTTTCATAATAAGAGAGATATTCAGGCAGTTAGTTCTGATGGATTATTGAGAAGAAGTATGATTACACTGCCTCCTTCTAGTATTGGCTCATCGCGCATGCAACTGATGGGGCACTAGGTGACAATAGACACATGGAATATGGCAGAAGGTAACAGGGTCACTAACCCAGGTTTTGTAAATCCCGGCTGCGATTCAAGCCACATGTTTGGTTGTCCTAGTTACCTGCTCTTAGTAGTAGGATAGAAGTTAGTAGTTGGTAGCCCACTTCTTTTGTTATCAAGTGGATAATGGATTCATTGCATTCTACAAATATGCTAATGGAGAGAGACTCCACATGCCTGCAGTAATTCAATGATCACAGCAATGAGGTTGGAATGTAGTATCTATTAATTTATTTGTATTATATTTTTCTCTGTCATTGCATATTGGTGTAATTCCATTTAGTTAAAATGGAACTATTTTATGAAACCATTTGTAGAGCTTCAAAAATTTGCAGACTATTAAGTGAGGTGAACTCGATAATTGAACTTATCAAGTGAACTCTATCAAGATTAATGCTTTACGGTATCAAAGTGAATAATCGAGGAGAATGTTTTATGAAAACATGAAGATATGTCTCGGATGTACTTTGTACTACACATGGGGACCTTTGAACAAAATTTTATGAAAAATTATCTACATTTTTGCAAGATGCAAAAAACCTACGCAATGGATAATTTATCACGAAAGGATGAGATTTGGACTTATGAAGGGGAGGATTTTCCAAGGGCGCAGGTGAACGTGAAGTCATCCACATTGACGGATGGGGGTTGTTGCCCATGTGAAGTGTAAGCTGTAAGGTTGGTTTTTGTTTGAGTGAGGGCGTGTATGTAAATGATAATTTGGCTAAAATCATCTTTTTCATAATGCGTATCAATAGCATAATCAAATACATGGGAGGGAATTTACAAATTTGAGAATGCTTTTATCGAAACAATACGGGACGGTAATATCGGAATAGTCAGTTTCCAACGCGATAATGGTATAATTTTGGTGAAATTGGCGAATATAAAGCGAATATCATAAAAAATCATTAAAAGTGAAGGTTTATATTCCGGCTACTTGCGGGGAAAAAGTTATTAATTTCGTAACATATTAATGAAACAAATTAGAAATTTTGGTGAAACCAATTCTCTTCGCGCCATAGTTAACTTTGAGAAAGTTAATGGAAAATAATTCTCCTCACTCTTTCACTTGAAGAGCAATATTGTAAAACCATAGGTATGAATTATTTATTTTTGTGGGGAGTTAAATCGATGATATTAAAAAAGAATCCTATTTATATCAAAGGACATTCAAAAGTAATCAAGGACTAATTACCAAATATATGCAGTAGAAATATCTATTTAAATGGTTAAAAAATTCCATATCTATGGGAAAAGTGTCATAAGTTTACTTCAAACAATCCACAATTTGTTTGAAATTATAGATATTATTTATGAACTTTTTTCCTAAGTCTGTTATCTCTCCACATAATCCATGAAGCGTTTTGAGTATATAATACGTGAACAGCTAGTGCACTCAATGGATATACTGTAAACATTAAATGAAGCGCTTTCAATAAACCAATTCCGTTGATCGCAAGTGAATATGAGGAAGTGTTTACATCAACATCATTGAAGGGCTGTTTTAAATATGGATAATGATTACATTTTGTTTCTCATTGAAATATTGTTTATTTTAAACTCGTGGAGTGTGAGAGGCCCCATCGCTGACAAGAGGTTTAATGGAACATAGGGTAAAGTGCGAGCTAGGATTTTAATTGAGAATTTTAAGGTTAAATGGATATTATTACGTTTTATGAATCTATATTTAATTTCCACGAAAAGTAGTTTTAATAGAATTTGCCTTGATAAAGGATTACTCTTGTTATAGGTAATCAGTGGTATAGAATCTAATTAAAAAAACAGTAAATCGTTCTTACTCATAACGGCTAACAAAATTGATCAGAAATATTCTACATGTTCCTGTTGCGATATACTATCTACGGTAGGACGGGAATCAAAGGTGTTTAATCTGAGAATATTCGCATTTACGAAAATAACAGTTCATAAATAATTAATTCACCGGATATTCGAATTCTACTTGAAAAGTTTAAACCTTTTATTATCTTTTCCACAAACCCATTAGAGTTTAAAGTTAGTATCACACTGATTAATTATTAAAATTGGCAGGTAGGAGTCTTCATGGAATGTTTTAGTGGGGCAGGAGAGAGAATAAAATTGAGGAATTCAGATTTGCGCCTAAAAAGAAAGCAGCTGTGTTTGACATGTAGAATGAGAAAACTAATTGTATAATGGGCGTGCACGATGTATAGTTGAACAAGTGAGCGATGTTGCATATCTTGGTAGAACGTTTGCGAAATGTGGCGGAATAGAAATGGAACTGTGTTACCCGAAGAGGGTTGAAAGATGTGGATTTTCCGGTAGAAAGGTGCCGGTAGTACGCGGAGTAAAAAAAATGAGTGTGTCAAGGTAGAGAAATGATAGTGTATAAAAGTTCAGAACCTAAAAGGCGGAGATATGCTCACGAGACGAGACGAGAGTCCAATTTTCTGTCCATGAAAAATGTACAATTCTGTTATTCTCAAAAAACGTCAAAATATTCAAGATTAGTGATGTACGACGACACGAAGACAAAGTACGAATCAAAAATGAAACAAAAAGATTTTTTATGGACCAAAGTCAGAAGATTTGAAACGAATTTTATTTAAAATAAACCATCATCAAAATATTTACGGATCAATAAATCCTTTTATTATTGTAACTAAATTTCACTATAATTTTCAGCGCAGAAGCACACTATGGTATTCCTCCATTAATTTACTTGGCATAAGAGTAAACATTCTCTCCTTGGCATGTAAGTAAGTAAGAGCATGAAGTTTCATGAAATACCTTCTAGTCGTTCCGGTTCAAAAAATATGTACTAGCATACATGGTTGGTAAAATAAGTATCGGGACATTTTTTGGAAAAATAGATTTATTTCTGATATTGCTACAATGCCTCAAAATTCTTCAAAGGACATCCCTTGAGCGTCGACACACTTCCCAGCGGCTTTTTTACGACTCGAAGACTTGAAGACTGGTAGGCGGATTCCGAAAGGTCCTTATGGGAAAGCTAGCAAGCTTCTTTGACGGCACAGAGGGTCCCATGGTGGTGTTCTTTGAGGGAGAATTTCACTTCTGGGAATGGGAAGTAATCTGCTACTGCCAATTCAGAACTATAAGGGGGTTGAGGAATCGTCGCGATGCCTTTGCATAAGGCCTTCGCAATCAGACACTCGACTCTGCTCTTGGTCGTCCGTCCGAAGACCTTCGGGACGAGTTTAGATCTTCAGATCTTTTTTCACATAGCCAAATTTTTGGTGATAATGATGTTCACTGCCATCTAATCAATCCCAATACGATATGCAATCTCCTACTCTCAAAAGTGAAAATTTCCCTCAAAGGATACCACCATTGGACACTAAGTACCATCAAAGAAACTTGCTCGCGCACCCTTAAAGATCTACCGGAATCTGTCTACTAGGGAACGTTCGAGTCATTGAAAAGCCGCTGGTAAAGGTTGTCAACCCTGAGGGGATGTACTTGTACTCAGGGGATGAAGAATTTTGAGGCATTGGAGCAACAACTGAAATAAATATAATTTTCCGAAACTCTTAAAACAAACCATGTGCGTACATTCTACGGATACTTAGGTGTTTTCTATGTTGACTTCTTTCTTCACAAACTAGGTGTACGAATGAAAAGAATTTCTCCCGTGTTTTCCAGCCTAAATATTTAATGGATATTATTCTTTTTTGGCGCCACATCTCCATTGTTTCTTATCTTAAATTTTAGGCTTTCACTATGACATGCCACATAATCGCAGAAAAGGAAATACAAAAGCTTTAATCATGGAAGGGTTATTACTATATTAAGTGATGATAAATGTTGCAAAGATATCCTCAATTCCACCCTGTGATTATTTTGGATAGCTAACCTTATTATATTTCCCGAGGTCTCTGGCTGTTTCCTTCTCTTCTTTTGTGATTTACTTGTTCTGCGAACCACGATCTTCCTTTATTTTGTCACAGCAGGTAACGATCCTAACGTCAAGCATTTAATATTGCTGCGGAAGACAAACGGTTGGTAACAGAAAAACTTAAGCTTAAGAAAATTAATTTAACATGAAAAAGAAACGTTTCATTCTCATGTTCAGTGTACATAAAACTTGAAAAGGATAAAATACAATCCGTAATTTTCAATTCGATATTTTTTGTACTATATAGGCGTATCCAAATGTGTCAATCTTTATGGAATATTTTGTCGACTCTTTATTCTTCTTTTTTTCAAAAAAGTGTTTTACCTCAGCCAATTGTTACCATTCCCGACTATTTTGGCATTTCAGAATACAACGACGGTTTGCAAAATATTTTACTATTGCTCCTCTACTGGACGACTAAAGAAAGATCATGAGTTTTTTAAAGGAAACGTAATGAAATATGGTCTACATTTTAAAATGCAAACAAGATTGAGAGATTCACATCTCGTCTGCCTTAAATTAGAAAAATATTCTTGTGGTCCTATGCACGTATATTGTAATTGCTGCCGCCCCTGGACTCTTTAAAGGGAGAATTAATTCCCTCCATACCATTAGCGGTATCAGGGCCGATAGCGTTTGGTCGGATTTTACAGGTCTCCCGAAAAAAATTCAGAACGCATACGCGCTCGGCAATCGAGCCGCAGCCTTCCAGGGAGCGATATAATAAAAGTAAAAAAGTCCAAGACATAACCGCCATACTTTTCTTGAGAGATTTTTTAAACCTTCAACCGACTAGATGCGTTCAGTTCCGGGGAAATGCTGCAGCTCGAAAAATATTATTTCCGTTTTGGCTCTAATATTAGATCTAATGTGGAATTATAAAGTTTCTCTTTTCATTATGTTAAGTCGATTCCATGAAGTCACGCCCGAGACAACGAATTAAATCTAATGATTTTAAAGAGGCATCGATTTTGAGACTTCGTGCTCCCTTCAGACAAAACCTCGGCTCAGATACAAATATTGATGGGAGAGGAGAGAGCAGATTGGCGGCAAAACAATAGGGATAATTAAAGGAAGAGAAAGGAGATAGTGAGGAAACGACAGGAGTTTTCCAGGAACGTGGAACTTTTAACACTACGACATTTAAATTTGGCTTCGAGGAGTCATCCAAAAAAGGTTTAAAAGTTTTGCATGAAAAGTATTGGTAACATTTTTCTGACGTGTACGTAAAGTGCTGAGTTCAGAAGGTCGGTTAAATGTGCGCATGATCGCAGATCGTATTGACATTGATAAGATGACAGTCCCTCCCATGGACCTTGTGGTGGAAGGGCTTGTGCGTTCCGATGACCCCAAGAGCTGGCGGGAGTAATAATAATTGCTCCTGATTGGGTCACTCATGCCAAATATATCGAAGGTTAGGAGCCAGACGAACGGTAGTCCACGCAGCGTCTGTTCCTCAGCGAGGCGGCTGCAAAGGCCTCTGACCCCAGTGGGGCGGCCATTGAGTGATGGTGTCACGTTAAAAGCACAATTGAGGAAGGCAACGGGAAACCACCTCAATTATCATTCCCAAGAATGTAATTATGGGCACTATAGAGAATATGAGTCCTGGCAACTGCGGGACTCGGCCCAAGGGGCCGTGTGTGGTGCCTGGCCGGTGGGGGAGGCAAGGCTTCCGCGAAACCCTTGCAGGGGAAAACCGACAGCAGCAGGACAGAAGACGCAGAAGAAAAATATGAAATTAGTTAGAATAGGAACATGGAATGTTAGAACAATGTTGAGGATACAAAAATTAGAGAATATTAAGCGAGAGATGGAAAGAGGTAATATAGATATTTCATGTCTATGCAAGGTGAGATGGAAGGATGGCGGGGATTACTAGAGTGATAATTATAGAATAATATACAGCGGCGGGGACGAGAGCCAACGAGGGGTTGCGGTAATATTAAATAAAGAGGTGGGAAGAAGCGTAGTCAACATAGAGCAAGCAACGGATAGAATATTACCAGTAGAGATTAAAGCAGAACTGACACACTTGGTCATTATTCAGGTATACGAGACCTCGTACATGCCACCAAGCAACCACAAGGAGGAAGAAGTCGATAGGATAAACCACTTTTTTTTGCTTCCCCGACTGAAGAGAGAGCTAAAAGGAAAGCGCCGGGAGACCATGGAAAACATCCAAAAGTATGTTACAATGTTCCTGAGAGACATCCCCCAAGGAGTTTCAGGGTGCCTTGCAGGTGTGGCAGACACGTCTCCGAAAGAGCAATGATGCAGGGGGAGAGTATTTTGAAGAATTTTAAGCATTTGTACAAGTACGATCAATAAATCTAGTTTTCCCAGAGAATGCACATTCATTTTACGGTGAAGCCTGAATATGCTCTTTCGAAGTAATTGCTTGTAAGCATTGGTCTCAAGTATCTAACAATATTTGTTTGAATTAATGTTAGTTTTTCATAAAAATATACATTTAAACTAAAGAGATTAATGCGAGAATCCGTGAGGATAAGAGGGAATCATACACCTCCAAGTGCATACCCTTCCCGTTAATCACTAATTTGAAAGAGGAGTATCCAATACTCCTGATAATGAAACCCTATATGCCATCGGTTGTCTAATTCCGGAGTATACGCATTAGTCCGCGTACACTAAACACGAGAAACCCTCGAGTTCGACGCATCAGAATATGCAAGGTGACCTAGTGATGTTCATCTCTCCTTCACTCCATATCGGTCTGCTGCTGTTGACTCATAGTATACTGAGTTTAGACGCCAAATGAGGTAATGAAAGTGATACACGAAGCTAATTAATGCTGTTTTGTTTAGGGATGTAATTAGTAGCATGAAATAGCTGCCAGGCGATCCTATTAGCCAATCGTTAGAAATACTTTTTCCACTCTTTTGAGGCCATTTTAAACGCATCGAATATACCGTTATGTATTTTAAGATAAGATGGATTGGATGAGAAACATAGCAGCTATTGGTTGTGTATGCATCACAATAGCATACATTTACGAGGCATATTCGAAAGTAAGAATTGTTTTCTTGTATTTCGATACTGGCGAGTAAGAATAAAGTTGTACGCATTCAGCACCATCTGCTGGAGGAACACTAATGAAGAAGTTTTGTATATATATACTGGAAGAAGAGGGTAAGAAATTTATTCCTTTGGAAAAATTGGCGGAAATGTGCCTTCCACTACAGGCACCGTGAGAGGAATTGGATTAAAGAAGAATTGGCAGAGATGGACGATGTGGTCACAGGGGAATTAGGGAAAGGCGTAAAGAAAAGACTAGTCAAACTTTTCATACGTAAAAGCGTAGTTTTGTACGGCTCCAAAATATGCCCCCCCAGGAGAAGGGTTAAGGATTAGGAATTTAAGGTTTTGAGAGTAGAGTACGGAGAAAAATGAACGAAATACAATACACACAGGAGATGATGGGATGCAATGGGATGATGGCGACTGCGGCAAAGGGATGAAGTTGGTTGCGAGGCTCAGAGGAGAGTGAGTAACAAACAATTTGGATGACATGAAAAAGATGGAAATTATGTGGAGCTAATGAGTAGTATAATTTATTAATTAATATAAGCCTGCCGTTGGGGTATTTATCGTAACGTAATCGTCGGCTTGAAGATATAATTCCAAACAAAACTAAAATAGTCTATAATCCTTTCCTGGTATACCAAAATCCAAAGTATCAATAAAAAACTGTATGGAGAGACATTGCCGCATTAAAATCAATCATTTCCTTCCATTTGTGTGACATTGTGTGCATGGTATTTCGTCACAACAGCTTGTTCCTTTAAAAGCCCAAAAATTTCGGAGTTTTATTAGGACGCCTCGGTAGCTTAACTGGCTAAAGCACTCGGCCGGGCGTCGAGGGATCCGGATTCGAATCCCAGTCAAGGCGAATGGTTTTTACACTCTGAAATTGTTGAATTAAAATGCATATTAGCGGATGACTCCGTTAAAAGCTACTGTTGCGGCATCTCGCGCAGTTTCTTGAAACTTATCTATTTGAAAATTGATAGATTTCAGAGAAATCATTCCTTGAAAGATTGAATCAATCTTTCAATTAAGATATAGCGGGATGGGATGCACAATCATGCTATACGCGAAAACATTTGCTATACACGAAAACACATGCACATATAGTTATATGTATAGTTATATATAAAATAAACACAGCAATCAACTAGAAGGTCGCTTTTGTAAGTGATAATTGAGTTCACCCAGTACTAAACCCAACGGCGTGTGATATGATTTGCACACATTAACAGAGTAGGGGGGCCAGCTCCTTTCCCTATGCCGACTATGGTTTCCCAGAAATATTTGGTACCCGAAAAATAACATAGCTGGAGCTGAGGTTGCCCAGAGAGGCAGGCCCGGGGATCGAGCCCGCGCCCTCCGGTATTATTCCAACACTCTACCTCTGAACTACCGCTACCTTCGTATATATATATAAAGAATATATATATATATATATTTATATATAAGTTTATTGAAATATATATTATAGATATCCATTAGGAAATATAAAAGTTAAGATGAATACAATATAGTTGTATTTGCAGGAAACAAATTTGAACAATCAGGGAGGTCTATAATTTTGAAATATTCGTGAAGGGACCGCTGCCGTAGAATAGTTATTTGGATCCACCAACAATATTCACCCTGATGTTTTTCCTTGGTCCTCGTTCCCGGATGGTTTACTGTTTTTACTTTTTTGGGTGATGACCTAACACCCCCCGCCACACGCCCTTGCGGCGGCTTGCGGGGTAATATGTAGATGTAGATGGTTCCTCCCGCAAGGAATCTGCCTCACCTATGAGACCTTCATGCAGCCAACGGAGCAACTCAACTCGCCGAAGTAAATCTCTTTGAGCTGAGTTTTGATTCGATTCATCTCACAGAACTCACTCGCGAGTAGGCATGCGCGAAAATGTCCATGTGCGCAGTTAAATGAGTTGGTCATGTTTGCGTTATCGAATTTCAAAATATATGTAATGGCAAGGAAAATACGTTCAAAACTGGCTGCCTTTTTTTTTGATAGAAATACACGAAGTGATATTGTAACATTTTTCTCAACTGCTTTTTACAGTAGCCATTGATTTTACTCTACGATATATCTGACATTAAATATTTGATTTGAAGTTGCCGGTGAAATTCGTAAACATTCAATCAGATCGAGTTATCACGCACACAAAATTCCAATGAAATATACGTACACGCAGGCACCCACGCACGCGAACAGGCGTCATCTGGAAAATGGACGAAACGTGTTTTTCCGTTGAAATCGCAGTTGAGTTTTTCGTCTCTTCAAACCGAGGCAGCACGGAGTAAAATTTTGCAGCACTGAAAACTTGAAAAATAAACAAAAACAAAAAAAACTGACTTCCGATTTTCAAAAAAGGACACGTTTTGAGGTCTCCTGAGCACGAAAGAACATTTAAAAGAAATCGAGAATTTAGCGCTCCGCAAATAAAATGAACGTGGAAGTCTCAATTAAAAAAAAATACTTTCAACAAAATGGATTTTATCAAATTTCGGCCGCAAAAACGAAGCATAACTCCTGAACCGTTGTCCATCTCTGTGTGCATGAATGCACGGGCATAGATAGATGCGATTGATATTTTCTGACACTTTATCTGAAAAAGTATTTAATCAGCAGCGCGGAATTCATATAAAACGTTTGCATTTAGAGTAAACTAACTGATAAGATTAAGGTCGTAATAATCGACCAACTTGAGCTGGCGGTTTGGCGAGTGTTATTATACTATTTATTAACTATGTCGAAACTTAATTAAAATTAAACGAATTCAACCTCTAATTTTTACACTGCCTATGTTCTATGCATTTTTTTTAATAAAATAAATTGTTTACGCATATAGAGAAAGGAAGTTTTAGATATATTATACTACATGCATCACCAGAATGATGGCAATATACGCGGGATGTCCAGAAAGTAACTTAGGTTTTGAGATAAAATATGAACCTAGTGACAAAATAAAGTTTTATCATACATATATTTAAAAGATCCAGTCTTAAACTATTTTTCTTCTTAGTCGCTATTGAAATTGAGGCATTTATCATAACGATACCCAAGCTTTTCATTTCCTCCTTTGAAGAAATTCGTCGTCTTACATTTTAATCTCTTGTTTGCACCAACATACAATTCTGCGTCACTGTCAAAGTCTGCAAGGACGTGTAGCTGGGGTGGTAGGTCACCAGTCATTCAACATATATTCCCTCTATTTCCTCATCCACGTGGCACTCCGCGACCCACCAGAAACCAAGCGGAAAGGGGGCAACCAAACAAAAATCATCAAATTATAGTGGGATAAATAAAATAGAATTCAGCGCTTTCTGTCACTTCAGATCAGGTTACGCCTCTCAGCTCCCAAAAATAATAGAACAAATAAACACGTTAAAACAATACTATGACCCACGTAGCATTATTAAAACTGGTGCCTCGAAATACATAAAGGATAGTAACGTGAGTGAATGTAATATTTGTGCCTATGTTAACCATAAATCCTCACGAAACAGTTTTGTGAGAAAGCATAAAACTGTAAAATGAAAAGTGATTGACCTAATAAAAATTATAACAAATAAATTGCGGCAGCATTAGAAACAAAAAATCGGATATTGAACATATTTTTGCAAGTACAAAGGCAGACATAGTAGTTGGAACGGTGAGTTGGGTAACGGGAGCAAACAATGAAGTTTTTCCGAGCAGTTTCACAATTTACAGAAGGGACGGGCCTGATAGATTGGATGGAAGGAGTATCCATTCCTGTAAAATCACATCTTAGTGCCAACGATACGGATGCGACGAAAATGACACAAAAAGCGTTTGTTGCAACATAAAGGACATCCGCCAATGTGCATTACAATGCAACAATTTCAAAGAGTAAAAACTCATTCACCTCGACCGGGATTCGATCTCGGATCCCTCGATGCATGGCTAAGTTTCCTCGGGAATGCTGATGAGGCAGAGATGGTAACCAGCTCGCCTCGCGAAGAAAGACATTGGACTACAGGCTTAAAAGAGCGTGTATTCGAACGGCTGTCCAAGTAAGATGGGCATTCGTGGACATTATTAAACATATAAAAGTATACTTCAAAGGTATATTCGGAGGAGCAGTGAAATGATAATCTCTGCACCTGATGGTTTCACCTTTGTGGACGTTCAAATGGGGAGAGCGAAGTTACTCTCAGGGCTGAGCGTATAATTGCGTGCACATTTGGGGAGCGGACACCAGCGACAAATTAAACTGACCGTCGAACCTCTTGTGGCCCCTCTGCCACGGCCCTCGACAATCGGGTGTGATGGTCCCTTGCCCGAACCATGGCACCCACACGGGGACGCATTGGGTATGGGGGGTGGTGGACTCGGGTAGAGTGGACACCTGCCTTAATTGAATACAACATTCAAAGAGTCTCCGACAACATTTTGTATCTGAGCTACCCTGTCCGCAATTCCAGCCTTGTTCGTCCAGCAGTGGGAGTAGTCACGGGCGGAGGATGTCGGTGTATTTTGAGTCATGCGCCGGAGGAGATGATGACGTTTGGGAGGGAGTGGGGCTTGCGGGGAAGGAAGGGTTCGGGGGACGTCGAGAATTGCTTTCCTCCCGGAGAATTAGATCATACCTTCTAGGGTAATGGGGGGGGAGAGAGTAGGGGACGGTGAATCTTTTCGCAGCATGATTGTGAAAGGTGCAAGGGTCCGAGGCGAGCGGCACTGCTTCAGAAATGTCAATACAAACGCAAACACGCGGGCACGCGAACAGAAAGGCGTCCGCGGGCGGATGTTCGGCGATGGGCAAGCGAAATGCTTTCGAGTGCATCGAACGGAACTAACGCGCCGTTTGCACATTCGTTCTCCTCCTCCCTCCCTAAAGCCCCTCTCGAACCCGCCTCCAACCCTCCATCTCCCGACCCCCGCGATCTACCCCCCTTGCAGCCACCCTGTGGGGGACGAACACCAACTTCCGCTGCGCCGTTGTGAGCCCATTGAGGGTTCGGACGACGGGGGAGAGGAAGGGCGAAGGGTTAGGGGGCACGACCCTTACCACGGCTGCTGAGGGTGTGAGGGAGGTAAGGGGTGAGATGTGGGGCGGGGAGTTAGGGGAAGAAAGAGGGATGGGGAGAGAGAGAGGTTGAAGTGAAGGGGAGAGATATGGCCGGGAGGATATGTATTGGTCCCCGGGGAGAACATGGAAATATAAAAGGGTTGGAGTGCGAGGGGTTGGCGGGGGTCGGATGCGATGGGACGCGCGTAAAACTCACGTCGTCGGAGCGTCACGAGATAGCAAGCAGCGAGGGCGGCGGAGTTCGCTTTTGCTGGGGTGGAGGGGGGCTTTGGGGATGAGTGGCGGAGTGGAAATGTGAGAGGGGAAGGGGGTCCTTCTCGTACGCCCTCCCCACCCCCCCGCGATCGGAAAGCGCCGGAGTCGACCCGCAAGGGACTCGTGTTCGAATGCTATTGCCTCCCGAACTCAGAAAAACTGGCTTCGTCTCTCTGCGGGGGCGGAGACAGGACCGCTTGCCCCTCCGTCCACCCGCTCCTCACCCTCCTCCCCCGCACTGCCTTTGGATCCTCGGGGCCGCTCTAAACCCCTCCCCTCCTTAGCCAACCGTCTTCGGTCACATCCCTCCTATTTCTCCGACGCCGGAGATCGAATTTCCTTTATTTTTTTCAACTACTTATTTGTTTACGCCTGCGTTCGAATCCCAACACGGACCGAGCATCGTTCCGGGAGTCGTGCCGTTCATGTGGAATAGCCGACTCCGTTACAATGAAGGAAACCGCTGTATTGCGAGAGAAAGATAAAAAAAGTCGTTTCGCTCAAAGGCAGTGTGCCTTGACAATGCGCTAACCCACAAGCATTGAGACGTCGACGCATTTAACGTCGGCGTTCGCCATAACTCGTATTTATCGACCACATATGAGAGTTTTCGAGTAGAACTTCCACATCTGCCTCAGCCTAACTCCTTACCTTGCACGTAACATACGTAAGTCTTATTCAAAATGCACGCATGGTATACTCCGCGTTCACGCCGACCTCAACTATTATAGGGTTAACTAAGCTTTTTTTTTAGTTAAAATTTGGTTTTACTAATCATGAGACACAAATAAATGAAAAACTATAAATATGTAAACATGTTTGTCTACTACTTTGTCCTTTTTCCATATTTGGACCTGAATTCTGAATTGTCAGTAATGCGCATGTATAACGCTCTGAACAACTATGGCGCGTGGAGTGGAACAAAAAACTGAAACCAATAGACATTTTATAAAATGGAAGATTTCTGAAAAATGTAATGAAAATGATAAACATTTAATTGGCTAATCCACTAAAAAATGAGCGTAGCGTTTAGTCTTCCAAACAAAATTAATAAAGCAGTTACTAGATAAATAAAGCAGTCACTTATCCTGATAATTAGATCCAAAGTTCGGTTTAAAAATATGGAATTCTGATACCAAAATTTACCTTTTCTTATCTCTATCTATATTCCCAAATTTCAATACTATATGGAATTCAGACGCAAGAATTTTATTCTACAGTTTTACCTTGCCCGGGATATCTTGGGATTACTCCGTCGAAAAAATTCCAACGTTTTCAAACACAAGTTTCATTTCATGAGTTCTTAGCCCGAGCGTGATGGAGTTCACCTAGTTGAATCACAGAAAAGTACGAGGATTTCAGAAAGGTACTTGGAATCACCACCAGATGTCAGCGTTAGCACGAGTTTCCCTTCAGTAATAGGTAAACCTTTATGAGTAAACACGTAAATCGTCAGTTCTCTCGGAATAGATCTGTTGTGGTGACGTCTCTCTGTTGTTGTTCCCGAGTAGTGATTTGTGAAGGTGGAAACAATTGATATTCGAGCAGTGATTAAATACTTCTTAAGGCAGGGAAGGAAAGTAATGAAAATGCATGCTGTCTTTCAAACCACTCTAGGGAACTCTGCTCCGTTACATTCAACTCTTTCCAAATGGACACACGAGTTTCAGGTTAAGGCACAGAGTTGTAGCAGCAACTGCAGTAGCTCATAATTTATAAGATATCAACTATAAATTTTATCGAATTAGATTGGATGAAGAATTTTCCAATCGCCAATCGTCGGATTTGAGACGTTCTTGTCACGTGACATTGCACCTAACTAACCCAAAGGCAGATCCGGACATCATAGGAATGATTTTCTCAATCACTTTTGTTGGTTTCCGTTTTTAGGAATAATGACAACGAAATATTTTCGGTAATTGTTTTCACTCGAGCATAACTATCTGATGACACCTAATCCATTAATATTGACCGTGACACCATATCGGTCCAAGTTCAATCAATTCAGGTTGCTTCTTTTCTAAAGACGGAAAAACAAATAGCAGAATACGAGCTCCTTACATTTGTTCGTTTAAATATATCCAGCAAGTTCTGATTTATGGCAGTATGAGACCTAATAGACAGGTGAAATAAGTATTACAAAGTATACAAATTTTAACAGAAGTCTTAAGACATTGGAAAAATACTTATTTACCGATATGGCTTCCACATAATGTCAAGTGAGATGGTTTTATTCACTGACGTTTCACGGTGAGATCACATCGAAAATGTCAATCGCCACTTTGAAAATTCTAGCGGTGTGCGAGAGACTGTCTGCCAAACACCAAAAAGAGCGCAGAGGGCACGGGAATAGAGGTCACTTCCACCGCTCTTTGACCAGGTGCTGAGTTGGTGCACGATATATTCTTCCCGCGACACCAAATTTTCTCCCTCTAAACGACATATTGGAGTGGAGTGTCAATATTGCAGCATACTCTGCTCAGATACTGCATGTTTTATCGCCTCTAAAACACACATATAAGTTGCCAATTTAAGGTAAACGCTGTAGTCGATCCATCAACACTACTGCAGTGAATAATTCGGAGGTTGATTCTGACAGTTGAGGTACAGAGACAGAGAGAACTTGAGAGACAGAGTAGAACTTGACTGGTACTAATCCCAATGGTACGTGAAATTCCAACATTCAGGTTAGGGGGGGTAAATGCCATTCTCAAAGTGATCTGGAGTCCACTGTCCCCTACTACAATAATCCTCTTGTGTATACAATACCTTCAAAAAATTACAGATCCTAAACGAAATAGGGATGCCTAAGTCTAGGAAAATACTACAAACCCATAAGGTATTCCTTCCCCAAACGCGTGGAAAGTATTAATAACATCAGCACATAAAATTCATTATTTTACACAAGATTCTCGTTTTCATTATTAATTCCACTTATGCACTATTTTTTAATATATAACATCCCTCACGAAGACAGAATCGAATGAAACATTGCCACAGATCGTAAAAAAAGGAGACGGAAACGTGAACACTTCCATACATGCCCCAACATTATTTCATTACGATTCGCTTCTCTACAGCGAGGTCTCTCCATCGGAGTGAAAAATGAACCTGTGAGGGAGGCGGTGATTTTGAACGAATACAAGAGCAATTCCTTTTAAATGATTTTGTGTTATTATATTCTCCATACGGTCTGCTTTAATGTATATTATCATATGTAAACGCCGAGAATCTGGCTGTTTCTAGAAATAAAAAGATAAATAAGGAAAGAGGTAAATGAAGAAGTAAACAAATAAATAATTAATAAAGAAACGTATGAAAAAGTATTAAAGTAGTGGGGTGTGTAACAAAATAAGGTAGCATGGTGCCGTGTTCGGCAGAGCATAAATGTGCAGCAACGTGAATTTCCTGGCTTCATCAAACGCCTGGTCAAATGTAAGACAGCTAATGAAGAATTCACAAATAGATGAAAAAGTGAAGCGGGTTCGTGTTCGAAACCAATTAAGTAACCACCGAGTTTCCCGCGAAGAGAAATGAGAAAAAGAGAGAGAGAGGGAGTGGGATGGTGTTCCAGGTTGGCGCGTGGCCCTTTCCTCCTTCGTACTGGGGCACAGGAGCATTCTCCCGCTAATCCGGGGGGGGGGGGCGGCGATTGGGGCGGCGGATGCAGGGAGAGCGGAGAGAGTGGAGGCGCGCTCGCTCGCTGAGGAGAAGGCCTCGGGGGGAATGTAAGGGGGGGTGGACGGGGGTGATGGCGGCGAGGGGTGCGGCGACGGTGGGGAGCTGGAAAAATGCCCGTAAAAACTGATAGGGCGAGTGGGGGGCCGAGCGAGAGAGAGGGATACACACACACACATATATATATATAATATATATATATATATATATATATATATATATGTGTGTATATGTATATATATATATGTATATATATATTATATATATATATATGAAGTAGAGATGGACGGGGTTGATGGGGATTTGGAAATGCTCGAAAGGAAAATGGGAGAGGGGGGCGGGGATGTAAGGGGGTCAGGGGGGGCCGTAGCCGGTGGGCGCGGGGGACGGGATGATCTGGGGGGGGGGCGTGGGTGGGACTATGGGGCAAGAGGGAAATAAGGGTGGATGTTTAGTGCGGAGGCGGGGCACGGGGGCAGTGGGGGGTGGAGATAGGGGTGGAGAAATGTGCAGTGCCCTCGAGGATGGGTCATTGGAGATTTTGCACGGAGAGGATTGCGTTTGAGAGAATGGGGAGGGCGAGGGCGGTAGAGCGATGGGGGAGGATGCGAGGGGAACGTGGAAGAGGAGGAAATATTCCTGGAAAAGTATCCCGGGGAGGGGACGACCCCGGAAAGTGGACGGAAGAAAAGAAGAAGAAGAATAGTTTCAAGGTTGGATGTTTTTATTACGGCGTTTTGTCGAGGGTGAGAATATTTCGATGGTTTCGGGAACACGGGTGGAGGCATGGGGGACTCCATCGCTTCTTCCGCCTCATGCCTCCGCCACCCCCACCCTGGAGAGGAGATGCGGGGTCGCTGGAGGAAGAATGGAGGGGGGGAGAATGGCGGAAATTCCCGCTCCTTCCGAGAGCGGAAAGAGGGAGGAGCTGGAGAGAAAAAAGCAGATAAAATGATAATGCCCCTGAAGCGAAATTTCAGACCAAAATTAAGATTCTTCGACGGATAAGGGACTCCCAGTGTTCTCCTCCTCTTAACATTTCCTTCCAGAAATCTGCTACTGATGTGCCCCATCTACCTGAATAGTCGGAGAAAGGTTTTATGTCAATTTATAGCTAATTAATAAGGGAGCGATATTTTTTCCATGAACGAGGGCTTGCAAAAGTTGAGTTTCAGATGTGACATTTTGAAGCCCCCCAGTGTCACTCTCACTTAGAATAAACACCAGTACTTCTTTAAAGTCCCTCTGTTCTTAAACAAATAGACTAGAAACTTCCAATAATAACGGCTATCGTTCAATAGTTGTAGTTTAAAAGAAGAGAAACGCAAATTTGGAGCAAATCGAGTTCTTCTAATACGTATTCCGAAATTCATTAGAAAGAATTTTCTAAATTATATATATATATATATATATATATATATATCGATGATGCGGAAGTTCTCACGAGAGCAATATAACTTTTGGACGGCACAATAGAACACAGAATAAAACAGATAACACGTAAAAGGACACTCACACTGTAGATGATTTAAGCTTTCGGCCTACTCCGAGGCCTTCTTTTACGTGTTATCTGTTTTATTCTGTGTTCTATTGTGCCGTCCAAAAGTTATATATATATATATATATATATATATATATATATATATATATATATATATATATATATATATATATATATATATATATATATATATATATATATATATATATATACATGCGCACAAATGTATTTGTACACCAGAGCTGTCCAGAAAGTAACCTCCGTTTGCATGTAGCAAGAGAAGTAGCGAGGGTCACTATCAGCTGTATTGACACACACACAAAAGGGCAGTAGGCCTCGAGCTACAGTGTTTGAAAGACCTCGCCACTTCTCGTTTGTTTACATTAGCGAGTCAAAATGAACAATGAAATTGGAAATTCCACAAAATGTAAAATTTGTGTAGTGATAATGTTTTTACTGATAATAAACTTTAAAGCTGCAGGCATTCATTGGGAAATTTGTGCTGTGCACCGGCCAAGTGATGAGTGACTGTGTTGTGCGTCAGTAGTTTCGTTAGTTTAAGAGTGAACGGACAAATGTCCATGATAACTTAAGAAATTAATATTATCTTTGCTTTCTACAGAAAGTCTACAAAAGCAAAGATAATATTAATTTCTTAAGTTAAACATGGATTTCTACAAAGTTAAGGCCTCAACCATTCAGTGCATCAAATGTCCATGATGTTCAAGAGTTGGCCATCCGTCAGTTCATCTGTCACGAGGGTAGACTGACCACTGCGGACCTCGTCATGAATATTGTTGCGAACATTTTTAAACTGAATGCATCCCTGCCTCATTCAACCCTCACTTTATTCGTTCTCCGTATGTTCCACAAAGTTACTTAAGAATTTTAATTGGCTTGTGGTTTTGTATCAGTAGAAACCTAATCATAGGTCGCATTTCACAACTCGCAGTAAAATCTATTGCAGCGCACATTTTAACAGTTCGCAGTGAACAAATGAGAAGAACCATGGTCTCCACACTACCACAGCAGGATGTGTACGGAGTGTAGGGAAGTTGAGACACCAAGACGGTGACTCTAGTTGTAATCACCGCCATGCTAGGCCGAAACGTAAGTTGCTCTCTGGTCTACCCTGGTAAATGTCACTTTAGCTACGAGTGAAGTAAAATTAATTGTTCTATAGACCTCACGTACAACTGCCTTCTCCTTTTTTGGAATGAAACTAACACTGATCTGACGAAATCTTCTTACCAATTTCCTCCCTCATAAATTGTACAAATTACAAGTATACCAATGTATTACATGTACGTGTAGATCATAAAAAGTTTTCCTTCCACGTTTTCCTAAACTTTCAAGTAGTTCCACAGGAATTTTGTCTACCTTCAAGACCTTATTCGCTTTCAATTTCATTCATACCTTTTCTATCTTGCATTCTAGTGTGCTTGAACCTGGATATTAAGGTGATTGGTGACGATTTTACGTAATAGTATTTGTCTTTGTTGCAAAAGAAACATACAAATGGTTGTATTGAAAGATTTGCTACAGTTATATTTTTAACCTTTAATATTGTGAAAACAATTCAGAAGAAAATTAAAAGCATTTTCTGCGTAATAGTATAGCAATGTTATTCGAATAATTGAAATATAAGCTATTTAAAATTTTGAAATTATTTTTATATATATGTATAATATAAATAATTCAAAGGTAAAGGTTAGACAGCATCATTTCAATCGTAGTTCGATTGCATAAAAATGAAGGATTGGTAGTTGAAGTAGTCTAAAAAAATAAATCTGCCATTTTCTTTTGTGCAAAAGAATGCCCAAAGAAATACAAAAATTTGTTTCAAAGTAAACTTATGCGGTTAAATTTGTTTTAGGATACTCAACGCGGTAACTCGCTCACTCACGGAAACGAATATAATCATTAAGTTTGGTCGGAAGAGAAACTGAATGTAAATTTTCTGGATTCGACTTTCAAGGAACTTACTTTCTCTTCTTGAGGCACTTGATAAGAATCAAGGAAAGTGGTTAAGAACTACCAGTGTTAATGAATCCTAGGAAATGGATCGCGGAAATTACGTATAATGTTACGGAAGAATCCTAATTTAAATGCTTACGATATGTCAATAGTCAACCAGTGATAACATTTCATCACTAAACTCGTCGGTTTTTTGATATTGTGTAGGGTAAGATTGAATTCGATAAGATAAATTGTAATAAAGAATCACAAAAATCATCACTAGTATTGCAATTTTAAGGTTAGCATACTGCAGCCCTTCACTCTTCCCCATCCAGTGTTAATTCCCTCACTAACTGATAGACTTCCTGTTTTAAGTCGATAATTTATCCTATTTATCTCTTGGTCTTATTCTCAGGGTCCTACCTTCAATTTTTTCTTATCCTCTGAAAGCAATGCATCGTAATACACATTTTGCGGATGACTCCGTTAAGAGTTACTGTCGCAGCTTCTTCCGCAATTTCTTGCAACCATTATATTACGTTTCCTACAAAACATTTAAGATGTCAAGGTGGGTCCAATTCATCTAGTTCTTCTCTGCTTCGTAGAGTTCTGTCCATGTGGTCCTTTCCTCACCTGCTCTTCTATATACTTCCATTCAATCTTCAATGTACTCTTACAGTACCATGTTTCACAGGCTTCTTTTTTTGCTGTTCACTTTTCAATGCCCAATAAGGACGTTTTGACGAACTACTTCCTTGTTTGAATACAGTAGCAGCCTCTTCTTCATAAATGCTTTCTTAGTTTGAGCTTTCCTTTGTTTGATGTTGATCGGACTTCTTCCATTCCCTCTTATACTGCTGCCCAGGCGGATGAAGGATTCCACTTGCTCCTGTTTCATTTCTCGAATTGTGATATCTGAAATCAATCTCTCCCTTTCACACAAAGGGATTTTTAGTTCTATTGCAAACTGAAGCTCAACGTTGCTCGATATTCCAGAAGAACTTCGTCCAGTGCATTCAAAGATTTTTGCAAGTCCTCTCGCGTTTCTGCCACTTCTGCAAACCGGATCATGTTTAATTCTTTGCAATTAACCTTGGCTCCTTTAATACCCAACCCTAGTACTTCTTTTATTGCTTCTTCTAGATATACTTTGAATATTGATGACACATAGGTTTTATCTTTATTTTCTCTCGGAATCTCCGGTTGTATCTTAAGTTGTTTATTGTATATGTCTATTTTGTTTCTATTTCAATGTTTATAATATCCTAGGTTGTTACCTAATTCTTGTTAAAGTGATTAATCATTTTTCTGTTGCTGTATATTAAGAAATCTGCTCCATTCAATGTTGTCAAAGACCTTCTCCAAGGGCAAGAATGCTACACATTATGGCTATCACCGTGTGTATAGTATATGTTTTCGGCCAATACCCTCAAGCTGAGTATTGACTCTCTTTTTCGTGATTTTCCTTGAATTCAAGTTGGCTCTCAATTAGGATTCATTCTATCTTTCCTTGTGTTTTCGGCTGATTATCCAAGTAAGTATTATCAATGCGTGAGACGACAGGCTTGATGTTCTACGCTCTTCGTATTTATTTGATCTTGTTTTTTTTTGGGATTACAATCATTACACTTTTCTAGGTTCAATTGTAGGTTTCATCTATATCTACATAATACCGTTCAAGTCGCCGAAAGGGCGTGTGACGGGGGGTGTTTCCAGTGCTATTTTTTATTATCTCAAAGATGGTATCCTTAGCTTTGATCTCGAGTGCTTTGACTATTTCTCCGATTATTCTGTCGACTTCTGGTGCCTTACTGTTATTCAGGTCCTTCACGACTTCGTCGAACTTTCTTCTCACTATATCCGGGCTCCGTCGTTCTTCTAGAAAAATTTATTAATTTATTAAGTCAACTTCAAGTAGCTTGGGCCCTTGGTAGAGTACCATAATGCATTTATTTAATTTCTTCATCTTCTATTAGTATCTTTCCATTGGTGTCCTTCGCATTAGCACATTGCGAATCAGCATTTTTTCTTCGAATTTTCTCTTCGCCAGTTTTTAGGCAGTTTCGCTGTAATATTTCTCTATGCTGTCATCTGTTTATTCGTAGCACGTTGCTATTCACTCTTCCTCGGCGTTGCTTCACACTTGCATAGCTTTCTTCTACAACTTTTAATGAAGAATTTCCTCAATTTATTGTATTTTCTTCTTGGCTCTCGCTTCTCTATTTGAGCTCTTATCTATGGTCACTTGGATTTCACCGCCTTACTCACGAGTTGCTCGTCTGTCCCCTCAGTTATTTTATTCTTTATTCCCTTTCCTATTCCTTCTATGCCAGTCTCATTTATTCTTTCTATTTTCCTGTCGAAGCCCACAATTAACTTTCGTTTCGCTTGCTTCTCCTCCACCATATTTGTGATCAATCTGGACCCCTGTGCTACGTTCTTCATCTTCTTGTATCACAGTCGGCTGTCCATTACCACGAGGTGACTATTTATATCTGCGCCGGGGTAGCCCTGACATATGCTTTAGTTACGTTAAGAGTATTTAGTTTAGTTTATTTATTTGAACATATAGTATGTTGTTATTACCATTGAACTACGGTAGGAGAAGTCATGTCAATAAATTTAAAGGGATTAAGTGTAGAACAGATAGGTTTAAGATGGCATTTTTTCCACGAACAATAAGTGATCAGAATAATATTGTCCAACCAAGGTAGGGGGCATATTCGGGTAAAAATTAGTCTGATGTGTATGCATCCCCTGCCACACACCCTAGTGGTGGATTGCAGGGGGCTAAAATATTTTTTTAAATTCAATACCCTGTGGGCCACCACTAGCGTGTATGATAGGGGGTGATTACACAGCAGACCACCCTTGACTCAAAACGTGTCCCTCCTAGCGCGGTCGGACAAACATTATTTTATTTTTATCCCTTTTCTTCCGAAGGGAAAATGACGTCTGAAATCTATCTCTTCTGCTTTTAATCTCTCGAATTTTACTTTCCTACCGTAATGCGATAGGGCTAATAACACATTTTCAACATCATTGCTAATTGCTTAAAGAGACATCCTTCCAATTTATGCGAGAAATTTAATCTGTAAATTAGCCTACGCTGCGTGAGTGACTCCCAGGCTAGCTCCTCCAACAACTTTGATAAGCTACTCAGTTTATCATATCATTGTTTCACAAATCTAGTTCATCTACGCTACCTGGGATCTAATTTGGCTTTCAGTTCCAACTTCATGAGGATTCCATACACCAGTAGCATATTCTCCGTTAACGTGGGTCTTGTATGTCGGTCTGACTAGAATGTTCAAATTCCAAGAAACTACGGGAGATAACTTTTTTGTACGGGAGTAACTTTTTTGACGAAGTCATCCGCTAATAAACATTTCAATGCAACAGTGTGAAAAATCATTCGCCTTGACCGGGATACGAACCCGGATCCCTCTATGTCCAGTACAGCTATGTCAAGCTAGTTTAGGCGAATAATTTTTACACTCTCCAATTAGAATGTTCAAGTCTCCTGGTGACGATGAAATTTCCACCCGCGTTTGGAAGACAATGGTTTCATAAATAGCATAATACTTAGAAATATTTTTATGCATATCATTGGCGGAGCACAAGCTACCGGTGGATTAAGGAATTAGCTAACATTACGCCTATGTATACGAAAAGTAGTTAAGAGCCTATGTTTAGCAAGAAACATATTATTCTTGCTGCATAACACTACTAGATACGGTGGTGGTGCAATGTGTACTGTTCTTGTTTCTGTTAACGTTTTACTGGTTCACTGCGTGTTTCATTTTTTTATGTAGTGAGGCTCACCCTACTATTTTGCCCTGTTTGGGTCGTCGATCACTTAAAATCATATCGTGGATTTTGTCAATCATTTCGGGGGTAGACACTTCGACAGGGCGTCATCTATTGTGGATGTTTGACCACGTTTAAGCTCATTCACCTAATTTTAAACAGTTGCAAACACAGGAACAGCTGTTCCATGAACTTCGTCCAACTCAGCTTTGATTTCTTTCGGCGTCAACCCATTCAAATACAAAGGTTTAATCACTGCTCGAAGCTTATTTTTATAGACAAATTGAAGTTGTTTACTCCAATCAATGACATCAATGAGACTACATGACGGATACAGCTGAAGCTTTAACAGCTGAATAGTTATTTAATGGAAAAAGATTACTTTCGATACTACGAGCGCCATCTCTTGGATTTTCTAAGGATTTATTGTACCGCCCTCGTAGCATATCAAGGATTGTGACGGATTTCCTGTTGATAATCAGGGCTTTTTTCCTTGAAGAATGATTATAGATGTTCTATATGCTCACGTTAGACCCTTGATTAACGAATATTTGTCCGACGTTGCGGTCGAACCACACGCAAAAGTAACCGTATAATTTTCAATATTACGAGTAGTTTTAGGGAAGACATCTCAGTTCATTTTCTACACTAACACGAGTATTTCAATTGCTTTTAAGCTGATTTCAAAGTTTTATTTTTAACCTGTTACTCCTCAAAAAACTGAGTTTCATTGGAGTTATTTGTGACAATATTGCGGAAATACCATAATTAAAGAAAAACACTTACTTCAGGAGACGCTCTGCTGAGTGCAGTTATGAGTAAGTTTGGCATAAAATTCCATGACGAAACACCTTTCAGGAAATGCCACCGGGTACGCTTAATAAACATTCCAATTGACGGGAAGTTTAGGCGTACACTGTTGTCGCATTTATCTCGTAAGCGCCGATCAGCTTACCAAATCAAAGGCATCGATGTGAGAAATCTGGCAACAATAGCCACCATTTCACCCCACACATAGTACGAGTTACGTATTTATCTGGATGAGGCTTCCCATTAATCTGGTTTCCCAGCAACAGACGACCTGTGGCGTGAATAGAATCGCAATTATTACTTTTTCCCTGGACCGCTAAACTTTTCCCCGCTACTAGATTTGGGGAACGAGAGAATGGAACTGGCGGAAAGTAGATCATTACAACCGTCTCATCGCAGCTGCGGGTCATGGCGGAATCGACCCATATCCCCTCGGATATCCTCTGGGTGAGACGCAGGGGCCCGGCGAGAAAGCCGTCGCACCAATAACACTCAACGCAAAACGATGCGGCGGCATATGCAGTTGACCCAACCGAAAAACTAAGGAATGACAATTGCTTTGAGAAAGAGGAACGACCGGTGCTTGGATATTCCTCGAAAGTGTTGGTTAATCGATTCAAATGGTACAATTTTTGGGGGAGTTTGTAAATATTTCTCATCCAAAGCAATGAGATCAATAGAAGTGGATTTAAAGCAAGAGTACCCGTTTTCGCGAACGATTCCACGAATTGATGGCCCGATACCTGGAGACGCGCTCTAAGCGTTGAATAGAGCGGGGTTCATATTTTCGCTGGCGGTCCGTCGCGAGGCAATTTGTATGTCCGAGCGCGGGTTCTGCTTCCAGATGCTTCCGCACAATGCCATCGTAGCCCTCCCGAAGTTAAAATGAAGCGCGGACGGTGGACTTCACTCGAATCTACAGCGAATATTTTAACATTAAGACGGTTGTCCGAGGCTGGGGAATGGATGGGTTCGAGGCTAAGAAGGAGCATGACGAGGCTAGCCTTTCTTTTATTACTTGCGGATTATTACGAATTAATGTGGATTTACTTCTGAACGTAGTCCCATTAACGCAATTGATTTATTAGTAGAACAAATGCTAATTGAACATTGCATAGCTTACGAGCATGCATAAGTTGATGGTGAAATAATAAAATAAGTGAAAATGAGCACAAAAAGTATAGCAATGAGCCATTTTGAAAATAACGATAATAATAATAAACCATTTTAAAATAATATATTATAATAAAGTACCAACGACAGTTATTCTGCTATACTTAACGCGTACTTCTCTCCCTCCTGAAAGCATAATTATCCTCACCATCAGGCAACCATTAACTCTCACTTACACCGTTTTACTGATGATCCCAAGTGCCGCTTAAGCTGTGTCCGAGATCAAATTTGTTGTTATATAGTCCTTATAAATGACACCCTTTCGCTTTTTTAGGATAGAAACTAAAACTGACCTGATGAAATCATCCGGTTAGGTGCCTCTCTCATAAATGCTACGAGTTAACCCATAAGTATTCAAGATTCCACGTTTTTCTAAATCCTTAAATAATTCTGCGGGGATATTATCAGTATCCTCAATCTCATTCGATTTAAATTCCCTTAATTCGCATTCTACCTCATAATAAAGTATACTTCTTCCTAAGCTCTTCCCATCAAAGTCATATTCCCTTTCTAAATCTTAACTGTGGCCTACTATCTTTATCAGAAAGATCCAATAAGTATTCTTTCTTTCAAATAGCACCCTTGAATATTTTCTGGTTTAGTTATAATAATTTTCCCAACGTAACTTGGACGGAATTATCCTTCTTATTTCCAGATAGATCTATCACCATTCAGTTCGGTGCACTCATATTACCCTTCCTTTATTAGCTCCCCATGTCTCACCTACATCTGCACAATACCCCGCAGAGTCGCCGCAGGGACGTTTGGCGGGGGGTATTAAGTCGCCAACCTTGCATCCATTATCCCAAAAATGTCACCTCTCCACAAATTTTAGTTTAATCATGCACTCTAAAAATATTTGTCAAACAAAAGAAATTACTTAAATGCAATAATATTCAGTAACAGGATACGAATATTAAATTAATGCTGTAAACTGTTAAAATATGGCTCTATTTTAAAAAAAGAAATAAAATGCAGAATATGGACAAAATAGATAAACGGCCAGTTCTAATTACCCCCTACCCAAGTGCTGTTATGCCTATTTTGATCTCTTATGGTGACAGGAAAACAATATCCTTGAGCTGAACCCTCCACCACGCTTTATTCGCCCTATTAGTCTAGAGCTTCAACTTGTCATTTATTGATTGTCGTAGGCATGCATAAAAATAATATACAATAGTAATATGTAAAAGTATCCGTGTATAACTGCTGGCCCCGGTTGCGGCGGGGTAACCTCCTTGAGTGCCCACCCTGAGGTCGCGGGCTCGGTTCCCTTCTAGGTGCATTTTCCTCCGCCTAAGGCTTGGGCGTTTGTAATTGTCGTTACATGTAATGTTCAGTGGTAAGGTAGAAGAAAGGACTATTAAGTCTCAATCTTACCTCTATAAAATCATTAAATAAAAAATAAATAGTAGAAAGAATAATAGTTTCTATTTGATGGTGCATTTATTTTCTTAATATCTAACTATTCCTGAGAATTCAGAGAGCGTAAATGTTTTATGTGATATTTTTGCAGGTTAGGACTCGATAAGAGTGAATGTAGTATCCATTTGAATTTGCAATTACTTTCACAATGGTTCAAAATATCCGTCAACGGGGAAAGCAAATAAATGCGATGGGCGGCTGGTTTTTGGAGCGGCGCGGAGGGTCACTTCCCTGGAGCGGGGCAAACATCGAGGGAATGATTCGGGGGAATAAGGGTGGGAAGGCTTCTTTGATTCCTTCGGGGGAAGGGAAGGAGGAGGGGTGGGTGGGCATGTGTATATATGCATGCTATAAAATAAAACCGCGGAGCGAGATGGGAAGAGAGAGAGAGAATGGAGACGGGGAGGTCGGGAGAGGATTCGCGTGGTATTCAAGGGGGAGGGTATAAAAAGGGACCGGCATCGCTATCCTCCTCTCTCTCTTACCCTTTCCACCCCTGCCTTCATATGAGAGAGATAAGATGGGAACGAGCGGAGGGGGCCGGGATATAAGGGAAATGGGAGAACGGCGAGATAAGGTGGGGAGGCACGCAACCTCATGCAAACACTGATGGCGGGTGTATGGGTTGGGGTGGGGAGGAGGTGAGAGGAAGGGCGTGGAAGGAAGTGGATTGACGGACGTAGGGTCGTCTTATCGCGGGCGAAATTGGGACCGTCGTTCCCTCGTCTTAACGCTCATCCATCTCGCCTGCATAAGTTATCCGGATGGCGGTATAGATCTGAGCATGGGGAAACCGCATCCCGCTCGACATTTATATTGCCGGGGAGTATACTGTAATCATAGTGTTCGAATTTTCCTTTTTCTATACGTCCAGTTATTCAAAACTTTTGTACACCCAATTGATTCAAATATGAACTCAACGGTAGTGGTTCTATTTTATTTATGCCATCACATTGCTCCCCTTTAAAACTCTTGGAGGGAGAGGAGATGGCAAACGAAATATGAACGCTATTGCAACATAACACCAAGTGGCACCAATAGAGTTTGAAACAGGATTCTGGAGTTAAGTGGAGGAACTCGAGGGGTCAGACAAATAAACAAAGAGGTTTGAAGACACGTGGAAGAGAAAAAATGATCCAAAAAATGAATGACGACACAAACAAATTGATGGGAGAAAATATATGCCATGATGAAAAATCAATCGAATTACGGTTACCATAATTAAGGAAATTTACTCGCAAATTATTGGGAGAAGAAATCAACGTGCTCCGGTTTGCAGATGACATCGTAGTAGTGGCGGAAACGCGAGAGGACCTGCAAGCAATACTTAAGTGCTATGAATCAAGTGCTGGGGGAATATAATATGAACATCAACAATGCTTGATGGCTAAAACAAGAATAGACAAGAACAACAAGATGACTAAAATCCATGTGTGAGGAAGAGAGAAGCTGAATGCAGAGTTCACGATTCGAGGGGTGGAACTAGAGCAGGTAGGAACCTTCATCTACCGGGGTAGTAGCATAAAATGGGATGGAAGAAGTTCGACCGATATCAAGTGAAAAATAGCAAAGCTAAGAATGCATTCATGAAGAAGAGGCAATTAATATTTTCAAAGAACCTAAGGCTGAAAACAAGGAAACAATTCGTCAAGACTTTTGCGTGGAGCATGGCGCTCTATGGTTCCGAGACTTGGAACATTGGAAAAATGGACCAGCGAAGAATAGAAGCGTTTGAAACATGGTGCTAGAGGAGAATGATGAAGGTTTAATTGACAGACAAAGTGAGGAACGAGAAAGTATATAGAAGAGCTGAAGAGGATAGGACCATAAGGAGATCTCTACGGTAAAGAAGAAATATATGGATTAGACACACATTGAGGCACGATGAATTGATTAGGAATATAATAGAAGGGAAGATTCCACGAGGAAGACCAAGAGACATGTACATGGAACAAGTTAAAAAGGACGCATAACAAACAAGATATCAGGGATTGAGAGAATTGACATTAAATAGAGAAGAGTGGAGGGCTGCAGTAACCCAATACTGTTGATTTATATGTATGTATAT
The DNA here is from genome assembly GCA_037158775.1 of Hetaerina titia. Classification (NCBI taxonomy): domain Eukaryota; kingdom Metazoa; phylum Arthropoda; class Insecta; order Odonata; family Calopterygidae; genus Hetaerina; species Hetaerina titia. The sequence continues at coordinate 11,662,765 of CM073775.1, forward strand.
ATGTATATGTTTTCTCGTACATACACATAATTAAAGACCGTGTCTAAAGAGAAGCTCTAATGCATTGAACCGTAAATCAGTGAAACCTGTTTAAAATAAATACCTACGAGCCTATTTCAAACCGCTAACGAAATAAGTTCACAATAATGAATTGTAAATGGCAATGAGTTTCAGAAGGTGCAATTTCAGATTACATGAGTGAAACGAACACAAAATTCATAGTTATAATATTCGACTAATAGTGATACCATATGTATATGTACTGAGCAAGTAAAAATCCTGTAAAGACCGAAGTTCAATGTCATTTTGTAACTAAATGTTATGATTTTGATTTAAGTGGTTCAATATGTACACTCTCGGTCAGCATTAAATTCATCATCTCGGCATTTACTATTCATAGATAATGAGATTGAGATTGTTTTGAAACGCGACTTTCTACTTAATTTTTCAACGGTCAACTTCTTCACGTCTTCCTTGCACCACGTTGCTTACAAGTCAGCTTTATTTGAACATCAACCGTGGTCTTGTACTGTAGCACTTATCGTTAACTTTACCTTCGTAAATTTTAATCAAGATATATCTATCTGTAACTTTATGGAAGGCTATCCCTTTATTTCACGGATGTCTTTGGCTTATTTCATCTCCCACTTTTTGTAGTACTCCCTTGATAAAACCTGCACTTAGTAGATTATTTGCAATTTTTATGTATTTTTCTACTTTTTTCTACTTCATATGAATATTATATTTGTCTACTTTATGTTATGATAAAATGGCATCGTTCAAAAGTTTCAGTTTTTACTTACTATATATAACTTGCATACAGACAGCTTATCAGTAGGTATTATCTCTTGCTTGAACATTTCGTAGACATGCGGCTTATTCGTAGGCGTACATGTATGCATGTGTGTTAGTTGATAGCATACTATATGTATTCGTATGCGTATAAGTGAAAAAGGTTTTCGAATAAATATCGCATTCGCCTCTGTGGGTGTAGATTTTGCATGAATTTGTTGGCTTTGCATGTGGTTTTATTCTCTTTTACGGGTGGTGACCTAATATCCCCCGCCACAGACACTTGAGGGATATTATGTAGATGTAGACATTAAAGAATACTGAAATTTTCTAAAATCCATTCGAAAATTTCAGAATGTTGGTTGTCCTAATAATTTTTCTCGTAGCGGGTGTGGCAGGGAGCGAAATTGGAATCGAGGAAGGGGAGTTGACGGAAAGAAAAGGTATGGAGACGTTACGGCCGGTCGGCTCGGAGAGTGGGGGATAGAAATCCGGAAGACGATCTGGCCCTTAGGGGGGAGCAGAAGAGAGACGGGAATTGCTCCTCCGCAGTTTCTGTAAATGGCAAAACTCGGGTGGTCTGGGCCGAGCGGGAAGGAAGGTTACTTCGGAGGGCATGCGGTGAGGGGTCGCGGGGGCAGGGGAGAGAAGAGAGGGGTGTGTGCGTCGAGCGGCGGGGAGGAGAGTTCGAAGAACGATCGCTCGCAGCGTTTCCCACTGCCACGTTATCAATGAAATGGGGTCGAGGTGAATCGGATCGTGGACTGCGAATAATAAATGTCTGGCTATACGTACACACACGTATATAAAAATAAATATATTTCTATATATATATATGCCTGTACATACGTACATTTATGCCCTCCACATAGCCGCGTAAATGTGTGAGATACTACTATAGTACATGGGCACGCGAAGGGTGGCGATGGGAAGCAGTGATTCGCGATGAATGGAGAAACAGCAACAGGGCCGAGAGTGTTTCGCCATTACGAGGTACTGGGGAATACAGGAGGCACAAGTGTACTGTGGGGAGGGGCATTATCGTCATAGAGACATTAAATACATACCCAATGTAATCAACCATTTATGTTTGTCAAACTTATTATTTAAAATATTGCGGCCGATTCACTATCACAGAAAAGGCAAAAGGATAGGGGTCCTTATGATTTAGTGAGCCTTCTTATCAAAATTCATTTAACTTTCTAAATTATTAACTATTTAGTTTTGCATAAATATATACACTTGGACGGTAGCGTCGTAGCAAACGGCCTGGGGAGATCCCGGATTGAAATTATGGCTAGTGCCCTTCAAGTGTTGAACACCCCAAGCTAAGACAGAAGCTCTGCGAGTTATATGGGAATGAGAACTTCCTAGGAGGCCATAGGAAGCACAGGATAAGGAACTGACCACCCTTCGCTGCGTGCGGATTTCACATGCCGTAGGGCTTACAAGTTGAACTCTATCCTAGCCATTCAAAGCAGACCTTCCGGCTCCAACACAGGCTTTGCGAATATTATGCACATATTTAATAATTTTACACGAACGAAGTGATCACGCTACTGTATTTATCATGGATTTTTTTACTCAAAATAATAAACAATAATTATTTCAAACATGGTATTATAAATGATTGAATTTCATTGTAACTACATGAATAACTGAAAATGTAATGTGGAATATAAGAATTTATCAACTCTGTTCGAATACGTTTTTATTATTTCTACTTTCAGTGATGAGTTCCTTCATTTAAGAACGCGTTTCTGGGAGAAATTTGACTCAATGAAAAGCAAGTGAATGTATAATTTAATACAAGTATCATCATAAATCCCCTCACATATTCAAGGAGATGGATAGAGCTAATATCTTTGCAAAATATACGGTTTCTTACACTGGTAACGCAATTTCCAAATTCCATAAATCTAAGGTGTGCACGTTGAGAAGTATCAAGAATCAAATGAATGAAAAGTGAAAATAGAAAACCCTTCTGGGGAGAGAGCTACTCTAAGAATTGATATCCCGTAATGACCACATCGAGAAGCTGGGAAAGCTGCTCGTATTTGGTCTGCAATAGAGATATGGAAAGGATCGTTAGGCTAACTCTGGGGAGTAAAATGTGGTTTTATGACACAATTATGTACTATATATTAGCATACTGGAGTGGGTGTTGAGTGTAAAAGAAAGAGAACGAAAAACTTTGCAATTCCACACACTTTTAATGCAACACCGTGTGTATTAAAAGTGTGTGTTGTATTAAAAGTATGTGGAAGTGCAAAGTTTTTTGTTCTCTTTCTTTTACCCTCACCATGAAGGAATTCCACAAGGTTAAGCCTGAAACTGTTAGCTTTGGAGTGGGTGTTACTGATGATTTGAGTATCCTGCAGCAGTTACTTGAAAAATATCCTAAACAAGGAAATTCTTTTGCTGGTTCAGTGAAGGTAAATAACCATGTCAATAACGTAACGTGATGGAGATACTCGTATTTGAGCAAAGATGGGGTGAATGAACAGCTATTGAATAATATAAACTCAAATATAAGTGTGAAAATAGAAAGCCGAGTGACAGGGTAAGTTGGATAATGGTTTTAAAGGGCCCATGACGTGAAAAGGAACGAAGGAGGTTTAATGTCTCAGTGAATGCTAACCCATACACATACATCATACATCGTCAGGCCCCGTCAGAGGATGCGATAGGAGATGGGATCACCCAACCATTAGGCGGAATTGTCTCCAGTTCCCACAGGCTGACTTTATAGGAGGTCATTTGTTATTTTCTAGGGATATGATCCGTGATTGAGGCAGGACAATGATTACATAATGACTAAAATGATATAAAAACGGAACGAGATAATTATTATGTAATTGATGCAGTATATTTTAGTCTGAAACGTACATGGACATGTTTATAGAATGAAAGATTCACCGTGATGGTCCGTGGGGGTAGAGAAATTGGTATGAGAGGAAGGTCTGTGAGAACGTGGTAGAAGAATTTAAGAATGGTGATGATAGATTTGAGAGGAAGAATGTTGGAAGTCTCAGGGACAGAAGAGTATGTATGTATTAAACAGCGCATGTATGAGACAGAGTCGAATGAAGTATGCATTCATATAGCAGAACTTTAGAAATAAGTGAAATGGTATTAGCTTCATAAGCATGATCTCAAATTATACGCAAAAGATAAGACGCTTAGATATTTACCTAGCCATATGCGTATGGAAATATGAGTTACAACGAACAATTAAGGTATGCTTTCTATAGTTTTAGGCTCAACATTGTGGAAATTCATATTCATTAAATTAATAACACAATGTATATATCCACTGCTCTTAAAAGAACAGTGGATATATACATTGTGTCATTAATTTAATGAACAATTAAGGTAATTGATAGTGTAGATTCATCACTACTTCGAATATGTAAATATCATCATTCAGCTCTAAGCAGTGACAATGCTATTGTCGCATTGACACTAGCATGCACAGCAGTCGCATGCTAGTGTCAATTGTCTTTTAATTTTTACTTCTAATCCTTCTGCGTTTTACCTTGAGCCCTTTGAAACCTTCTCAACCATTCTTGAAGAGATTTTACTCATAGTAATACTTGAAGCAAAAATGCACATTTTTGATTTATTTTGATCCCTACTCTGTTGTGTGGAATTTTGAAAGTAAACTGAACAATATATCAGCAGAGCATGAAATAATTATGTTAATATGCTGTCCAAGATCGGATTAACAAATAAATTCCACTTAAATTCCAACTGAGTGCCAATTAATGTAACGGAGAAAATAATAATGCACCATAGGCTGTTATTAAGACTGAAGGAAGCAGAAGCAAAGGTGATATTCCGATTTCAAATAGATTTTGTTGAACAGTCTTTTGAAATTGACGTTTACACGTTAAAACAGGAGAGCTACCCCACTGAAAATGGAAACATGACAAAGTGATTGTTTTGCAACTCATCGTAATACCACAAAATGTGTTGACCAATCATCTCCTTAATTGACAGAACAAAGATAGCAAGAGAGGACTTGTAGAATAGTAGTTAGGAAACTTGTCAAAAAAATGATCATAGACCAACTTCTGATGTCAATAGAAGAGAATAAAATACAGACTGAAAAAGTTATTAAAAAGAGTGAGAAATAACATGTAACTAAAAGTAAGAGAAAAATAGAAAGGGATGAATGAGGAAATTTCATAAAGAAACGGAACGTAACCTTGGGCATCAAAAAAGTTTCGTCATCTTACAGAGCTGTAAAGCTCCATCTAAATGAAGTCAGAATAATCGTCCGTGACATTTGGAATGACAAAGATGAAATTCACATTGATGATTTGAGTAAAGCAAGCAAGTTGAAAGAATATTAAAACGTCTTTATTAAGGAGAATATATGCACGTAAAAACACTAAAAAAATAATTAATCGTTGCTGATGTAAACAGAGGAACCCTGTTTAAGTTTCACGCTGAAATGAAGGATTAACGAGAAAAACATGCACCAGGGATTCACAAAATACCGTCGGAACGAACGTAACTAATGATGAGTTCTAGAAATAAGTCGCTAATTTAAGATATATGATACCTTATATATGACAAAATTCACCAACGGCCTTGAATTCGTTCTTGACAACAAAGAGAAGGATATACGAGATACGAGATATATACCTCGTACATCTAAATATTTGGAATAAATAGTACAATGTTGCATAATAAAACGATTAGGACAAGTATACTCTTACAATAATATTGTTATTAGTATTCAACAATTTGACTTTTTTTATTAATAGTACTTAAGAACGGAGACAAGATCATAGAAGCAATAAAGTGGGGAAGGTTTGGATATCGAAAGGATCACTCAGCTAAAATAGGAGCAGTCAGCTGAAAAATGTGGAAAATATTTCAAAAATTCAATCATAAAACAGACACAGAAATAAAATTACGTTTTACAGAAATTCACAGAAAAAAATACTGTTGACATCAGACTCCTTTTTGGAGTCAATTCTCCTCGAAACATCCACGCAACATCTCTTAAACATTTCCATCGAATTATACTCATTTGAAGAGAATAGTTAAAATGAAACTATGAGAGTAAATGAGGATTAAGAATAAAATAATTTCCAACTCTGCGAAAAGGGACACCAACTATAACTCTTGGTGTGAATTTTTCTGCATTAGAAATTTTCAAAATGATTTTTTTAGTTATGAAATTATCAGGGAAAATATGAGGAAATGTGGGAAATACAATATAAAATACTTAATAAGACTCTTAAACAAAGAAACCCCAGCGAATCCTTAAGTGTCTGTTTTGTTAAATTGAAGTCTTTGATCAAACTCCTCAACTTTTAAATACAATAGAAAGAGCATTCGAAACCTCTTTCTGTAGTCTTCTCCAAGACTTAATTTTCTTCCATTAGTATCAAGAAAGAAACTCGAAGTGTTAATCAAATTTCCTTAATCCGACCAATCAAAGAGTTTCTTTGATTGGTCGGATTAAGGAAATTGCCTCGTAAATAAGACTCGTATGCACTCATAGACAAGTGAAACTTACGGTATGATGACACCATCCCTCGGAGAAAGCTAAGTTAACATTCGGATTAGATATAACTTCAATTTTTGTTTCCTTATGGATGTAGGAATATTAATGGAATCAGTTACACCGAAAATTAAACAACTTTAGCTACGCTTTCAGTCGGAACTATATACATGGAACATAGCTACACTACTACATATATATTGCATGCAGCTAAGTTACTACTTAGGATCATCAATAAGAGGATAGAGAGAAGTCAAATGAAAAGGATAAATTGAGCTTCTTACAGCCTCCTTTTAGACTGATTACGTTAAATAATATTTCCTTATTCCCTTTTACGGCTTAAGAAAATATTATTTAATATAAGAAGGCAAATGAGTACTTAGGGGATTCTCGGTTTGGGAACAGGGAAGGTAGAGGCAACGCTTGATGTCCTAGAAATAAGGATTTTACTAACGAAAAGGAACATGAAGAATTATGAAGCTTAGTTTGTTTGTTCCGTGGATTGCGTATTGGCTTTTGATAAAAAAGTTGGGAAGAATAAATTAATGTATTACATACGATAGAAGTTAATTGGAAGGATAGGTGACTTAGGAGCAACCTGTACATGTCACAGACTTCTCATGGGATTGTATAGGATTGAGAGTTGGTATTCGTGTATCGAGAAGAGAGTATGACGGAGATGTTAATCCAAATCAGCCAAGATTTTCAAAAAACAGATGGAGAAAGTGGTGGAAGAGGCATGGGAAGAACTGGAGATAAGAATGAAAGTCGGTGAGGAATTTATAAAATCAGTAAGGTTTGCGGATGAGTAAACTTAAGCTAGTCAATCAGTCAAAGACTTACAAATATTGCTGAGCTCATTGTAATATCAGTGTGATGGTAATTGGAAGAGAATCGTTGTAAACAAAACAAAGACTTTCAAGAAAGAGGATGGTAAATTTAAATTTTAAATAGGAGGCTAAAAATTAGACTAGGTGGAGCGGTTTACCTTTCTTAAAAATGTTTGTACTAAGACTGCCAAAGCTGTCGGGGCAGAGAAGCATTGCGTCGGGCAAAGAAGGCTTCACGAGTAAGAGGAGGGTAAGAGGAGGGTAAGAGGATTGATGACTAAGATTATTGTGAAGATGTTGAAAAATCACTTGTGAATATATTTTTATGGAGTTGGGTTTGTATGGCTTGAAATTCGCACGAGGAAGGTGCGGTTAGCGTAGGAAAATGTTATCCATGTTGGAAAAAATGAAGAGCGGTGCAATGTTATCAGAATTGAAGAATATGTTATTGTAGCGTGTGATTCCAAGTTTTTTCTTATTATGCAAGGCTAAAAATGTATCTGTGTTCTGTCCAAAACCCACCTTAAACGAAAAACCACTAAAAGTTATTAAACTTTTTTCAATTGCGCTCGCTATGTTAAAGATGTCTTCGGAGTTTTAGATAGAACAATCATGGCCGCAGCATTGTTTTTTTAGCTATTTATTACAGTACCCGTTTAAAAAAGGGTGTTACAATCGTGGAGATATGTTTTCTACGGATAAATATCCAGAAAACTCATCAAAAATTGTTCTTAGGAATTTTTAAAAAGTTTAATAACGATTTTTATATTTCTATAATATCATCATTTTTGAAGAGGAACATACTATTTATATCATGCAACTTGATAAACTCATAAAATGACAGATTATATATGTATTACTAACAATGAAAGTTATATACCTCAAAAACGGGATTATATTTAATCTCTCTTTAGTAAAAAATAAATATTTGTTCAACAAATAGACAAATGATTAATTCAGCGATGCTCATATCTTTTCCAGAGGTTATGTTAACCGTCAGAGGGCACCTCTTGTTTCGGCGGGACTGGATCCAAACACAGCCGTGCAAGCAGCTCTCATTTACCTTAGAATATGAGCGATGAATATCCAGCAGGAAGGGGATTAAAGGTGTATGCACATCGAAGGGGGAGTAGGTCACATTAAACCTTGAAGAGAGTGGATGTGTCGCAAACGTGTTTGATGCGGCGAAGGGTTGACGATGATGAAGATCGTAAATCGTGGAAGGAAAATTTGTAGGAAAGATATTTTATGGAAGCAAAGCCTGGTCGATGTTGCTGATGCCTCGCTTACTATATAGGGGTAGAAAATTTGCGGCTGGGCATCCTTGATAAGAGCAAGAGCATTTTATGAAAATAAGATTATGATAATGGAAATATTAAGGAGTAAGGCTCCATTAAACCTTACTATGGTCAAAACAAGCCTAAGAAATGAAAAATTTCTAGTACTAGGATGACTGAAAATAATTCCACCTTTTTTTTGTATTCAAGTAAAATCGAGAGCATGGTAGATAATATTTTATACTATTTCTGAATCCTCTAAATAGGAAGTTATTAGCCAATGCAGACTTTATAGATAAAGTTGGTACAAATTTGGATGAATGGATTTATGGCATGATAAATGAGTTAGAGATGGATTAAACGAATTCCGTAAGTCGCAAACGAAAAGAAATATTGTTTGAGAGAAAAAAATATAATTTGTCGACTGACATTCCTTAGTTAGACAGATTATTGCCATTTTATAGCATTCTAATTTGAGGATAAATAAAAATTACTACATTCATGTAGATATGAAGATATAATTTTTTATTATAGCGTCGTTGAATCTTTCTTTTTCCTATAACGCCTAGCAAGCAGATAAAAAAATATTGATGTCCTCAAATGAGTTTCAAACTGTTTTTCATAATATTAAAATTAGTATTAACAAACACAACTCAATTTGGGAGTTGGGGAAATTTAAATTAAAATTCCAGATTTCGTACTGTAAAAGTTGATTGACAAGAGATTTGTTAAAAATTTCTAATTTACTTCTTTACTAAAAGATTATTATTATCGATAATATACCAGTAAAGGTTTTGGACGAACATAGGGTACACTCTGGACAATGTTAATCCCCTTACCTATCCTAGCAAAACACAACCCAATATTACTGCTATCCCCCGCTGGTTCTCTTCCCCTCCGCTGTATATTCCCTGGTTGATATATTGATCAAATACTAGGACATATTTGGTTTACAAATAATATTGTTTTAGCATGACTCGAGAGATACATTTTACCTTAAAATTACGCTTTTCCAGTTTTTGATAAATTGTCTATCAATATTGCTGAATTTAAGAGCTCTCTAACATCCTATTTCATAATTTATGATTGAGTGCAGTCATATAAACGACTGGGTCTTGAGCATTGACCTCAAATAATGGTCATGAATAATTACCCACTATTATGACCTCGTGAGAAGGAAGGACATCGGCGGGCATTGGACAGAAGAGAAGAAAATAATTGCTGATGGAGATTTGAATGTTTTTCCAAACATCACAGTGTCCTTCCTTTAGTTAATGTGAAATTTGCGACAGGAGAGTTGAGAAGGCTTCCTGTAGAAATCGCTCTTTAAGTATGACCTCATACACGGTATGCATGAATGCTCGAAACATTTTGAAATGATACAGGAAGCCCTAAAACGAAATCAGCAAGGAAGCCAATGAGAATGCAATGCGAGCATTCCGAAATTTCGCGGAGTAACAGACCAATGATGCAAAAACCATCAGCATTGAAGGAGCGCTTTCTGGCCTCCAAGAACTTCCCAACCACGCAGCACCATTATTTATGATCTAAACGGAGTGAAAAAGAAAGAATTCACTCATTCGTCTGCCAAAAAAAGGGAGCCTTTGTGAGGAGAAGAATTAAAGACAAAGAAAAGGGGCACCAATTAAAGAGGAGTAGGATCCCTTGCTCCATCTAATCGACTGAAAGAACTGAAAAGAAGGGTTTGCCAAAAGAAGATAGGAAACAAATAAGGAGACTTTCTCCAAAAATCTTTTGCATTAATATGTCTTCACCATACATTTGGCACATATAATTATTCCAAATTATCTGGATATTGATAAAATATTATAGTTGTTACTTATGCTGTAGGTATATACTACATGCAAGAAATAACTTCATATTAAATAATACAGTATCTGGCGTAACTTGGTGGAAAATCTTCACATTGACATTTTAAAATTAATCAACTTGGCTTTTCCACTTAAAACTTAAACTTTTGAAGTGGAAAAGCCAAGTTGTTTAATTTTCAAATGTCAACTTAATATTAATTATGTGTAGATAAAACAGAGTAATTTTAGATAAATAACGACAGCTTACATCTTAAATTATTTACATGTTTACACACTGAGTTAAAGGTGGATGAAACCCATTCCTTAAGTCGGCAATGTAAATAAATATTAGGTTTCCGAGAGGAAATAAACAAATCCTTTGGCGTTAATTTCAGTTCCATAACTTACCCACTCCTGCAAACATCTCCTTCTCAACATCTCGTGTTTCGCTAAAGCACTACTCACATCGGTCTCATTCCCTCTCATTTCCCCCAATCACGACCATCTTTACTTCCCAAGGGCACTTGCAGTTATTCCCTGCCCTATCCTGCTTTATGTTTGTGACGCTCCTCTCTTTCTTTTTGCTCATTACTACTTCCACCTTTCATTGGCTGTGATTCCCTCCGCTGCATAATATTCAATAGCTATCCCTCCAGCAATCCTCTCTGTCCTTCCATCTCACATGGCACAGCCATAAAATATCTTCAAGGTCTGTTCCAAAAGTAGTAGTACTTATTTTTCCCCGGATAGACTGACGGACGGCAGGCGGTTTCTCCGGCTGGGAAAAGTCCCTCTTCAAGGGAGAGGAGTCTCATGAATGGCTGGAGATCGGTGACAGTTGGCTCCCAGCCTTTGCGGAGTGCAGGTAGTTCGTTTGCGAAACCTCTACGACGTGACATCGTTACGTTTCGTTATGAACCAGTCATTGAAACAGCGCTACACTATCAAATTTTGTGTGAAACGGGGGAAAACCGGGAAAGGGACTCATGACATGCTCAAGGCAGCTTATGGTGGTAACGCCATGGGTAGATTGGGTGATTTTGAGTGGCACAATTTGTTTCGGGGTGCTAAAGAAGATGTTGAAGACGCTGAACGTTCAGGACGCCCTTCGATCTCTGATAGCGACGAAAATCTTGCAAGAGTGAAGGCTTTGTTGGACAGTAAACGCAGATTAAGTAATCGCATGGTTTCTGATGAACTTGACATCCATAAAAGTGATGTGCATCGACTTGTGAGTGAAAACATGGAGAAGAGTGTGTACCACGAGTGCTCTAGGACGTACAAAAGTAAACTCTCACGCGAATCTGCCAAGCACCTCTCGACCACCCTACAGCCACCGTACAGCCGTAACGTTGCACCACCAGGCTTCTTTCTCTTTCCCTGCATCAAACCCGTACAGGAAGGACGTCACCACGGCTAGGTGGAAACATTACAAAATGTTGTTACGAGGGAGCTTAGCAGTATTCAGGGCGCCACCTTCCAGAAGGCGTACGAGGCGTGGATAACCCGCTGGTAGCGGTGTGAGGACGCACAAGGTCTTCTTCTTTTTCTACTACGAACACTTTTGGGTGATTGTATCAATTCTGGCAGTATTTTTTTTAATCTACTCAGTCTTACTACTTTTCACTTTTAAGACAGATTAGGTATTCGCAGAATTTATGTAGACCAATCTGTTATTTTAGATAAAAAAGACCCGAGGAACCTACGGTCGATAACAAATTCTATCATCCGACAAATTTAAACGTCTATATCTCCGCATTAGCAAAATTTCTATTTATTGACGGGAAAATCGTATTGAAAAATCTCAGTTCTGTCCCTGAGCATGATTTTCTTGGATAAACTATTGCGGTGGTTATATTTCATATCTTAAGTGGCAGGCATTCCTGCTAGCGTCATCTTAAATCCCTTCTTATGCCAGAGTTGACGCTAAATGTCGGTTTGCCGAATAAGAAACTAAGTTCCCTGGTTAGTTTGTTTTTACGGGAAGAATTTTCAGACGAGCAGGGAAAGGAGCGGGTAATCGAAAGACTGCACCGCCACCGCCGCCAAAGGGGTTCGGGTAAGAGGGGGAGAGAGTGGCTGGGTGAGGGGGGGAGGGGGAAAGGGGGAGGGGCTTCCGTCTTCTACTCTCCTTTCCCTAGGAGCTCTCCCCGCCTGAGCTTAATTCACTTCCGGAATGTTAAATTCAGGCTTAAGCGGACACTTTTCTTATGATTTACAACTAGATGCGGAGGGAGAGAGAGAGGGTAAGGTTTACCGGGTCGAAAAATGAAAAGAGCAGAGAATATAAGGGCTCTTTTGGGGCACTAAGAGTTATGTGCCCTTTCGGAAGTAGGTTTCACGGGCACGTGGATTTTATAAGGGTGAGGAGGGGGATGGAGGAAGGGTGCAAGGTTGGGGAGAGGGGGGTTTGGGGATTAGGACCAGGGGTTAGAACGGGGTGGGGCGAAGCGGGTGTGGGAGAGGGGGGTGGAGGGGTGGGAAGATGGGTGGGCGGTGGATGGGAATAACTAACAAATGGCTCGCTTCCTGGGCCCGATTCCACGTCTTTGAACAGTAATTCATAGCCCCGGGGCCAAATATATAAATGATGTGCGTGTGTACACCTGGTTGGTTTGAGTCTCGGGATCATCATGATATTAAGGGGATTCGCATGTACTGGCGCTGGGCGCATTCTTAAGCCTCCTTTGCAATAAACCACTCAAAAAGAGATCCGCACTCGTTGCATACGAGGGAAACGGTTGCGAGTAGCGCAAACCCTGATTTATTCGCACAAGAAAATTTGACAAATTTCTACATCTGCTTTGCATGGAAACGTCTTCTGAGGGCATTTGTATGCTTGCTTCTCACCGAAACGGAAGTTTGTGCGCATCTAAAATATTCAAAAAGAATTTAAAAATCATTGGTATAGTAGGTAATGCCACTGTTTTGGTAAAATATAAAAGAACCACTTAAGACATCACTCCAAAAAAGTGCTTTCAATTCACGAAACTTTTATGTAGATTCGGAAATTATGGAAATTAAATTGAAATTAGAATTATTTCCAACTATCTACAGTGTCCATGGATTTTATTAGCAAAAGTTGACGGTTTCACAACCATTTTTCTAAATTTTTGTTGGATGAGGAAAAAGTGTGATAAAACATCGGAGAAATGTAAAAGGAAGGATTAAGATGACCCCTAATATTAAGAATATATTGATGACGTAACTGTGATTATTACTGCCGAATTTCTAGTTTTGTGATTTGATTATCACTTATATATATTTTCCGTGGGTTATAGTTTTTCAAGATCCTCGTAGCGAGTGATATAAAAATTATTATTATTTTGTGATGTAAGAATGTCGTCCTCATCAACTGCAAAAAGACTTAAATGCTATTAGAATAACGAATTGACACCGCTGATATGAATTAAAAGTATAAAAGAGGAAGTTTATACATTTTTAAATATTTAAAGCTACTTTGTGATGCCATACCGAAGCTACTCCCTAATGATAACATTTACAGAATAAAATTGCTTCGGAACATCGAAATTAAAATTTCTCCCTCTAATTTCTGAATGTTTATAGGAACTAGATTCCAAGCACTGAAAAATAGCTTATAAATTTTTGAAAGTTTGTCCTAATTAGAATTACATTTCTTTATAATTTTTCACTGTGGATATATGTTTCATTTTGTCTTCACGTTTTCAATTTTTTGCTGATGATTGAGAACCAAAATTAGATTTTTCCTCCAGAATCCAATGAGTTCGCGCCTATGCTCATCACGAAATGACGGTGATTTTTCATGAAGACTGAAAGCCGGAGACGCCAAAGTACTAAGCAACCATCTGTTCTTTCTAAATCTAAGGGAAATAACTCCAAGCGTGTCGTCCGAAAATTCTCTCAGATGAAAGTAGGAGGTTTGTTTACCGACAAGAATTTCCTTCTGGCACCCCCGAGATTGCAAAGGCATGTTTCTCTAATCTATTTTGCATGAAGAAATGATTAAATCTAATAATCCTGGAGCCAATAGAAAGAAATGCAACAACGGCTTCGGGACAGAAGTGTATGCACACCTAATGGCTGTACGAACCCGACCGGAGGGTATTGAAGTTTTTGAATAAGATGAAATATTTTAGCGCTCAAATATCATCTCATTCGACGAAGCTCTTTATCATATGTGCATACGTTGCCCTTTTTATATGTATTAAATTGTTTGCATGGACAAAATCAGTTTTGAATTTTACTTGGCGTACACCCATTGAGAAAGGGCTGTACAGTATGTAATACTTCACTCAAGATAGATGCGAGAGGGATTGACCGAAAATTGACCATGATTAAAGAGACTACTCGAATACCCAATGCAAGCTTGAAAGGAATCTTTCCACTTGTCCTAGAGCCACCACTGCTCTACAAAACGACAAGCATTTCTTCTTCTTGCGTCTGGCGATAAATAGTCTCCTACATCTACCAACCCTCATCTTTAAAAGGCAAGTCCAAAAGGAGAAGATGATAACAATGATTTCTCTAAGGACTTTGTTTTATTCTAGGCTTTTTGATGAATAGTGGTGGCCTGATATTCTCGTTGGCAGAGAGTTCGCATACTGACCGGAGGTCCTGATATCAAATCCCAGGTGATACCTTTGGACAACTCCATCCAAAATTCTTGCGGCGAGATTTTCTGGTTACGTGAGCATCGTGGGAAACAGCAGGTGCTCAAGGAACGGGATATATGAATTGCCTTAGGGCTTAGTTCGGCGTGAGCTCCACCCTCACCCATCAATGCAACCTACATTTTGATTACTGTTGCCCTTCTTCAATGATTAGCTGCAAAATTTCTATCTTTATCTTATAATCCACGTCTAAAATTTATATCTATAGATAAATTCATTGCTATTTCAAATCTAAGCCGCTGACAAATGCTAATTGATTTTATATGCATTGTAATCTTAAGGGGACGTGGTAATTCAAGATTATAACGTTAGACTCTTGATCGGAGTGCCCGGGTTCGATCCCCAGGCATTCTTCAGCTTTACCCGGGTTGTGTGATTTTTTGGGCACCAGAACTTCCTGGGAAACCATAGGCAGCAGAAGGAATCTTGCCCCGTATCATGATGCGTGAATGCTTGCCGTTCGTCTTCGTATTTCGTGAACTTTCAACGCTTGTCAAACTGACATCCGGATTGATAACTGAATATATGGTTTATTTAATCGATTGAAATATGCATTCATGAGTAAATAATCTATCTATATTTCCCATATGAAGAGTGTAGCCTCCGAGTCCTAAACGGAGCAAAGGATTGCATAATCGTAACGGATGCACGCTATTTTGAGGAAAGACATTGTTATCAACTTGACTAAAGTAATGCTAAATTTCATCTAGTTTTCAGCTTGCACTATTTGTAGCAGCAACTGGTTTTAATCTGCACACTATGGGTGCGAAAAAAGATATAACTAATGGCTATAACAGAGGAGAAAATGAAGAGCAATACACGAGTTATGAAAACTTTTTAAAAGATCACTCGGCGTCTGTTGAATATCAACATTCATTCAAATCTTCATAGAGGACTTACGAGCCCAAGTCTCGTACATCTATGTCCTTCTTCAATCTGAATCCAATAGGGAGAGGGGGGCCATTCTCAAAAACTCCTACTGATAATGTCAGCTTCGTTATTATTTCTTTTCCGGCGTTGTAATTTTAGTTTTCCCTATATTGTTATGCGCAATAAGTAATAATGCATAATATGAACGTTTTAAGAGTATAAAAGTAGAAATTGATACGTTCTCAAACTCTTACCAAAAATATCAATTTATTATCTTTCATATACTAAGACGATGAAGAGGAGCAAAATTAAGTAACCCTCTGCAGTGGAGGCAAGGAAAGTAACCTTCAAATGAGGATAGGTAAGAATGAGGCGTTAAATAAGGAGGTAAGATAGAAGGTTAACTGAGAAAAGTGAAAGATTTTGCCAATGCAGGTAACAAGATCAATATTAAAGTTCCAGCATAAGCGTTCTTTCCAAGCTCGATGACCAAATATCCACACCCTTCGCCCAGCGTGGAAATGGTTTATTTAAAATCGCTGGGGACTTAGATATGCCCTCAATTAATTGGGATAACTATTGCGTAGGAAAACCGGCAAAAATTGCGATTTATTTCGTAAGTCTCCAAATAAATTCACAGTATTATCGTTAGAACAAACAGTAAAATCGCAGACAGGAGGTAAAAGCATTTTAAATATATTTGCAACTGATACACAAGATTATGGAAAACGTAAATATAGCTGAGAAGATCAGTGACCACAAAGCTATATTAGAATAAAACTAATTTAAATAGGCCAAATTTATCAAGGAAAATCGTAAAGTATATAAATTTAATAAAGTGAATTTTAAAGGGTTTCGGAAAAAATAAAGACATGAACTAAAATCATTCAAGTATTTCCATGTTATTGATTCCGTTCGCTGCAGTTTTCCTTGGGAGAGGAGACCGCTGTTAGTATGTCGCATCTCCAAGTGGTATTTGAATTTTGCTTCTTACTTGTCAAATCCTAGTTTGCATATCATTGGATAAACTTTTTACTGCATCTTAAGGTGCAATTGTTTGTCAGTTGATAGTGTATGCATTTGTATGCGTGTAAGTTGAAAGGATTTTGTCATGAATGTATAAGTATGGTACTGTGGGTATAGGTGTGTATGGATGTGTTGATTTTGCATGTGATTTTGTTCCCTTTTACATGTGGTGACCTACAGGTGACCTACAGTGACCTACCTGTAACACCACCCGCCACACGCCGTTGCGGCAGCGTGCATTGTATTGTGTAGATGTAGAAGTAGGTAACTTACAGCACTGAAACTTAGTAAACTCAGTCATCTATCTTAAATAGTATATGTGACTGAATAGAAAAGTTCATTCAATACAGACTCAAATTTGACGACGAGAGACCGAAAAATTACAACAGAGAAGACGGATGGGCGTAAAGAAAACAAAGAAAATTTCACTAACATTTTGAATATGCATAAAATATAAATGTAAATCTAAAGAAGACCTCAAAGTACAAATTCATAAAATGACGAAGAAAAACAAAAATATCATGAAAAAGTAATTTCTTAGATTCCAAAGCAAAATGTTATGCGAATATTTAGAGGATGCTCAAAATAATTGTCTTTTGTCAGGGATAATAGGGAAGCGTCTTACTGTATGTTATTTATAATCTGAAAATGGCAAAAATATTACACACAGCTAATAAAGGGCCAAAGTTCTAAATAATTTCTTCAAGAACGTTAACCACATATATATTAGTGCACGAACAAACTTACACCCCTAAAGAGGTCATGAACAGCATGGTATAGTGCCAGGGGGGAATAGAAAAACAACTGCGAAAAATAAATCAAACCAAGTCCCAGTTTAGGAATAAAACTCCGCTAAGATAGGTGCTAAAGAAACTCATTGTAGGTATGAAACATATTTTCAAAAACTTTTTTACAATTCGATAGAAAACTCAGTACCTCGGGACAGGAAGCTGGATCACCTAGTGACCTCCAGAGAGCGGTGACAGGGGGACCCAAGTAATAACACAACGATTTCTTTAATATCGAAATCTTACAAAATCTAATAAAATATTATTGTTAGCAATGGTCTTTCTCGGCGGTCGGAACATGCTCTGCCTTAACAAGCACGGGTTTAGGGAATCATCATGCAAAGCACAATTAGTTCGTTTTATTCATTATATTATGGAATGGGGGCAGGGAATTAATAAAGGGATGCTGTAATTTTAGATTTAAAAGAGTACGTCGACGAGGTTACTCATTAGATATTGATACACAAACTATGATATTGTGGGGTATTAACGAGAAAGTGGCCAACTCAATTTGGTACTTTTTAACTAACCGTAAATAATTAGTCGATGGATTGAATTCTTCTGGGGCAGATATGACTTCAGGAGTCCGGTAGGGAAGTATTAAAGTTCCCCATTCTTCTTGATATACATGCATGACGTAAGTTCCCATGCTAACAGTAATCAGAGAGCAATTGGGAACGATACAATGATTTTCATGAAAATGAGGCCATCCACAGTGGTGTTAGGGGTATGCTTCAGGAATTGAGTTGGGAGCCCCTTGATTCACAAAGAGAGGAGGCAAGGCAAGGGGAAACTGTTAGTCTAAATAGTTTTAGTAAAGGATACGTGAGTTTTGTTAGACACAGAAGGTATTGCTTGGTCACCAAATTTATATTGATACATTTTAACAACCAAGATAAATGAAGAGAGAATTACACCGAAGGATTAAGTACTCATTATTTCTTCTTAGTTTACGTGCTCATGGAAAATTAAACACAAGCCCCGAATGCATTAAGATTATGATTTATTCAAACATTTATTTTATGACTTAATATGCATAGATATACGTACTATTGTTTGTGAATTTGTGAAAATAAGTATATATTCAAACGCATTGATAGACTTCTAATATTCGTCGATATGTGATTGGTGCTCTAATTCCCCCCGCCACATATCATCACAGCGGGGTCTTGTATATACTATATGTAGATTTGACGATAGAAGAAGTAAGGGAAATACGCATAGTAGGCGGCATAAGTATTGTGAGGAAATCATTCTGACTTCGAACGTCAAATAGTATTAATCAAGGTTTAAGATGACGATTCATTCAAACCATATATGGAGTCAACTTTCTTAGCTGTGAGATATGAATGATAGGAGTAGCAGTGAATAGGATGATGGAGGTGATGGAAATGTGGTTCTGTAGAATGGCGATGAAAATAAATTGGATAGGCAAAGTAAAAAATAAAGAAGGATTTCGAACAGTGGGTGAAGAGAGAAGCTTATGAAGAACACTTGGAAGAATAGAAAACTAATGGGACGTATCTTGAAGCACGATAGCATCATAAATACAGCAACTGAAGGAAAAAGAGAAGAGGAGGAGGCTAAGGAAGAAAACCAAAAGCAGATGATGAGAGTTATCCGTGCAAAGAACGAATTAGAAATGAAAAGATAACAGCTAAAAATATAGCTTTGGCAGCTGGCAGTAAACGACCCCGGATTGACAATGGGGGGTAGATGTAGGAAGTTATTCAGTGTCTCTAGAACACTTGCAGTTACCTATCTATTTTACATTTCCCCCTCACTGCTCACCCTTTATGGCGTCATTTGTTCAAGTTTAAATAAATATAAACAACTAGCGGCGGGGGATACGTAATCGTTCACGACTTTGAAAAACAACCCTCTTGTGTATGTTCTTTCCTCCCGGAGAAAACGCCACCAAAAACATTTTTATGATTATATTTACTAACAAACATAACAGACACATACTTGTTTAAGGCAAAATGTTTGCACAAATTTGCGCCGAAGAAGAAATGGACACTTACACAATGGGGTACTACACTGAAAAGTTCATAAATATTGCTGTCCAGCGACTTCTATAATCAGTACAGATAGCTAAATGGTAGCTGCCATGAAATCGATTCTTATTTTCCTAAGTAGGAAGTAATATTACGAATGAAATAGAATTATATGAAATTCGGGGGTTCGCTTCCACGAATAACTGTACTGCCCCTTCCCGTTCAAAGGAAAAAACGTGTGTTAGTCTGGAAACTTCATGCATAGGTACATATAAATATTTATTTATATATTTGCATTATAATTCCACACACCCATATACTTGTATATGGGTGTGTGGAAATGAATTGTGTCAATTATTTTTCCAAAGACATGCAATGTCAGTTGTACATTTATAATGTGTTCATGTAAAATTCAGGGTTATTAAAAAAACTTGTTTCGTTACTCAAAAATTCCATAATACTCTATTTCATTTATTAGATTCAAGGCCGAACGAGCCTCTAGGGTTTTAGGGATTGACCGGTTGGACGACGAGAGGAACGTCCCGTCCCCCGCGCCCCCCGCTAACGGGGCGTACCGCCTTGGGTGAGGGAATTGTGTGAACTCTGGTGATTTCAATTGCAATGGGACTTGGTTCTGGTAAACCTGGGGGCATACTAGGAGAGACTTGTAATGATTCCAGAAACACACGGACCAACAAAGGCGTCCAGAGAGCAAAGAAAAATAATCCGATGCTTTGATCAAAGTTACCGTGCTCTACTCTCTCGCGAAACCTCTATTCATATCCTCTCAAGTATATTTTTAACACCATTTCCTCTGTTCGCAACTGGATGCAAGGATCCTTGCATCACCAAGTTCGGAAGGCGCCCGATTGAAGATTGTTTGCAGCCGCCTTTGCACCCCCTGCTTCGGCCAGAACACTCGTGCCTCAGTGCCTCGGAACTTCACTCGTTTCTACGCTGAGGTGTTGATTTCCGGGAATTCATACTTGCCAAGAAGAAAGGATTTTCTTGACGACAAAAATAAGTTACCATAACTCTGCGAGTTCTTAAAAAACATAACCATATTTTGTTATTAAACATGTTATGCTGCAGTGAATACATATAACTGATATGATTTAAATGCATTGGATGGGCCAAAAGGATACTAAATTTAGCTTTGAGAGAAATAATTCAATGCGAACAGAATCATATTAATATACGAGTGCTGTCCAAAAAGTAGCTTCCATTACGCTATAAAAAATACACCGGAATAGATATAGAAAATTTATCATTTTCTCCTCAAACACTACCCAAGTCTACTATTTTTTACATACTCGCCGAACAGATTTAAACATTTATTATTTCTCTGATAGAGCATTGAAATTCCTTCAGCGTAAAATTCGGTCGCCTGAAATCGCAGCCAACCAATGAAGGCATCTTGAAGTTCCTCGTCGAGACGAGCACAAAACATGTAGTTGCCTATCTTTTCAGTCGTTTTTCCATCCAATGGGGTTGTAGAAATGTATAGAAAACTTTCTAATGAAATCAGATATCGTAAAACACCGGTTTCAAGAACTTTTTCTTCAATTTTCAGTTGTAGTTCATCGATTTTTCACCACAGAAAGGCGGCCATTTCCGCCATCATCATGGAAATTTGTGTTCACTCTTAAACGAACGACAACACTGA
Organism: Hetaerina titia; assembly: GCA_037158775.1. Lineage (NCBI taxonomy): Eukaryota > Metazoa > Arthropoda > Insecta > Odonata > Calopterygidae > Hetaerina > Hetaerina titia. Next base: position 11,683,995 of record CM073775.1, read on the forward strand.
CGCACAAATCTGTCACTCATCACATTTCGTCCGAACAGAGCACAAATTTCCCAATGAATGTCAGCAGCTTTGAAGTTTTCAATCAACAAAAACCTTCAACGAACTTCACGTTTGGAGGGAATTTCAATTTTATTATTCATGTTGACTCGCTATTGGAAACAAACGACAAGCGGCGCGACCTTGACTACAGCTCGAGGAGCACTGACCTACTGTGTGCGTCAATACTGCTCCCTCAACTACACGATACATAAAAACGGAGGTTAATTTCTTGAAAGCCTCCGTTTTTCAATTTTACTGTGAATTTAAAAAGAATTTTCATTGGAATAGTGACTTGTGCCAATCAAATATTTTAGGAGGAGGGTTTGAAAACGAACTCTTCTGTAAATAAATCTAGGGACACCAACTCTGACGATTGCTTCAGATTAACATTCCCTACATGTGTCCTTGGGGAGGAGTATGCTGAACGTCTATGTGCTAGTGGATTTTTACCTTCTCACTTTTCAAATTCTAGCTTGCACGTTATTGGATAAATTTCTTACTGCATCCTAAGGTGTAATTATTTGTTAGGTAATAGTATGAGAATAGGCTGAAAACTAATGCACACATGCTTGTAGACCACAAACAAAAACACCTTCAGAAACACTCCTGGTGGCATGTAGAAGTAACATTCCCTCTCAACACGCATGCGTAGGTTTGAGGTCATTACATTCATCAATTGTATTTCGAGAAGCGGAAGTATGGAGACGTGCTCTAGTTCTATGTCAACGCGAGTTAAACAGTGTGCTGTTGTCGAATTTTTAACTGCTGAAAAATTGACTCCTCTAGAGCCTCATCATCGATTAAAGGCTGTTTATAGTGACGATGCTGTTGATAAGTCTACTGGAAATCGATGGGTAGTAAAATTTAATGTTTGCAAGCCTGAAAAACTATAATTGTTGGTGGAACTTCTTTTGACTGTGTTTTGGGATGGTCACCGAGTTTATGCGGGCCTGAATGGAGGGGCAACGGTAAATTCTTCTCAGTATATACAGACTCTAAAACACCTCCGACGTCGAGTTTGCCGTGTTAAAGGCAGCCTGGCGCCAATAATCTTGCAACATGAAACGCTTGTCCACACACCACGCGCGAATCTGGAGAGGCTCTGCGAAACCTGAAATTTGAGCCGATTCCACACCATCCCTATTCCCCCGGTTTTCGCCTTTTCCTTAACTCAAGAGTCACCTCAAGGGTATTCATTTACACCTCGAACGATGAGGTGAAGGCAGCTGTCAAGTCCTGGATTCGAGAAAAGTTGGAAGAGTTTTTCAGTGACGGAATGAAAAAACTTGTTACACATTGGGAGAAATATGCTAGCCTTAACGGTGACTATGTTGACAAATAAATATATGGTTTTGAAACTTAAGAATTGTACTTTAATGTACTTTTTGCCCGATCTTGTTATTTGATTTTGTTCGTGGTCTACAAGTATGTGTGCATTTTTTCTCAGCCTATCCTCGTATATGCATTTGGATGCGTGTAATTTGAAAGGTTTTTGCATGAATTTATACGCCAATGTGGGCAAAGGTTTGCATGTATGTGTTGTTTTGTTCCCTTTTACAGGTGGTGACCTAATACCCCCGCCACGCGCTCTTGCGGCGGCTTGTGGGGTATTATGTAGACGTAGATGCTTTCGAGGCATTACAATTTGATTGGGTAAGCGGCACTTGAAAGTCGCATATCAAATTCAAAATCAGAAATAAAAATAACGATCAATTAAAATAAATGCAAAAAAATCTAGCAGAAAAACCTTAAGCGGAGTCATCCTCTAAGAAGTACACAAATTCAAGAATTTCACAGCACTAAACTCGTAGACAATGACATTACGAAAGATAAAGTAATTGTTCAATACGCGAACGCACCCGGATTAGAACTCGACGGATCCATGCATGCATTTCACACAAGACGAATGACTTTTGGACTACGATGATCTCGAAACTTATCCATAATTTGAGGATATTGGTTACGACGATCGAATGAAACATCATTGCGAACATGTATCAATACGTATCGCACATCTCTGCACCACCCTCCCTCCGGAATACACAAAAAAGGAATCATGTCCCCGAAACGGAGTGCGGCGGTCCCATTGGTGCAATAAGTATGGCGCTGGCAGGAGGCGGACGTGGTTTAGGCGAGCGGGCTTAAGCCTCGGATCAGGGTCGGCGGCAAGTGCGGAGGGATGCGAAGGGGAGTGCCTTGGGGGCCGTGGGAACCGAGCAAGAGGTGGCCAACCCCCGCCGCTCCCCCCTCGGGGACGGAAAGAGGGGAGGGAGGCCGTGTCTGTGCGGTGGGGAGATTTGTAGCACTGGTGCTGAGCTGGGGTGCAGGGGGGGGGCGGCGCTAGGCGTTCGCTCGGATGGAATAGGTGGACCGTCGCTTGGAGAGGGGGCTGAATGGCACGCCGTTGGTGCGTGCACCGGGCGGATTGGTGCCGGGATCATTGGCGGCGTGAATGCCACGGAAGATGATGGTGTCTCGAGTCTTTCCGCGATTTCCGAAAGAAGAAGGTAGTGCCACCCAGGGAATAGTTCGCTATCTCCCCCGCCTCGCCTCGACTCGAACCCCTGCGTGAATGTTATTCGTGGACCGATGGGTGCCAATAATTTGATGTCCCTCAGTCTCCCACCCACCGCCCTCCACCTAAGACTTACACAGAAAAATATATTAATTCAAAGGATAGTATAACGTTACTTAGGCGCGACCCAACAGCATTGGTGGGATTGGGTTTTCATTTCGTTGCCATTGCCGCAGGAACCGCAATCGCTCCTTGGGATTTGTATTCACACACTAATGAAAAGGCGCAGCCCACGCACAAGCGGGGGGGGGGGGAAGGTAAAATGACTGAATTTTATAACTTTATTCATTAGTGAAGTTTTTGAAAGCGCATAAAAATAATCTTCTGCAAGCAATGTTCCATAATTAGATATTATTTTATGGTAAAAGAAAAGTTACATTTACTTTGACCCCACAAAATCTTGTTTGTCGAGTAAAAATTGTGAAAAAAATGTTTGGATAAAAGAGAATAGGTAATCAAATGGGGAAGCTCTGATGGCAAAGAGAGAGCGGTAGCACAGCCGAAAAACCTTTCTAATCCCAAGATTACTTGCGCGATTCACGGAACGACACTCATCGTGAACTACTTCCATTAGTATAATAAGTAAATGAGTAAACATGCCGTGAAATTCAACTCGAGAGACGAAAGGTAAAGGGCATGAGTTTTGCGGGTCCATAAATCCGAGGGCGAGGGTGATTATCCCTTTCACTCTTTAGCCTCCAACACCAGCAGCGCGGAGATTTGGAGGGTGGCTCGGATGGAACTCAAACGTGAACAAAGGCAATTTCAATAATGCACGTGTGGAGGAAGAATAAGTATTTTTGCGTGAGACCCCATGCGAGACGCATTATGGGAAGAAGCGCATTAGAGCGTCGCCATCGTTGTCTCTGACGCCGACGAAAGTGCGATTTGCGCGCAGAGCGGTGAGCTCGCTTTTATGCCGCGATTCGGGCCTCCATGATTGGAGTCACTCCTGCCGGAGGAGTACGTATTCGGGAGCCATTAGGCTTTTACAAAAGTTTCGTTTCACGAAATTAGATCCGGAAACTCAGTTCCTCTCGCCGCTCTTCAGCGATCACTTCATCTCCCGCCCGCCCCCGATGACGTCACCGCCACTTGGAATTCCCTCACACACGCGCGCACTCAAACGAAGTAGGAGCGACAGGACTCCATTTCGCCAACTATTGTCTCCGCCGTGTGCGACCGGCAAATTCCATTCAGGGATCGTATTTTTGGGGAACGAAAAGTGAAGATGCCTGTGGCTGGATCTCCCTTAAAACACTCTCCAGACTGCCCTCCTCTCTGGATCGTGTTCGTCATCGTTATTGCTTGAACAAGCACCATAAAGAAAGGTACATTAGGAAGATGTTCGAAATCACAGCTCTATCTCTCTCTCTCTCACTCAGCATACACTATGGACCATTTACGGTGACATAAAACGTCGCCCAATTGGAAGCCATTATTATTTTATTCGACTGTTGAGGTTTCGAACGATCTATTAAGAAAGGAAGCGATTGGCACGTAGTTCAACCAGACGCTAAATCTCTTGGGTAAAAATGAAAACAAAAAAGCAAGAAAACGTGCACAGGAATGAAAGTGAATGAGCCATCGCTTGGATGATAACGCGAGGAAGAGAAAGACCAAAAATGCACAAAAAGGGTGCACACACACTTTGTCTGATAGAAAGTGTAAATTTGGATAGACATCCCTCTAAATATTGTTCATTTTAACACTTTCAGTGTAAAATATTAATGCAGTGTGTTTTCGGATATGGGAACAGTAATCTTTTCATCACTTGGAAGTCTTCCAACACAAGAGAAAATTTTTTCCAAAGCTTCGCGGGTGGTAAAGTATGGGCTCGGGCCGTCATAAGAGATTCATAAAGTAGCGAAAGAATTTTAATTTTTAAGGCATTCGATATATTTACCATGCCATATTGTTCTAAAACCTGTAACTTTAGGGGCGGAGAACATTAGTGGCATATCCAAGTGATAATAGAATTTCCTCTTCTTACTGCTCAATTCTGTATGGCCTGCCTTGTTATGGTGAAGACCTGCCGCATAGAGGCGTGTAATTCATTTTTATTCCTTTTTTTGTAAAACAATTAACTTATTTACTAGGTGAATCAATCCTTGCTTGGATTTCCATCCATCCATCTATCCACACAATACCCCGCAAGCCGTCTCAAAGACGCGTGGCAGGGGATGGTAGGTAATCTGCCATTCAATCATTTAATCTTATATAACAGTACATATTTCCTATTATTTTCTTAGGTGTTCTCACTTATATTGTTTTCGCGAATGGTGCGCGGGAAAAGCAAATATTGAATTAAGTCTTCCTCCAACGTAAGTTGCACGTTATTTGACGGTTATCACTGAATATTTTTCCCTCTTTCCTTCCTCTCCCATATTATCCCTTATCACTCACCCTTCCCACCTGGAGCTTGAACCTCCTGCCACACACCTTTTTGGTGGATCGCGGGATAATTATGTCTAGGTCGAAATATTAATGTTAGATAATTATCTGATATGGAGAACGGTGATAAAGAAAGGACACATTAAATTCAGAAGTAATTAGATTCAACGAGAAAAAATTATAGAAGTATTTGTATTAAGATTCTGAAGAGGGGTAGAATTAGATTCCGCAAAACCGTCAGTGAAGTAATCAGGTCAAAGTACTTGATTTATGGAATAATACATTAAGTGCATGAATAAACTGACACTTTGAATTGTTTTTTTGCCCTTTAAAAAACGATATAATGAGATTTTGTCAATTAAAAGAATCCAGTTAAATACTTGAGTGGCAGAATAAATTAACATAGGAAAACTTTTTTTCATTCGGAAAGATTTTTAAGTAAAAATGTACTGATTTTCTTGGAAAAAATGCTGGAAGTTCAACATTTAAATAACGGAAGCTAATATAAATATACAATGAACGTAGCAATGGTCGTGAATCAATGTAAACAAAAAAAGGCCGAGTTTACGGTCTCGGCCTTTTTTTTGTTCACATGGAAGCTAATGTTCAACTGAAAAGTATGCTGATGACCAAAGTACTTCTCTTTTGTTCACATGATACACATAATATGCAAAATTCTTCATGTATACAGGATGCATGTTTAAAAATTACAAAATATACTCCTCCAAACTGTGGCTCTCTTTATTCAAATCGCAAAATTCCATTTCTAAAATATTACAGTTGAAGTTTGGGTACACTTTGTACTTCATAAAGTAAAAAGCACTAAGTAAATTAAGCATTTGATTAGTCCAGGTCTTCAATTGAAATTTGCTTGTAAGATGCGACTTTCCGTAATCTAGAAACTCAATTAATAACGCCAGTAATCATTAACCTAATCATCATTCCATTTCGTTCAGTGCATCTTATGAATACAAGTACGTTACAAAATGAGTACCACAATTACTCTTATCTTCCCAGATAAATCACTGCCTGATAATACAAGGTATACAAAAACGTGTGACATGACTCTCGAATGAACCTCCCTCTCAAAAGGATTGGGCGTTGAACAATTCCCTTCTATAGTTCCACTCTTTAGTTTTCGGCATTTAACCCGACGGTAGGAAGGTTTCTAATTTCGCCTATTGCGTCAGAAATCCTCGTAAGCAAGGATCTTGAGTAGGAAGGAAGGTGAGACGCTCGGAGAGGATAGAGAAGATGAGGCGCTGGAGGGAAAGGAAAGAACAAAAGTTTCCCCGCTTCCTCGAGCCACACGCCGGTCCTCATCCGCCCCACGGTGCCTCCGCGCATTCTTTCCCCGGAGGGAGGGGGGGGGGCGAAAAAGGAGGAAATAAAAGGTACTACCTAGCGGGAAGAGGAAACAGGGGCGTGGAGCAGGGGGGGGAGGGGTGGCGGAAACTAAGACACCGAGTGACAAAGCTCGCCTTCGCCCGAGCGAATGAGTTGTGAAATAATGCGAGGACATTAGGAGGGGATTATTCCGCGGCCTCTGGGCCCGGAATGAGGAATGGCGGGGGAGGGAGAATATTAGCGCCTGGGTGTGCTGTGGGTTAAAGCGGTCGGGAGGAGGGCCTGGGAAGGGACGAAGGGAATGGCACTCGTTAAAAATGAACCTCCTCCCTCCAGTCTTTCCTATTCTTCTCTTAAAGGGTTCATAAAATATCTCCCAAGTTACGATGGCCGTGGAACTAACGCATTTCGGCAAATTTATTTTTCGCGAAAAAAAAATTGAAATCGGGGAACTAATGTCTGTAACTGGCTCAATAAACGGTGGGAACCTGTATTTTACCGAGATTCTTCCACGTCCATTCTTCCTTCTTTCCTTAGTATCACGACAACCCAGAATTCAGTGAAAGTCTCTCCGAAAAGGATTGATTGAAACACTCGTAAAGGAACACGCGAATTCCTTGCGAATTCGCATGGTTCAGGAAAAATATTAACGTGGTTAAAGCGCTAACAATATTTCACCATAAATAAAAAATTATAAGAGCTAGCAAATTGAGTACTGATAAATTATATTGGCAAAAAATCATTTGTATGAATTTCTTTACGATAGATACTGCTTGTTTTAACCTAAAGTCACTGCTATATTAGGTAAGTTTTGACATCAATGCTCATGATGACATTTCAGAATTTAAATAGTGTCGACGAAAGGCACTGCAAGATTCATGCGAGATATTCTGCTAATAATAATTAATAGTTTCCATTTACACAGAAAACATTTGCTAATGTTAAGCTTTGTAATCTACAGGAAGAATTCAAATCCAATTGAGGAAGAGAATTGCTATGGATGCGAAACACTGGTGAGGAATTAAGAATATAGAAGCCTTTGTACTGTCGCTTTGTAGAAGAACCAACTATTAAAATGACTAAAAAAGGTGAAATGATAATGTGGAACCGTTAAGAAGAATAATATAAGATAGGAATTTGGGGTTGGGATGTACACCGTGCAGAGACTGCCTTTAGATAAGATTATTTAAGACAACAGGAAAGAGAGGATAAGGGATAGTTAGACTTTTCAACGACTATTAGAAAATGAAAATTTGGCTGAGTGAAGATAGAGGCTTAGGATAGAAAGAAGTCAACGGAGTCCAATTGAAATCTCTCATAAGATAGATCCAACAAAAAAGAATGAAGTACACGCTTCAGAAAATTATACTAGTATTATCCGAAAACATTGCTGAATTTTGATCCGGAATGAATGGAAAGTGAACTTTTCATTGTGTCCACCAACGTTTCTGCCTCTTTCGATGGCGCTATTTACTCTCCTGCCGACATTCAACCCCCAGAGAATAAATGGGCGGAAGCACCCTTTACCCCCTTATTTCTGTCGTTCTCCGCCCCTTCACACCCTCCACCACACACCCATATTACGCCGTAAAGCAAAGACAAGGGTTGACGAAATCCCAAGTAAGTGGAGGTCAATGGTCCTGCGAGATATTTTATTTTTTTCGTGATTTGTATTCTCCTTTCTTCAAGAAAGGAATTTAAAACAAGTGATCATAAATAAATATTACGGATCCTTGAGAGAAAATTTGGCAAAAAGAATTAAATGAAGTCCAGAGAAAATCCGCCAGATTCGCTAAAAATTGTTATAATCAGAAAACAAGTGTGACAGGTCTCTTATGGGATTTAGGCTGGGAGCCACTTGAAATACGAAGAGAACAAGCGAGACTTAGACTTTTAGAAAGGTTCAGAACAAACGAGTTTATCGATGACACCAAAGAGATTATTATTATAATTATAATGTCCCTACACTACTTCTGTAAAACATACCACAAAGATAAAATAAGGGGGATGGATTCCAGTACAGATAGATACAAATACTCATTCTTTCCCCGAACAATCAGGGCACATAATAGTAAGAAACCGAATTCATTTAAGAATTATTTAAAACATTCAATGTACAAGTCGAAACAAAATTAAACTTTGCAGAGATATTATGTATATTTGTAGGTACATGTATATATTAATTGGTAGTTTGCGAGTTTGAACGTGTGTGGGTTGTAAGGGTTTTTGCATGAATGCATACCATGTTTGGTTTGTGGACTATATAAATTTGTGGTTTTTGCATGTGGGTTTTTTTTCTTAGTTACGGGTGGTGCCCTAAAACCCCCCGCAACACACCCTTGCCACGGCTTGCGGGGTATTAAGTAGCTGTAAATGAAGGTTGGCTACGATCTCGGGTGGCAGGATTTTATGCTGAAAGAATTTGAAAACTTTCGGGTGTAGATGTAAATGTAGTCTTGAGGCATGAAGACTAGTTTCAGAGTGGGAATTTGCATGGGCTATAAGCGCGCGCACCATCTTTTTCTCCTTTCATTCCGTTTGGGGGAGGGGGCGCTGTGAATACGCAGAGGTCAGGGGGCACTCTCAAGACTCGATTAGGAGCGGCGGGGAGAGAGAGGCACGGGGGCAGGAAGGACCAAGTTCAATGCATGGAAGACAACACTGCAACGCCACGGTATGTGATTGTGCATATTGCAGGGAATCTAAGAGGACCGTCTTTTTAAAATTTAGTTAAAAATAACTCTAGGATAGATGGTTTGTATAAAAAGTGTCGGGTAAGTTTCGGAAACATCGAGTTATTTCAGATTTTGCCACAATGCCTCATAATTCTTCAATGTACATCCTTTGAGCGTCGACACACTTTTGCCAGAGCAACTTTACTTAAGGTCCCTAGGTGGTGTCATTTGAGGGAGTGTCGGGGGATGTTAGGTCATCACGTGTAAAAGGGAACAAAACCACATGCAAAATCAACACTTATATGCAAACCCATGCCCACAGTGGCGTATATATTCATGCAAAAATCCTTTCAACCTAGACCCATGCAAATACATATACCATCAACTGACAAACAATTGCACAAATGGATGCAGTAGAAAATTTATCCAATAACGTGCAAGCCAGATTTTGACAAGTAAGAAGGCAAAATTCCACTATCAAATGGACATGCAACGGTCTCCTCCCCCAAAGACACAGGTAGGGAATGTGACCCAACGCTGCAGGTAGTGAGAGGGCCCCTCGACAGAGAGAGACGAGAGATGAAAGAGGAGACTTAAAAATAGACAAAGCAGAACAAGCAATACTGTAAAGAGCACAACATTATATAATAACATTCTAATGCGGTCATGCGGAAAGGGGTTCGACAACAAAACACACGAGATTAGTGACAGTGCATGCAATTGAGTAGCACTAATTATTCCCTAGACGCTGAGGATTTAGCGCAGATCCTTGGCATCGCCAAATTTTCAATGATAATGGTGTGCACTGCCATCTTATGAATGGCAATACAATGATCTAACATCATGCGCATGCTTGACCGACGGTCTGAACTAAGCACGTCACCCACACGTCAGAAAAAAATTGTGGCCGATACTTTTTACACTAACCTTGTATTTTTACAAGAAAGAATATCTTAGCTATATTCTTATCATATATATATATATAATATATGTGTATATATATAATATATGTGTATATATAATATATGTGTATATATATAATATATGTGTATATATATAATATATGTGTATATATATATATATATATATACATAGAACGAATTTTTAATTTTAGTTTCAAAATATGAGCTAAAGATTTGGTGTAGAGTTTTACGAATGCACTCTGGATACACATCGTGCTTCTGGCCTTAATAGAGGAAACAAAAACTACAATATCATATAGTATTTATGAATCTCCCACTGGTCTCACACAGAAAAGTTAAAATAAGAAATGTGTCAAAAGAATTAAAAATCAAATTCCCTTTAGAAAAATAAAAGGGTGTCTAAAAAATAGATTTTACGTTTAAACATAATTGCCTATAATTTTTGGACCTTATTCTCCAAGACCTGTATACCAACCAACTTAACATAGCTAGGGCATAGATTTGCAGAGTGTGCACAGAGAGCGATTCAGAGGGATTTATATGATAAGATCAGGCAGGATTTAAAAGAAAGCAAGAAGTGAAATGCATTTATTACCTCTGGACTTCAGCCTATGGCAGTAGAAAAGGACTAATCAAGGTTTATCAAACTCATGGATTTGAGCAATCGCGAGGTGAGAATAATAATAGTAGACTACAAACCACTAGTTGAATGAGAATAGTATATAGTGACGTGCAAAGGAAAATAAGGGAGTAAAATAGAGAAGCAATGTTTAAAAATGAGGAATGACCGCAGGGAGAAAGCACATCCTTGAAACAACTTGAGAAGGGATTTAACGGTATCGAACACCTGGCTTCAAGCACCATAACAGGAAGGCACATTTGCAGTTTTGCAGGGTCTCCTAATAACAAACACCTGGTTTAATACCATAACATGCCTAAACTCACACGGTGATTCCAAGATGTAGTGGGAGATACCTACGTAAGTTCCAATAAAATGAACTTTAATATTACAAAGGTTAGGGGTTATATAATGGTTAATCATAGATTCAGAAACAGCGTGTTAACTTAAAAAAATGCTTCAATCGGATGCATGTTCAAATAATAACTTGATGACCAGGAAATTGAACTTAAAATTTGAGAATAAAAAAAATTTACCAAAGGGCAATGTGGCATACGCAAATCTTTAAGAGGGCTCGAAAATAATGAAAACCGATAATCAATCCAATGAATATTAAGTAAGGAGAAAGTGATGAAGAGAGAAAAAGGAAATCTTAAAAGTCAGGTGGCTTGAATGAGGAAATCATAAAAATTATGTCATTACCTTTGTTTGGTACGAGACATATGAAGAAAAAACAGAACTCAAAATACAAAAATAATTCTGGAGTGGGCCTCGCGGTGACAGGAATGAAAATTTATGTAAAGTGGAAGAGCAAAGGGAAAGGGGACTGCCTGTGGCATCGGCGGCAATGGCACAGGCATCGCTCCCACTCAACGCACCCAGTAGGCGGGTAGGGTCAGCCATCCAAGCTTCAGCAGTTCATTATCTTATGTAGTGAAACACGCGCCGAAACTTCACTCGTACCATTCACAGAAAAATCAATAAATCCATTTATTTCATAATATTAGGTCAGCGCATATCGATGGAAATCTTATGTGGATGAGCATGGCTGGCCTTCAGGTATTTTATAACGATAGATATAAATTACTCAAGAATTAAATAGCCATACAGGGCCCTGGGGCAGATGGCGTAAACCTCTTCCCAGAATAAGGCAAGGGACTTAGGGAAACGTTCGAGGAAAAGTTCATGTAAAATGATTCACAGTATTTATCAGGAATTAGTGCAGCGAGAAAATGTTTTTAGAGCCGAATTAGTCATATCCTAAAATAAGGGAAACCTAATAAGTGGGAACAGTCACAAACCGAGTGCCTCTTATTTCAGAGAAAATCCATCCCCATCGCCTACTCATCATCTACACGAAGGTGATAAGTATAAAATAATTTGAGAGTTGATGGTCATTCGTTGCTGGGAGTTGTCTCTTGTCCATCGAGTGCTTCAAAAATCCTATGAGTTAGTGCTTCTGATTCCGTCTCAAAAGACAGAGAGCGCACTCCCAAAATTAGATGAGTAAGCACTCTGAAGGGATAAAGGTCACAGGGCACACGTAAGAGGGAGGATGGGAGTAGAAGATGGGTAATTCGACGGGCGGGATTATTTTTCCTGCGCAAAGGGAATGTGCGATAGAAAAGGCGGGCACGAGAGCTGGCTGGATGGTCATGTCGTGCGAAACTGCAAGAATGGCGAAGCGGGGTGAAAGTTAGACATTCCCTTCGGAGCTCCTTCCCACCTGACAACCCTTACCAGCGTGAGGGTTGTAAGGTAGGAGGTAGTTAGGGTAGTTGTTAACTGAACTGAAGAATTAATACATCCGTATCGATTCATCGGAAGACTGTGTGGTCTTACCTATATCATATACGAGTATGTTACACTAATTCACTCAACGCACAGTCCTATAGAATCAAATACCATATCAATTATGGATCGCACCTTTATGTAGGCAAACTATAAAAAAATTAGTATTTATTAGAAGATTATTGGGGAAGTGCAATGAAAACGTTAAGGAGAAATGTTATCTTTCGCTGGTTAGGCCTCATATAGAATATTCATATATATGCACATAATACGCCGCAAACCGTCGCAACGGTGTGTGGCGGGGGATGTTAGGTCACCAACCGTAAAAGGGAACAAAACCACATTCAAAACCAGCACATACGTGCAAACCCATTCCTACACTGGCGTATACATTCATGCAGAAATCCTTTCATTTTACATGCAAACACATGCATGCAAATTCATTTACTATCATCTAAAAAATAATTGCACCTTAGGACGCAGTAAGAAATTTATCCAGTAACGTGCAAGCTACTAGAATTTGGAAAGCAAGAAGGCGAAATTCCACTACCACAACAACATACAATCAATATACAACGGTCTCCTTCCAAAGGACACAGGTAGGGAGTGTGACACAACGCTGCAGGTAGTGGGAAGTTCCCTTCACAGAGAGAGACGAGGGATGGAAGGGGAATCTTAAAAACAGAAAAGGCAGAGCAAGCAATACTGTAAAGATCACTATATTTTTAATGGAATTCTAATGTGGTCATGCGGATATAAAGGCTTTTGGCAATAGAATACACAAGTAGAACTTATGTTTTCCTAGGATTTGAAGTGGCAAGTGGAATTTTTGCTATCTATAACCCAACAGTTGCTATCCCGTATTGTCCGTGGGAAGGAGGAGTCCTTGAGTCTGCTAGTTCTGGAATCTATTTCCCGAATTTTATATACATGATCTAAGCGACCAATGTACAAGGGTGGTCAGAAAAGTTTCCGACCTAACAAAGATACAAGAATTTTTCTGAAAATTTCTGAGTCGGAATCTTTTCAGACCATTCACGAATGTTGGAGTGCGAATAATTTGCGAGACCTCTGCTGGAACATCCGGATCTGAATTTATTTAGCAAGTTACACCTAACATTGAATCGTCTTTCTTCCAATGATTCCCATCCCAACTCAATAAGCATTTCAGTGACGCTTTTCGTTTTATCGTAAGAGTATAAACGAAACGGGCTGCCCGGCGTTGAACCTTCTCAATTTTCCAAATGAGACCTTTTTCATTCGGATCCCATACGCTACATGCATATTCTAAATGAGGCCTTACAAGACGTGGTAACAACTTGCCTTGACCTTGGTGTCACTTCTGCCAACAATGCGTCCATTAAATCCCAATTTTTTATATGCTTGCCCGCAGACTTTACGTATGTGGGTCCCCCAAGTTAAGTCTTTAGTGAATGTAACACCTAGGTATTTCACCGTATCAACTATTTCTAGGTCAACTCCAGCTAATTTGTAAACGAATCCCGTGGATCTTTTAAATAAATTTACCATCGAACATTTATTAAGATTTAATGGAAATACCCATTTTGAACCCCATTTAGTACTGCAATCTAAATAATGTGCTAGAATTAAACGATCATCATCCTCAGATATCTTCCAATAAATCACCGTGCCATCCTAAACTTACTTTTCACTGCGCGGTTCTTGGAGATATGAGTCAGTATGAATAATACTGTTACAATACCTTAAGCAAGCCACAGTTTGTTTACCCCTTTTTATTTTCCTAAAATATGACCAGAAAGCTTTTGGGTCAGTGACCAAATGCTCACATAGAAGTCTTGTAAGGCGCTACGTAATTGTGTTTTGGTTTCAATGTTAGAGGATCTCTACTTGTCCAATTACTGTTTATTCTCCGAGAATGATTTGTTCACGCCTGGTTTCTTTACCCTAGAGTTTCTTTACACATTCTCTGCTTTCGAAGTGCTTTTTTAACGCCTTTATTGTACCATCTGGGGTCGCGATTTGCTTTAACGTGTTTTATCGGGATGAAATCTGTGATGTCTGTTTGCATAATATTGACAAATTTGCCCACGGTGGCATGACTTAAGTGCGTTTTGAACTCGGGTAGTAAAGAGTTCAATTGAATGTCAAAAGTTTCAAAGCTTGATTTGTGGTTATAATAAATTTTTCTGTTTGGTTTAACAATCTTTTTTATTTTTACGTCGAAATTGACATTAATGGCTTTATGGTCACTCAAACCCTCGTCAGTTGGTACTCTAATAATACGTTCTGACGTGTTCGTAAGAAATAGGCCCAATATGTTCTTTCCACTGGTGGGTATGCGTACTGCTTGATGGAGGGAGTTCCTTAGGACCAATTTTAATAAGGAATTACAAGATTCGCGATCGCAGGCCCGAGATTTAATGCTATTGCTAGCTCAATCAATATCAGGGAGGTTGAAGTTACAATAAATTTTGCTGATGCTGTCATTATTTTTTTGTGCAAATTTGTATATTTGTTCATTGAGGGTATGAAGTGTTTTAAAATCTGAGCCTGGAGGTCTAAGGAAAGAGCATAAATTAATGTTGGGTTGATTAAATCGCAGTATGATGCACCAAACACTTTCTACGTTATTATTTGCAAATACAAATAGTCTACTTTCAAAAATACTTTTCACTACCACGAAAACTTTTCCTCCGGGTCATGTACCTCTATCGTGTCGGTACACTGTGAAACCTATTGGGAAAATTTCTTGGTTATTTATACTGTTACACAGCCAACTTTCTGTGCCTAGTACTATATCAGCAGAATTACTTTGGATTATGCATTCGAGATCCGCTGTTTATTTTTGAGGCTTCTGCAATTTATAACAAGGATAGTTAGATTATTTTTATTTAAATAACACCCGTATTTGCGTCAGACTTCAATTTAGGACGCGTTGGTGGAGAAGTGCGTGTCAAATGTCTTTCTACAGCAATTCCAGTGTTGTCGGTTAATCATATACAGTATGTTTATTAATATTATCTGCGTTAGCCCCAGATGTTACCGACCCTCTATATGGCCTGCTCTCTATCCTATGATAGGGATGATAATATTATGTTAGTGTATGGGACCCTTATGAAGTTAGATTGATTACAGAAATGTATCGCGTGTAGCGTAGCGGAGCTAGAATTGTAAAATGTTGTTATGATAAATTTAGTAGTGTATACAAAATATTAGAGCAACTATCGTAGGGTGGGAATCACTCACGGAGTGAAGGTTAAATTACAGATTAAATCTCTGGCATAAATTGGAAGGATGTCTCTTTAGCAGTGATGTTGAAAATGATTAACCCTATTGTACTGTGGAAGGAGAGATCATGTCACTGGAATTAGAGATTAAGTGTAGAACAGATAAGGGATCAGAATAATCTTGTCCGATCGCACTAAAAGGATTGGAATTTGGGGTCAAAATTTATCTGGCATGTAAATACCCCTGCCACACATTTTATGATGGTTTGCAAGGTTGTGTACACAAGAAAAAAAATTCTCACACTTGGCGCAGTCGGGCAACGTTATTCTAATTCCTTATCGTTCGTGGGAACGACATCTTAAATCGTTCTGTTCTACCCTTAATCTCTCTAATTTTATTGACTCTTCTGACTTGGGAGGCGGGAGCTTAGGTCTCTGGTGACGGGGAGGGGGGGTCGCAGGCTATTTTTGAAACGAAAATAAACGTGTTTTGTGCTGTACTGGTTCGGGGAAGAAAATGTATTTTTCATGATGGTGCTAGCATAAAAGAGAATAGTTAGGAAGGGTACCTATTCATATTCATCATCATCATGGCATTTAATTATTTCCTATGATTGATTTGACGTTTTCCTCGCTCAGTTAACCCAATTTTCACTTCTTTGTATTTATTATCTTAGAAATATGTCATTATTAGTCATATACATATGTTTCTTCCGGGGCCTTACCCTATAGTTCTATCCGGTCACCCAACCCTCAACGACAGTTCTTTTTAGAGTAGCCTGTTTTCGAAAGAGCTCGATCAATCCTTTCTTCCTTCCTAAGTTTTCATTTCTCTCCAACATTTTTGTGTTGTTTCATAATTACTCCAACGAGTATTTTTTCTTTATTTATTCAATCCTTTCAATTTAGCTTCACTCGTGTTCTTCTAATAGTGCGATTTCAAACAATTTGGTAATTAATTTTCTGCTGACATCATTGTGCATGTCTCCCTTCTGTTGGGACATGCTTTACTGAAGTTTTCCCTCGGTTACAGGGCGGAATTAGTGAAATGAATCGATATGTCCTTTTCAATAATAATTTAATTATTATAGTTTTGGATTATGGTGGATTATCGATAGCGTCAACAATTTAATTTCAAATTTTGATTGGTACGTATTTCAAATGGAAACATATACGTTTTCATTGAGAATAATGCCTTGCAAGATGAAGGATAAAGACGAGTACCCGTCTCGAATTTCATACAGGAACATAAAACATCCGGGACACTTGAATCGGGAGAAGCAGGGAACTAGGTAAAATCTTTGAAACATATTTCCAAGTCCATATTAGGTAGAAAGCTCATGTACAATTGAATATTTTTCTATAAAAGGCTAAGCAGAGAAAATTAAGTGTTAGTGTTAAAGCCGCTGTAAAAATCGATATACCATTTTAGAAACAGAAGTAGTTAACTGCCGAAGTTTAAAAAATAAAATACCGGAATTTCACAATCTCATTCATAGCACAGAGTCGGATATCATTATAGGAACTGAAATTTGGTTAACAGATGACATCGCAGATTGCGAAATATTTCCCAAGTCCTTCATAGTTTATAGAGACGACAGAAAAAATAGAGCCGGAGGAGGAGTGTTTATTGCGGTTAAGAACTCTAATGTCAGTAGAGCCGAGTTATTTCCTGATAGCTATATAGAAAAAGTATGGTGCTCCGTGAAAACACTCAGATCGAAAAGAATATATATCTGTGCGTATTATAGACCACCCCACGTTAGCATTAACTCAATACCAGACCTAGAAAAACAGATACAAAGCTTTACATCCCACAACAGTGAGCCTAATTATCGGAGGTGATTTAAATATTCCCACAATAGATTGGGATTCGTACAGTTTTATAAATGGAGGTAAAGACAAGGATCTATGCGAGTCCCTCTTATTTGCGTTCACCTCGAATTCCCTACATCAATTAGTCACTTCACCAACAAGGGGAAAGAACATTCTTGATCTGTTAGCCACAAATATACCCGAAAAGGTCTTAAATAAAGAGGTTGTTGATGGAAGCAGTGATTACAGGGCTGTAAACGCTAAATTTTCTCTAAGCGTAGATAAAGTTAACAAACTTAAGAGAGAGGTGTATTTGTTCAATAAAGCGGACTATGATGGCTTAAAATGTGAATTAAAAAGTTCTTTTTTTATATTTGACGAATTAAGCAAAACTACTAGTGTCGAGGACACTTGGAATAATTTTCTTACGATAACACGTTCAGCAATACAGTGGTTCATACTTAGTAAATATATAAAAGAGAATAAGGAACCCCGATGGTACAACTCTGAAGTACGGAAATCTCTTAGGCGGCAAAGGGTGTGCCATGCCAGAATGAAAAACGCAGCTAAAAATTCCTCCCCTGATAAAATCAACGAAACCATACAGAACTACAAAGCATCTAGGTCCACTGCCGAGAAGGCCTTCCGGAAGGCGCTAGCGGAATTCAAAAGGAAAAAATTAGGCGAACATTTGAACGATAACCCAAAGATGTTTTGGTCCTACGTCAGGGAAGTGCAGGGAAAAAAGTCCACCGTAAACTCATTGAACACCGAAAAGGGGGATAAAGTAACGAGTAGTTTAGATAAAGCCAACATATTAAACTCATTCTTCCAGAGTGTTTTCAACATATCCTCACAAAATACACCCGAGAACCTTTCGAAAACATTTCAGCAGTCAATGGAAGCAATCAATATTTCCACCCGCGGAATAGAAATACTCCTTAAAAACATAGACCCCAACAAATCTCCGGGACCTGATGAGATACCGGCGCGCGTGTATAAAGAACTGTCGGCTGAAATTGCCCCATATCTAGATATAATATTTAAGAAATCATTAGCAGAAGAATGCGTGCCAAACGGCTGGAAGGTAGCTTCGGTAACACCCATATTTAAAAACGGAGACAGGGAGGACCCCAGTAATTATAGGCCAATATCGCTGACTTCCATTTCCTGTAAGATTCTTGAACACATCACTGTTAGTTCCATGATGAGGCACCTCGATAGCCAGGATTTATTGATTAATAACCAACACGGCTTCCGTAAGGGTAGATCCTGCGAAACTCAACTGGCACTTTTTGTACATGATATATTGAACTCCGGTGAAAGTAATATTCCAGTTGATGTGATATTCCTAGATTTTAAGAAAGCTTTCGATAAAGTCCCTCATTGAAAATTACTCGCGAAATTGGAAACTTATGGAATGCACGAGAGTATTATTAGCTGGATTAAACAATTCTTAAGTGATTGTGTCCAAACAGTCGTCCTGGACGGTGTATCATCCGATAATGTCAAGGTCACGTCGGGTGTACCACAAGAAAGTGTCATAGGTCCCCTCCTTTTCCTTATTTACATATATGACCTCAGTACCGTAGTTAATAGCAAGCTCCGTCTTTTCGCCGATGATGCAGTAATTTATAGGGACATCCGAAGTCACGAAGACAGAGTCGTGTTAGCCAACGACCTAGATGCAATTCAGAATTGGTGCGATGCATGGCAATTGGAATTAAATTTTAAAAAATGCGTAGTAATACATTTTTGGGAAAAGAGTAATTCTCTCCCTTATAGTTACAAAGTGAAACAATCCAATATCGCGAGGATAGATTCCTTTAAATACTTGGGTGTAACAATTACTCACGATCTGTCCTGTGGAAAACACATACGAGAAATATGCGGTCGTGCTAATAAAAAATTGGGATTTGTGAAAAGAGTGCTAGGTAAATGCGACGAAAAAGTGAAAGAACAAAAACGAAATAATATTATATATTATTTTGTTTTCCAAAAACAAAATAATATATTTTGCTCGTGAAAATAATTATTACAGATTACTCGGTAGTTTGGTTCCGGAGTCAATAAGTAAGTTGTGGATATAATAAGATTGCTGCCCTTTCCGAATGTGGCGCAAGGGAAAGTATCCAACTGGGTTTCCGGGCTGACTTTTTCCGGTAACTCGGGTGGACAAAGTTCCGGTTATCGGAATTCCTACCAAGGACCCTAGACGATCAAGCCTTAATTCTCATGCAGGAGGAAAAGCAAATTAAATATTTATATTGGAATAAAGTTTTGGTGCTCTTCAACAGGTCAATTTAAAGTGGATTGATTTATTTAGGCTCCCATAACTGTACTATTAAGTATTTTATTCGTGAAAGTTATGAGCATACTCGTATATTACATTATTATATGTTTAAATAATAAAACATTTTATAGATTTGAACAAACGTATGAATTTTGCCTTCGTACCAATTTGTAATTAAGATCTATTCTTCTTAAATGCGACTGAGTGGTCAAATATTATTTTGGAATATTCTTTACCGTTGCTTGATTATAGATGTAGTACTCTCAATTCAGCAGGTGCCTATAATAATAAATATTTTTATGATTTTTTTTCAAGAAAAAGCCATATTCCTTGGAATTTTTTCCTTTAATAACGCAGCAACATAAATTTATGTCTTCGCCAAGATGCATACCAGTTTTTTCTTCCCTGATACACACTACTTTAGCACTCCGAGGAGCAATTATGTTAATTATCTCTTATCACGTGGGCAAAAGCGCTGTTTCTCCAGCCGTTTCCGACTCCAACCTGCCTCGTGACAATAACTGTAGATCAAGTGACGAAGGAAAAGCAAGAATTTAGCTCGGAGAAGATTTTGCTGGATTTTTACTTTTATGCGAACATTTCTATCTTATTAAGACCATAAGTTCACAGATGGCGATCCCTGGATGATTTTTGAAGAAATAAATAGACGTACAATTAGTAACTATCCTCCAGCTTGCATTTAAACTATGTGAAGTAACTTTTGTGAGAAATTATTTTTGACAGTTTCTTCGCCACAACCTGCCCAAAACAAATTTGCTATTCTGCTTGGATTATAAGAAACTGCAGCATTTCTGGACATTCTTAGGAGGTATGTCGGGATATTTTTTATGAATATGCAATACACCAAAGGCTAATTTAGGTTTCAGTAAGTCCTATTAAGCGTCTTAGCTACTTCTGACAGCGATTTGATTATAGTGTACCCAGTAATCAGCCCGAAGATCAGTTCGATAGACGAGGTTAGAGCTTATCTAGTACTAGGATCAACGGCGTGCAAAATTCACAATTATAGTATGCACTACCAATTATATTATAACAGAACTGGAGTATTGCAAAAACCGTGAAATCCTCATTCAAAGTAGGTAAGCATAGAAACCATAGCTACTTATATAGCGCCATTAGAAGGCGAGAGAACTACATGCCCTAAATAAAGGAGGTTTCACAACATTCTTAGAACTTTTTACTCTCCATTTCGATATTTTGGGGTTTCTTTATATAACATATGAGGGAAATGGTAGAACTTCTTGGCGATAATTCTCGTAGACTTATTAATAGAAACACAACTTAAAATTCTGTCAATATCATTTCTATGTTAACGGGTTTTAGTATTTGTTATAGAAAAATAGACAAAACGAATACAAATTAAGAATTATTTACACTAATGAGTAGAATTCATTATGATGAAAGAATAATCATAAATCGACTGAAAATAGTATATCTTTTACGAAAAATAACTAGTTATACAAAATATTGAACTTAACCTAAACACGTGTACATTTGTATTTTCTCTCAAAATTAATCTTTTATCGTAATAAATAGACAGGGAAACAGGCGGGATAAATGAATGGGATACATTCAAATATGAAGGAAGAACCTTTAATAGGAAAGAATAGATCAGAGATAAAAATGCAGATGAATCAGGTTGGTAAAAATTAATTTAAGGAAATTAATAAAACAGTTTCTGGCGTAACTTGGTGGAAAATCTTCATACTGACTTTTAATAATCAAACCACTTTACTTTTCCTCATAAACTAGTTTATGTGGAAAAGTAAAGTGGTTTGATCATTAAAAGTCAGTGTTAAGGAAATTAATAAAAAAATGAAAATCAAATTTGTTCAATTGCGCCAGTTAGTGAGTGTTACCGGAAAATATACCGAGACTGAAGAAATTGACTACAAAGACGAGTAGCCATCTCTTAAGTCCAGAGCGATTTCAATGAACTCCGTGTGGAAATAATCAACTTCTGATAATATTCAATTACTCCCAAACAAAGTCCCTTCACATATTTGATTAAATCATCACTATTGCGCCAAACAGTTCGGGGTGTTTTTTCGCCCCTAAAAACATTTTCAGAAGAGAAAAAACATCAAAGAGGACTGCAAAGGAGAAGCGGGAAATATAGAAGTGCTGCAGGAAGGGAGAGGAGGGAGAACGGAGGGAAAAGAGCGAAGTGGAGGTGGCAAAATGGGAAGTGGAGGTCGAAGGAAGCCTCCCCCTTCACCACGGGCAGGAATGCGAAAGAGAATCGCGGGGCGATGGCCTCTAAGACTACCGGGAAGAGTAAGAGGGGGGAGGGGGGCGCAGGTTGACGTGCAGTGTGAAGGGTGAGGAACGTGGTGATGTCCGGAATTACGTCTTGGGAGAGAAAGGGGAAGAGAGAGTGAGGCAGAAGGGGGGAGATGAAAAGATGGATTGTTTTGGGGGGTCGTGGAGGCCAAAAAAAAGGTTCAGGGGCCGGGGAGGGAGGAGGCAAGGAGGGGGTTGGGAGATGGGAACAGGAAGAGATGTGCGGTTGCGGGAGAATAAAGGTGGCGCGGGGGTCCAAAAAATGAGGAGGGTGGCAGCGGCGGAGAAAGAGAGAGAGAAAGAAAAGGGGGAAGGATAAGGGTACAGAAAAGGGTATGTGAGGATGAGAGAGGGCTTGGGAGACAGGGACGGAATCGGGAAGAATAAGAATGAATAAGGGTCCCCTTTCTGCTCCAACAATGAGTCCATTGTTATAATGCGCCGTGTATTACACTGCTTTTATTTCCTCCGCTGCTTCACACACTCTCCTTACACCCCCTTTCACCGCCCCACCCCTCTCTCCGCTCCCCACATCTC
Source organism: Hetaerina titia (assembly GCA_037158775.1). Lineage (NCBI taxonomy): Eukaryota > Metazoa > Arthropoda > Insecta > Odonata > Calopterygidae > Hetaerina > Hetaerina titia. The sequence goes on from CM073775.1 coordinate 11,706,516, forward strand.
TCCAAAACCACCCCCAACGCCCCTTGCTCCGCCGCTTCCTCTTCCTCCACCCCCTTATTCTTCTCGGGGATTTAGTGGCCAGATAGAGAGTGCATTATGGGCTTAACTTTTGCTTAACGCGGCCATTTCTCTCGACAAGCCACGGAGACAAGAGTCTCTTCCCTGATATTCTTCTCATTTCTTTTTCCCACTCATTTTTAATTCCTTTCGCCGCTCCCCCTTTGGGAGCTTCCTCCTCGCTTCCCTAAATCGTTCACGAATCCCTCACCCTTATCTCCCTCCCGTCCATAGATCTGTCGCTCCAGGGTCACGAGTACTTTTTTTCCTTAAGTTCAAATTTCCGGGATTTCACATTTCATTCATTCCCCCCTCCTGGACTCAGGGAAAGATTCCACGCCTCACCCCCCTTCCCCCTACGTAAAAAAAATTTCCCGAGTCCTCAGTGGGGAGCTATTCAAATGAAAATATGCTTTGGTGGATGGAAATTATTTCCTCAGCCCCTAACTACCCCCCTCACCCCGACCTTCATCTAATTCTCCATGCCGTGTACATGTACAGGAAAGGCTGTAATTAGTAGTGGGAAATAAAGGTCTCCCACGGTCTCTCAATGCCCACGGGACAAAAATCTCCAGTAAGAAAAGCGGTCACTTTAAAATTTTCTCATGGACTATGAAGAAAGAATTTCTGTGAGTTAAGTGATACCCCTAGGATAGGAAATAAAATACTAATAATTGGTTCTCCAAAAATATGACCAAATTTACTTATGCACGAAAACTTTTCCCCTGGAATTTGGTTTTCATTATAAGCAGAGATTTGAAAATAAATATTAGTAAAACTTAGCAAAAGGCTAGTACTAGCAAAAAATAGGGATACCAGACTACAGACCTAAAAAGTAGGGATACCCAACTACAGGCTACACCAGATGGTCAATCAGAGTGGCACGTCATAGCACGATTATAGTGAAATAACTTCTTCAAAATTAGGATGAGACTCATGTCTAGTCCATAGTTTTTCGAAAGTAATTCTTAATGAGCCATGCAGGTATGTAACGCACCAAATGTTTAACCAAAAGAGTGCAAGTTGGTGTATGATATGAATATTGGTGCCATGTAAATTCCGCTGACTCCACATTTACGATGACCAGTCAGTTATTTTACGTGTTGGAAAAAATTCTAAGCAAAGAAAAATTACACTTAAATTCTTATGACAATTATACTCTATGGCCTAATAAATTTAAACATTGGGAAAATGGTTCGGAGAAAAATGGAAGCCTTCAAAACTTGTTTTTGAAGGTTGCGAATGAAGATGACTCAACGACCAAATCAAAAGAAAAACTGAGTCCATGTATGGGCTGAATAGAAAAATGGCTATATGAGAGCCAAGCGGGAAATAATCTGGTGCTTTGAACATGGGGGTAGGAATAAATGATTCTCTATAAGCAATACAAGGAAAAATAAAATGGAAAATCTCACGAGGAAGACCTCTTCGCTTCTTGATGCCAAAACGTTTCCTCTTCACGCTTGGCTTGCAGCTGCAGATGATTCAATCATTTAGCTGCTGTGTTTTCGGCTTTTTAGCTCGTCGATGAAGGAGGATCCAATCAACTCCTTTACCTTTTCAACGGTGGTTGGTCATCTACCCGCCCCGTTGCTGCTCTTGGGCGTTTGTACCTTTCCCAGGAGACAGGCTTTAGGCCGCCAATCAACCGCAGGTGTTCTGCCTTTTTGCTTTCATGCTCCTCATAAAAGGCCGTCGCGTGAATCTTAATGATTTCTCCAATAGGCGTAGTATCAGTTAATGCGTGGAGGATTTCTGCGGCATACTTCCATCCAAGTCCAAGAATACTGTTGAGCGCCCATAATTCGTTTGATTCAGCCTCTGGAGGTTCGAAATCCGATTGCTGACCCCGAATACTCGGTTATAGTGAGATTAGTTAACAGGGAAAAATAGCCAAAGTAATCAGAGAAAATACGCCGCAGTAGGGCAATTCCTTACACTGTGCCTGGTGTTACAGGACGATCAGATAAGTCGAAAAGTTGCACAACTAAATGTAACTGAGAAATTAACAAGGGCCCACTAATTAATGACTGAGTACCCTGCCCATTAGCTGCCACGACTCTGAATAAATGAAGTCTCCTCTTGGAAACTGATTTATGCAACAATATTTAAAGAATAGATTGGTGGACCACTCATCTTCTTGTAAGGCATTAAAAATCACTAAAGTGAAAAGACCAAGATACCAGTCAAATATATTCTCACTGAAATACTTATAAAACATTAAAAAAGAAATAAAATATTGAGTAGCAGGTTGTAAGCGTGGAAAGAAGGCTCTTAAAATGTTGAGGGTGCTGCGAATTTCAATAGAAAATGCCATCAATCCATTTAATCCATCCATCCAAGACTAAATTTAACTGCATTATTAAGACGTCACAAGCGAATGAACTCGGATTCGGGACGAGGACGATTTTTATCGGTTCCAAGGTTTCATCGGGTGCCTTGAAATTGAATGGCATTGGCCGGCCATCTTTCTTTATCACACGATTTTTCGATCAAAAAATTTCAAACTTCGCTTTATATGAGAGTCAAACCATTTATTAATATATAGGATAACCATAAACACAGTATTCAACCCGAAGGTCAGTTTGTCGGTGACGGTAGAGTTCACCCAGTACTAAGCCCGACGGCGCGTGAAAGTCACACAGTTCCTTTCCCCGTGCCGGTTATGGTTTCCCATAACCGGCACAGGGAAAGGAACTGGCCCCTCTAACCTAATGTGTGAATATTTACACGCCGTCGGGCTTGATATGAAATTAATTTCACGTACGTAAAATTAGGGAGATACAAAGTAGTACGGATAGATTTAACAGAGATCAAAATAGATACGACCGCAGGCGTGAAAGAGATAACTAGGATTGATAAAGCATATATTTTTTCGATATTCTGCATGTTATTTTTTAATTTGATAGATCCATTTTTTAGCAGTTATGCAGCATGATTTGAATATGCGTATCATGTTATTGAATATTGTTGAATTTTCTTGCGCTTTGTATATTGTTAGTTTTCTTTCATGTGATTAACATTTTTCGAGTGCATGATCAAGCTAATTTTTGTAAAGAGATGACATGATTTGGGATTGTACATGAATGGCTGGTGATTAAACACCCCCGCCACACGCACTTTCGGCGACCTGCGAGGTTTTGTGTAGATGTAGATGTAAATAGGATTTTGAAGACCACTATAACATGTGGCCTCCAATTTAAATCTACACACTGAGACTAGAGGTAATTAAAAAATATATTTCAAAAGTATGGCGAAGTATTAGGGAAATAACAAATTGTGAATTCGGCCTGATCATATATTTGAGAGATAAGTAAATATGTCAGTTGAAAAAACGCAATTAAAACTACAGGATTAGAATGTCAATTGAATAAAATACTTTTTTAGATATCTAAACTAATTAGATCTCATGATGAAGTTTAATTTAAACTAATTAAATCTCTCATTTCGAATGATTATTCACACTTTTAGCATGTTCATGTAATGCCATCCAATTCTAGTTCATATCATCGCAAAATTATGGTTATATTAAAATTATAAAAATTAAATATCTCTCAGAGGGCCAGCAGCCACTTAGCAGGGATGGATGCCTTTAAGTGAGTGCCGCAAGATCCAAATCTTTTACATGATCGATAATAACTACCTGGCTTAGCGATTGAGGCTATTGTAAAATTTCGTTTGTAGATTTGAGTATATTAACAACAATAAAACTTTGAATGCTCGCGCACTGCTCAGCAGATGGCTTTTCTTATTACAGTTGCAATACAGGCCTTGTTATTCTGTATTAGGTATACCTTTGGTTGACAATCCTGAGGTTGGTTTTACTAAACTACACACCCACACACATTACTATCAGCCAACCTTCCCGCGTTTACATATTTCTTCTCGTTGACGTCTGTAATTGAATTTTCCTGTCATTACGATTAGCCATTATCTTGTCATTACTTTTAGCCACGAGGAAAAATATCATTTTTGCACAGCAAAATATTCCCTAGTTATTAAGGAACAATATTGAATTCTGATTACAGCTCTAACACTTCGATACGCATAATAATTATTAGCTTAAGCAGACGCGGAATAAATGCGAGAACAATGAGAATCAGTAGCATCGGTTTTGTGGTCCTAATGTCATATTTTGAATCTTTATAAATCTATTTAGTTTTCTCCCTCTTACGATTTAATTTTGCCTATACAGTTACAAGTCTACGCAGTATAGCAGTAACAAATAATATGTTACGTTTCGTTATTTTGCTATCAACTATGCAACAAGGATTTTGAAGTTTTGTCTAAACACATGTTTTAGAGCTAAAAAATCTTTACGTCTATAAATACAAGGCTATGAATTAGGTTTCTGAACAATGAATAATGCTACACATTTCAGGTTGCTAGTGGATTCTACGAGATGACATTGGGAAGGTTGAAACATTTCTTTATATTTCGTTTGAGACCACGTAGAAAGCCGCTCACGTAACGAGAGCAGACTTGGAGGAATATCTAATGAATAACTTAAGTTTTAAGGAAACAAAGCCCAAGACGAAGGTTTGGGAGAAAAGTTTTGTGCAGTCCTAAGTGGGCCAACTACGAAGGTGAGTCAAGTGTCCTGAACTTTGCTTCCCTCGAATGAAATAACTAGGCAGGACGTAATAAGTGTTAGTTCCTTACATGCAAATGTACAGGTAAGAGAACTGGAGAGAAAATCGATTTTTCAAAGTTTTAGTCAAATATATCATCTTAACTCGATTACATTGAGATCCAAGTGAACCTAAAGCACACATCTACAAAATTATACTAAGAAAATATTTCCAGAAAAAATAACGATCACATATTATTCACATGTAGCATTCACGTAGACATAATTTCATAAACCCAACGTTTCGTCATCAGATATCTACATTATTGGATTATTCATTAAATTAAATAGTTTCTTTCATCTATCTTTAAGTATCTTGCTTTATTTCATTCTAGGATTTATACCAGGATTCAAGGAGCTAACTTATTATGCATTTATTTTAATTCTATTATAATAAGAAACCAACAAACAAGCTTCCTCGCTTGGGAGAATGGATCCTTTTAATTAACTTTTGTCGCTCTAGATAAATCCAGAAAAATTCTTTTGCACTTTACGATATGGCGTTGGCAATTTACTAGTCTTACGAAGCGATAAATATTAAAGTGATTTCTTAAAATAACCAGGTTTTGGCATTCCCCAAAGATTGATATTCTAATTACTGTTTATTATACATATATTACTGCTATAGCATAATACATACCTAAACATTGTATATATAGTATAATATAAGTACCTAAGCATTTTATTTTCACTGCCCATTTTATTTGTTCTTGTATATATGCAACTGATAATGTAATACATGTATTTATTTACTGAAAAAATATACGATCTGCACTGCAAACTTTGTGCGTCAATGCTCAACACGCTTTGGCGACTTACGGTTGCGCCTGAGCGACACAAGTTGAACCCTAAACAACAAGTGGGAAATAGAAGCTGGGATATGTACATAATATTTAAAGTGCAGAAAAGTTTATTCCTACAATATGAGTATACTTAGACCTGATTAAAGTTTTTTCTACCATTGTAATTAAGATTTCGTTAGCATTCGTCCTCAACGCACAAAAAATTAATATAATTTGCTGGTTATTTCTTCCAACTTCTTCGGCATGATAAGATGCTGAGTTTTTTTTAGGGTTTCCAAGCGAAACAAACTGTTGGTTTTATTCGAAAACTTTAATAGAATTTGCAAGTGGTATCCGCGGCTAAGAATGAACAAGAGGATTTTTGTAAATGAGACGACGATTGGGGAAACATGGCGTACTGCGCAATCCATCCATCCAGTCGCCACGACCGTAATTTATTAAACAGGTTCCTTCGGTAGGGATTCATTTGCGTTTCTCGAACGCAAGATGAGGCTCGTGAAAGCAATCTGCGGGTCGGATTAGGACGGCAGGCAGGCCGGGCAGGCGGTCGTCGCTCGGTCCTTTCGGAAGCATTGGTACGGCACGCCCCGACTCCTTTCTTTCATTCCCACAAAAAATAATATAAATTCACTACTTACGAACTCGAAAACTCATGCGAACGCCCTCATTTTCATTTTTCCGAATGTTTTCTCCCCTCCCCCGCGATCCCCTCCGTCTCTCCCCCATCCCTCAGCAGAACGACTCCCTCGCGAGTGGAATTACGCCCACGAAATGTGATCCAAACTTTTTCTCCTCTAGCTGCAACTCCTTCCCGAAAATTTGCTCGAGTCGGTTTTACGTAAAGCGCTGAGGAGGAAAGAAGATGGAGGGGGAGCGGAGGGAGGAGGAGGTGGCGGGATTGCCGTAGACCGGTTGGATGCGAGTCCGGAGGGAGAGAGAGAGAGGAACTTTTGGGGGGGCGCAGAGGATCGCCGGGAAGGGAGCTGGATCCATTTTTCCCACTGTCAGAGGCAATCATCTGGCGGGAGGCAATTAATTCTCATGTTAATGACGACGGCACTGTTTATTTCTCCATGTTCCTTCGCCTCCCCACCCTCCAAAGGGGCCTGGAATATACTCCCTAAACTGTGCTCGCTCCTCCGACTCAGTCCCCCTCCCCTGTTCCCGCCCCCCACCCCAGTCCGTCATCTCCCAGAGCTTCGCCCCCTTTCCACCGGGGAGGCCATGGGGGGGGGTAGGAACAGCCCCCTGCTCCACACTCCACCCCCCCGCGGTCACACGCAGGGAACCACGAACGCCGTCATCAGCCACACCCCCGTCCCCTTCCCCTCAGCCTCGCCACGAAAACCTGCAAATTGCGGGAAGGGTGGAAAAAAATGCGCGTGGCTGGCGGGCGCGCAAATGGAATCCCGAGTTAATTTGAACGCTTCTTGAGAGTGGTATGGTTTGCTTCTCGTGGGTGTTTTCGGGGGAGGGAAAGGGGGGTCCAACGACCGCGGTGACTGCTACGGCGACGGTGGCCGTCGCCGTGCGGGGGGCGCACGAGGGGACGGGGGTTGGACTCCCAAGAGAAGGCGGGACGCGGAAATATGTGAATGTGGCCTGCGGGCCGGTTGCAGGTGGGGCGACGGGCGTAATCACGAGACATTGAGAATTACCGGGAAGGTGGCGGAAGGAAGCGGAGGGGTATATTTTAAGAGAAAACGAGGAGTAATTTTTTTTGCAGTCTACGTGGTTGACCAGTGCGGCGAGGAGGAGAAGATGGAGATGATTCAGGGGGTCGGCTAAGAAAAGCGTAATTAAGAATCTGAGAGAATAAAATTGTTGGCGGAGAGGTCATCAAATCAGAATATTATGACCAAGTAGAAGTTTGAGAACAAAGGAGCAAAGAAAAATTAAGAAGAGAAAACAAAGACAAGGAAATTGTCTCAATGCAGAGTGATAAAATTAGGGCATTGTGGGCTACATGGTAAACTAATCAATGCGAATGGAAGATCTTTTTGAATTTTCGTTGTGATAATGTGACGTTTTGCATTTTTCAGAACCAGCATAAACTTCATCTGTAAAGTCATGCTCGTTTAAGCAATTTAACCGTCGACCATTTGACTCGCCTTACAAGGACCAAAAGAAACAGTAATATAGCAATATTAGAGGTAAGTATATTAACTATGATTATCTAACGAATACACTAGAGATACATAATATATCCCCAAAATAAATTTTTAAATAAATAATGGTCACTATTTTAAACACTGCAGTAGACCCAATCTGTGTCTAATTCTAAAAAAAATTCATTCTAGATTAATGCAAAATTAAGCAACTGTCTAGGTGATGTGCGAGCATATGAGACATTGTTGAGAGAAATCCTATGGAGGCAGGAAAAATGGATAAATGGCGTATTGAGCGGTAGTGGAATGTTGAAGAAGGTAATAGAGGGGAGAATGTTGGGCAAGCGAGGGAAGGGTAGGAACAGGATAGGAATGTTGGATGGGATGAAGGGTGGAAAGAAGTACACAGAGATGAAGAGGGACCTGATGTAGTTTAGGTTGCTGGATTGGGTTTTGTTTGGAGTTACAAAATATTTATTTGATGGTTGTGTCCATCCAAAAACCTACCCTAACCGGTAGATTACCTAATAATATATACTATATATATATATATATATATATATTTGCATGCGTGCAAGTTAAAAAAGTTTTTGCATAAATATATACGCCTATCTGAATGTATATTGTTACGAATTTATTGGCTTTGCATGTGGTTTTATTCTTTTTTACGGGTGGTGACCTAACACTCCCCGGCGACACGCCCTTGCGGCGGCTTGATGGGTTTATGTGGATGTAGATATGGTCTTGGGCAATTACGGATCTAAATACTCAACATACTTGTGGTAAGCTTGTTACTATAATTCAGTAATCTTTGATTTAATAAAAATATGTAGAAATTAAAAATGTAAGTTGGAGCATCAATTCCAACAGCCATATTATGATGATTAGTTCGGCTAGGTTTTGGATGGACGCAGACAGATGCACAAAACGCAACATGATATCCGGCGCTGCAATAAACCCTTATTCAATTTCGCATACTTACTTCCACACCTCATTCGGTCCAATATGCGTATCCTATTTCAACATATTCCTTGTCTGCCTAACATTCCTTCCTCTTTCACAAAATTCATCATCCGATTCCCAATCAAAATGCTCTGCATCCATCTTTTCTACCTCCTTTGCATTTCATCCATCTTTCTCCTCTCTCACCATACCCACCACTTCCTCGTTCATTTACCTTTCAATTCGTTCTACCTTATGAATCCTTACCACCTCCAAACCTCAAAAGATTCCAATTTATACTCATCGTCTGCTTCAGCAACCAATTTTTCGTGCCGTCCCAAACCATATCAAAGTTTTAACGAGCCTTTTCTTAACATCCTTGCTCAACGTCCCTGTCATCAATTTCCTCCTCCTTGTGAAAAACCATTTGCCTAACGCAGTTCTTCTTCTTTATGTTCCTCCTACTTTCAACATTCTGGTCCAGGACACTTCCGAGATAGGCAAAGTATTTCACTCGTTCTAGTATTTAGACTGCTACTTTAATATTTAAATTAGCCTTTCTCTTACTGAAAAATCGTACAACTTTTGCTTTGTTTACATTGTTTATCAGAAAATATCCATCCCACTGACTTTACAATGCACTCAGTAATGCTTGCACCCCCTTAATTGTATTGTGTTTTATGCATAATATGAAAATATAACCATATTTTGCAGTTTTTACTTCAAAATGTGTAAAAAAGGCGTTAAAAACGTTTTGCGATACATAAAAATTCTGTCATTAACATCAGTGTCAGTGCAAGATGGAACCAGAGTGCGCAGTCAAAGACATGCAAATATATTGCCAAAAGGAATTTCTCTTTAGCAAACTTAACAAGTCTCTGATAAGAGACTTGTTAAGTTTGATAATATATATAATAGTTTTTAGTATATAATATAATTTTGATAAATAATAATAGTTGTTATAGTAAGCGAGGGGTTTCTTTTAATCCTTTTCCCAAATCCCTGGGAAATTTAAAAATGATCCACCCAACCCTAATGGCGCAAGTTGAGTATTAATTACTAACTACTGGAAATATGAACATACATTTATAAACATGTTTTCAGTTGCCTCTACGGTTCACTCGGATCTAACTAAATACCTTTTGTACATCATAAACCAGGCGGCTAAACTAAACCCTCTTAATTCAATCCTTAAAATCATACTAGACTAAGCCATACTTCATTAAAATCATAGAACGAAATGCAATTTCTAATCTTACGACGCTGGAACTTCATAAATTCACGTCCCTTAACGTATAGTGTATTACACATCATGTGCAGAATAACAAATAAAGATTTAAAAGTAAAAAAAATAGTCCTATTAAAACAAGAAATCGGAATCATAATGACTCGTTCTTTCCCCAGAAAATCAGGAATCATAGTAACAAGAAACCGAAATGACTATATAAATATTATAGTCATTTAATTTACTCGTCAGGACAAGATTAAACGTTGCATATACATAAGGTATATTCGTACGTGTGTGTGTTAGTTGACAGTAATTTATGTTATTTATTAAGGTTTTTGCTTGAATATATACGATTCTGTGTGTTAAGATTGAGATGAATTTGCGGGTTTTCATGCGGCTTTATTCTCTTTAACGGGTGGTAACCTACATCTACATAATACCCCGCAAGCCGCCGCAAGGGCGTGTGGCGGGGGGTGTTAGGCCACCACCCAAAAAAAGGAAAAAAGAAAAAGGAAAAAAGAAACACCGCATTCAAAACCAACACATTCATTGCAACACCCCATCATTCGACGCGCATGCAACCACACATCTACCTATCCTCACTCCAAAAGCATGCAAGTACATACGCTTACCTACAACAAATAATTCCACCCTAGGATGCAGCAAGAAACCTATCACGAACGTGCCAGCTAGTTTATAGCAAGTAGCCAGGCGAAACACCACCACCACAAGAGCGTTCCATACAAAACTCTCTCCCACCCAAGGTGAGGAATCTGGCCCAACACTGCAGGTGGGAGGAGGGCACACCCGCGGAGAGGGACAAGGGATGGAAGGGTGGAGCATGAAGTTCGTAAAGACGGTCGGGCATGCGGGAAGGGTTCTGACACAACACACAGGAGGCTAGTGAAAGTGCATGCAATTGAGTTCAACTAATTGTTACCTAGACGCGGAGGGTGGCAAGTGGCATTTTTGTTATCTCCGAGTGTAACCCTAGAGTTGTTATCCCGTATTGTCCGTGGGAAGAAGGAGTCCTTGAGTCTGCTAGTCCTGGCATCTATTTCCCGAATTTTGTACACATGATCCAAGCGACCTATATATGTTGGAGAGCGAATAATTTTCGAGACCTCGGTGCTGAAACATGCGGATCCGAATTTATTTAGTAAGTTTAACCTAGCATTGAGTCGTCTTTCTTCCAATGATTCCCATCCCAACTCCATAAGCATTTCAGTGACGCTTTTCGTTTTATCGTAACAGTTTTTCACGAAACGAGCTGCCCGGCGTTGGACCATCTCAATTTCCCGAATGAGGCCTTTTTCACACGGATCCCATACGCTACATGCATATTCTAAATGGGGCCTTACAAGAGCGTGATAACAACGTTCCTTGACCTTGGAGTCACTTCTACCGACAATGCGTCTAATAAACGCCTACCCTAAATATAACCTAACTAACTATAAATAAAACCTAACACCCTCATGCCCTTTACCTACATATACAAGTGTGGTCTGAAAGTTTCCGACCTAACAAAGATACAAGACATTTTTTCTGAAATTTTCTGAGTCGGTAACTTTTCAGACCACCCACGTATATACAACTACGGAGTGCCTTTGTAAGGCGCCGCAAGGACATGTGGATATCGCCCTTGCGGCGGCTGCAGGATACTATGTAGATGTAGGTACTATCCAAAGACTATTTATAGACTATAAAGGTATTAGACAGCTACATACGAACATATTACTCTTTAATGACTCACTAAGGGAAATTTTACTGCATAGTGTAATGATAAAATGCAATACGGTTGCCATTACACCATCTTATTTATATCTTATATCGTAAAATATGTAGGAAGGAATGAAAAACACATTTTGGTTTTTAGCTCGATAGGTTATCTATTGAACTAGGACTGATTATAAGGAGATAATACAACATTCTATGTAAGAAGTGTATTTCCGAACGGTGCTGGGACGTGTGCAGTGGGAAAAGCTGAGTGAGAGAGGATTGAAGCTCCTGGGATATGGTTGTGGAGATGGATGTAGAGGATCAGGTGGGTGCTGAGAGTAAGAAACGAAATAGGTTTGGAAACTATCAAGGAAACGGATCACTTTTAGAGACCAAAAGGAAGGGAAAAGAAAAAGTCATATGATAAGAAGAGACGACTTTTAAAAAATGTTATAGAAGGTACGGTTGCAGAAGAGAAGAAGAGGGAAGGAATAAGAATGAAGATTCTGTATGCCTTAAGAAGGGCATTGCACTACGGTAAAATGAAGAGAATGGCAGAGGAAAAACGGCAGTGGAGAGGAAAGTGTGAAATAGTTGCTGGGCCTGTTTATGAAGAAGATGATCTGTAATTATAATAGTGTTCCATTATCAGATCCAGTTGCAGTTTTGATCACTGAATGAAATTTCCTCTGCCTCCTCAGCCTCATCTCATTTCGAATTTCTTCCAGAATGGTTGAGTATTGTAACGTTTGAGGTTTTAGTTATGACTTAATTAATGCCAAGGTAGTATTTTTAAGAGCAATTTTCATTAATTTCAATGTTTTCGTTACAAATAATAACTCAAGAAATCCAGAAATATCGAATTTAATGTTTGGGGAATCATGTCGTGGAATTTGTAATGCTCATAATATAATAAGGAGTGACGGACGTTACTCAGTCACAGAGGTTTTATTGACGTGACCATGTCAATAAAAAATTTTGTCGAAATGCATGGTGTTCTTTATTATGATGTGGTCCAAAAACTGCTTCTGAATATCAGTCCTCCGGATTCCTCGCAGTCTTACTTGTCGAATCCTTATGGTCTGTATAGGCATATTCACTCTACGTATGTTTTCACTTCCAGATTCATCGCCTGAAACCTTCAAGGGCCACTGTTGCAGAGTACGCGTGATTTTTACTCTGAAGTCATACATGGATTTCGGATACAAATAACTCACTCACGGAGAACATTTCCCATCAATGAGCACGGGAATTGGACTAAGGGAACGCGATGTTTGTGAGATGGAGAAAAAAGGAGAGAGAGAGAAAAGAGAGGGAAAGAAAAGAGAGAGAGAGAGAGAAATGTGGGGAGTCGTGGGGGCGGAGGGAAGTGTGGTGGGGAAGGGAGAAGGTTTTCTGAGCGAGGGAAAGTGAGAGGGTGGAGGGAAAGAGGGCTCGAGGAGGCAACTGCTAGAACATTTGGAGCTAATTTATGGTTGGCCTTCCTTTGCTCCGTTTTTGTGGCCTTACTTCAAGTCGGTTCGGGAGGATAAAGAGTTGGGGGCCGGGGATGGAGGAGGGATGGCCGGGTGGGGGGGCGTGGAAGGCCGGCGAGAGAGCGGGCGCCGAGGGGGGAGAAAGAGATGGGTGGTTAGGGGAGGGGATGGGAGGGCGAGAGGCTAAAGGTAAAGGGTGGTGGAAAGACCCCCCTCTCCCAAGAAGAAATATAAGAGTTTCAGGAAACAAGTGGGACGTTTCCTGTTGATGAAAACCATTGTTAAGCAGAGCCGAAATTAGACAATGAACAGCATAATTATTAGCCGGCTACCGAAAAAGATGAAATTTGTGTAGTTTCTCGCTTTTACGCCGTGACTTATCTTCCCTCCAAAAGGATGGGGGTTTTCTTACGTGAGATTAGTTTACATGATGAGTGACTTCAGTATTATTTCCTCTTTAACACAAAAGATCGGAAGGATTATAAAATGCTGAAAATAAAAGATTGCTTCCGACGTAATGATATGATGAAATTTGCTCGACTCAAGGTAATGTCGCTGGCAAATATTTATGGAAAGGACAACTCCGTCTATTCCACATTTGATTAGTTAGACATTATACCAGCCATTAAACATAAATTTATACACCCTACCGCACATTTCAAATGCACCACACTCCTCTGAATGAATCCTTAAAACCATTCTGGCCAACACAGAAGACAATACACCCATATTGTAGTTTTATTTTAAACCTAGTATAGGACTATGAAATGGAGCGATGTAGGATATTGAGTGATATAAATACATGAAAGAAATTGTTTCTGTGGATAGAATAATACAACATTTTATCCTATAAATTAAAAAGAAAACATCAATTAAAGAAATGTTCACAAAAAGCCATTACATTTGAGCGCTATTTAACTCTTCAAGTCCGTTACAAGTCTTTTCTAGCTAACCATTGTTATATCAGGCACTAATTTATGTAAATGTAAATAGCCAATAAAACTTGTGGTACAAATTTTATGTACGATGAAAAGTACCTTATCATCATCAGCCATTCAATCTGAAGATTGGATGACTGAACATCTCCATTTCGCTCTAGCCTATTTACATCTACATAATACCTCGCAAGCCGTCGCAACAACGTGTAGTAGGGGGTGGTAGGTCACCGGCCATGCTACATATACGATATTCCCTCTTTTTCTCATGCACATGGCAGACCGCGATTCACCAAAAACCTCGTGGAAAGGGGACGACCAAACATCAATCATACAACATGCCAACATATGTTACAAGTATTACATGGTTAACAGCTATTCCTATGCCTACACAAAGAGGACAAGAAAATACGTTAAATTAGGGCAGGCATACCTGTAATTCAGACACTTTTTATCGGTTATTATTACTATTCATTCCGGACGGACAATTCACATATACAATAGTCTTTATCTACATTCTCCTACAGCCCACTTGGCACAAGGGCATACGGCGGGGGCGTTAGTACGCCAGACTAACACTCTTACTATATCCTATACCATCCTATACTAATACTCTTAGTGAAGCTCTTCTAGCCTACATTCCTCTTTATTATGCTAAAGCATTTGTCCCTCAAACTTCCTCTTGGGAACTTTCCACCTATTTTCCCTTCCACTGTATTCTTTACAAAATGGCTGTGCATCAACGCACATACTTCTTCTTTTCTTGTAAGTATCCCTTTTTCAATCTTCAGGATCTTTTCTCCTTCTATTGTCCTTTCTACTTCTTCGTTAATTACTTTCTCTGTTCATTTAGTCTTCGGGTATCTCCTCCAACACTAAGTTTATAAGGCTTCTTTCTCATCAGGTCTACTATTCCGTTAGTTCATGTCTTTGATCTATAAATTACCACTCTGATAAATATTTTCACAAACAGCTTCCTTGTTTGTAACCGTCATTTGTCGTATACTCTTCTTAGCCATTTCGTTTACCCTTCATTGTAATTTGACGTATTTTTTTGTCCTCTTTTTGTAGGCATAGGAATAACTGCTAACCATGTAATACTTGTAATACATGTAGGCATGTTGCATGATTGGAGTTCGGTCGTCCCCTTTCCACGCGGTTTTGATGGATGGCGGGATGATAGGTACATGAAGAAATAAAGTGAATGTATGAAGAATGACTGGTGACCTACCACCCCCTGCCACACGTCCTTGCGACGGCTTGAGGGGTAGTGTGTAGATGTAGATGTCTCTTATCGTAATTCGTTATATGTTAGAGCAAAAAATATGCATTTTCATTTTTAGCACCGTTTAAGCTTGCGCTATTCTGCACTTGATGCTTGTTGTGGTTCTTTCTCTTCAAGATGCTAAATAGGAATGTGAATGCTTTCTTTTTTTCCAATTCCTTCCCTGTGAGGTAACCTCTGCATTCTCAGTCCAAAATTAGGATTTTTGTCCGATTATTATTTATTTTCATGTTATATTCAGGAAATGCTTGCTTCATTGTTCTTGAGAATACTCGCAGTCCCTCTGGTTTCTCTGCTATAGCAACGATGTCATCCACCAATCGAAGCTTGCTAATTTAATCTCAGATCAACCTTATTCCTTTGACACCGATGCCTTGTGCTTCCACTAGTACTTATTCTAAGTATACGTAGAATAACGCCACTGAAATGTTGCATGCATGTCTTTATGTCATTTAGTGAGATATTGCATCCTTGTCCCTTTATGTAATTTAGTTTCTGGTTTCCTTCTGTCTTCCATTTCCATGGAGATAACTTTACATAGATCTACACAATAATTCGCAGGCTGCTGCAAGTGCTTCGTTTTCACATTCACCCTAATATGTTTTAGCCCATATATAAAAACATTTGTGCACCCACACAGCATACATACATAAAAGTAGTAAAGCATTATTGTTTGACTAATGCATTAATTTTAGTTATTAAGTAATTTTGGCCGCAGGGGTTCAATTTTGTTATGACTACCTATCATGCTGGAGAAGAAAAAATGGTTGAATCTGTCTGTGATATTGTTCATTTATCTCTCTTTTTTATAATATCGATTGAATATGTGACTATAATTTGGCATCATAAGATTTCCCACTATATCGCTGAAGTAATTCAGGTACCCTATCCTTTAAATCTCTAAGGAGAGCCTGCTCTATTCGAGAGCGAAGACTTCGAGAATACTCGTGACTCATACTCTCTTCTAGTAGCAACTTCTTACAAACTTAGCAGTTTTTCTGTGTCTTATCTAATTCCTTAGTACGTGTAGACCATTTCTTCCGTAATACAAGAGTCATAATTAGCCTTCTAAATGTGACCTAACTAAAGGAATAAATTCTTTTCTCTTATAATTCATTACAGTTTTCTAAAAGCCGTATAATAAACTTAGAATTTTAAAGGCCACATATTCTTTTACTTCATGCACCTCATGAAAGGTTTGATACCAGTTTAAAACCCAATTAATTAACCTTTTTTGAGATGCTTGACTAGATAGCATCTATTTAATTATGAAGGTCTTGTTTAACTATTCTTTTACTACAAATTTTAAAGGCTGATCCACATATTCTTCTACTGCATGTACCTCATGAAAGGTTTGAAAGACCAGTGTAAAACCCAATTAATAAACCTTTTCTGAGATGCTTGACTAGTTAGCATCTATTTTAATATAAAGGTCTTGTTTATATATTCTTTTACTTCAAATTTATCTATTTACCTATACTTAATTTTACGCCCCAGCACATCAACAATCGATAAAACGTGGAAAAAGTGAAAGAAATGGCTATGAACGATCGCCGATTCACAATTAGAGAGGCCGCTAATGGTGTTGACATATCATGGATCATTTAATGACATTTTTTCCAATTTTTTGGGTGTGAAACGCGTGGCAGCAAAATTCGTTCCAAAATTGTTGAATTTTGAACAAAACAGCGGCGAATGGAAGTTGCTCAGGAGCCACTAAATGAAGTACGTAAACGACGATGCAGAATTACTGAAACGTATTATATCAGGTGACGAAACATGGGTTTATGGATATGACGTTGAAACTTTGGCTCGATCATCCCAGTGGAGGCATTCTGGCTCGCCAAGACCGAAAAAGGCTCGACAAGTGCGGTCGAACGTGAAGGTTATGCTCACTGTATTCTTCGATTTAAATGGCATAGTGCATCATGAATTCCTGCCGCCAAGTCAAACGGTCAATAAGAAATACTACCTACAAGTTCAACGCCGTTCGCGTGAAGCAATCCGAAAAAACGCCTGGATCTGTGGAAAAACAATGGCTTTTGCACCACGATAATGCACCAGCTCACACTTCATTGCTTTTTCGTGAATTTTTGGCCAAAAACAATACTATAAAGATGCCCCAGCCTCCATATTCACCAGATATGGCTCCGTGTGACTTTTACTATTTCCAAAAATTAAGAGAACCTTGAAGGGCTGTCGTTTTACAGCGGTAGGTGATATTAAAAGCGCATCGCTGAAAGAACTAAAGTCTATCTCGAAGATCGAGTTCGAGAAGTGTTTCGGGGATTGGAAGAAGCGCGGGCACAAGTGCACAATCTCCAATGGGGACTGTTTTGAAGGTGACAACATCAATGTATAAGAATAAATAAATATTATTGTCGAAAAATTCTCATTATTTTTTGAACAAACCTCGTACATTGAACAGCACTAGTGATAATGGGCAACCCTGTCTTACACAACACTGCCCATCCGGACTCTCCGTTCCCCACTCGCACCTGAGCAGTCTGAGACATGTAGTATATATATACTAGTAGTATATACACACATATATATACATATATATAGTATATACATACACATATATATATATATATACACACACACACACATATATATATACATACATACAGCGGGTCGCGGTGGTCTAGCGGGTAGAGCGTTGGGCTGCTGACCGGAGGGTTCCGGGTTCGATTCCCGAGCAAGGCACTTTGGGCACCTGCAGCCCAAGCTAGTTGATTTTTCTGGTACCAGATCTTCCTGGGAAACCATAACCGGCACAGGGAAAGGAACTGGCCCCCCTACCCTGATGTGAATATTCACACGCCGTCGGGCTTGGTACATGGGTGAGCTCTACCATCACCTACTAAACCGACCCTCCGGTTGATTACTGTGTTTATGGTTTTTTATATACATACATATACATGTAAGGTAATATATAGTGTTGCAACTTGAAATAGAAATTTATGTAATTATGTATGAAGAAACAACATAGTGTATTAGATCGTATAAATCCACCAGGTCCTTTTCAAACTCTGATTGTGTAGATATACTTCAGGGAGGGCATCTCTGCTGACCAATAGTTGGCGATCATTTATCGCTTACCAATGGCTAAAAGAGATGCTGAGAGGATTGAATAGGTAGTTACCGAAGCACGATTGAGAGAAAAAATGCCTATTTTCTAATCGGTTAAGGATGCTGAAAAACGCACTAACCCTTTATTTAAGAGGTCCCAATTGGATGTAGTTGCTCAGTAAACGCAAAGCTCGGACCCATCGAAAGAACGGGATCTTCCCATCGCTCGGGTGGACTTCCCCTTGCTACTCACTCTTTTCCTTCGCTACCAGGGGGCGGGCCTCCCTCCTCCATCGAGGTATTTTCCAAGGGGAGAATCGGACGCCTTGGAAACCTTGCACGGGAATAGTCTCGCTCAAGGGTAGCAGGCAAACATCCCAGCGCAATTGGTCTCCCATGGAGTGAGGAAAAGCATGTCCTGGCGTAGGGGAGACTTTGTGCGGCTGAGGGGTGAGGAATGCCTCTCCCGGCCCGGGGGAAACGGGGCCGATAGCCGGGGAAGTAGGCGCCCATCGGCAGGAGTGACGAGCTGGAAGCGGAGTGGAAGAAATGGCCTTTGATGGAGTGGAGGGCCCTTTAACGACCGGAAACAAAAAGAGAGAAATTGGGGAGGGGAGCAAGTGTGAAAGACGAGCCGTTTAGGGAGCCATTTGATCACGCACGCCGAGCGCGAAAATGCCCTCCTCCACTTTGACCTCTACGCCCTCCACTCCCGGGGGCCACACACACAGACGCTGCGGGGGAGGGCGGGCAGGGAGGCGGGGAAAGGCGACCGAGAAGATGAGCGACCGATAATGACCACTAATGGCCTTGGGCTAGGGCGTCCGCTGAAAGTTTTCCAAAAGGGGAGAAGAAACAGGTGTTGGAAATCTCCGAGCGGTCGCAAGGGGTGCGGGGGAGGGTGAATGGTGGAGCGGATGCGTGGGTCAAAACAAAAAAGAATGAGCCAGCGCAGTGCCCTCTTATTTGGGAGTGGAGATGGAATCGAATGCGAAAGGAATACGAGGGAAAAATGTATGCAATCGCTAAGAGTGTTAGACTCGGGTCAAAGAAAATGATGCATGGCATAATACGGTGGGCTCTGCAGAAAGTAAACCTGTTATGCTATAAAAGAATACACCGGACTAGAAACAGAAAATATATTATTATCACCTAAAAAATACATTCTTCTACTATTTCATACATACATACTACCTTGATCAAAAAGTTCCCGGAATAACCACCGTGTGGCGCTCCCATCGTTCCGATTTGAGTTCTGTTTTTTTTGTTAAATTGGTACATCTGTTGTTGATATTCCCTTTAAATCTTAGTGTCATAACTTGACATTTGCAAAAGTTACGTAGCCAAGAGTACATCTATCTCTGTGTGTGTTGGCGATTTTTTACAATTGCAGAAATGGATTTAAATTTGCAACAACGAACTTGTATTAAATTTTCCGTAAAAAACGGATTTAGTGGCGCACGGCCGTTGGAAATGTTGGAAAAGTGTTTCGGCAACGATTCTCTAAAAAAAACGGTCGTTTACCAGTGGCACGAGTGGTTCAGAAGTGGTCGTGAGTCAATCGAAGATGATGAACGCAGTGGCAGACTATCGACATCGAAAGTCGGTGAAAAAATTGATAAAGTAAAAGAAATGTTGGTCAATAACCGCAAATTAACCATCAGAGAAATAGCGGAGGACTTGAACATTGCCTATGGATCCGCCCAAGACATTGTGGTTAATGATTTGGGTTTCCGTCGTGTAGCAGCAAAGTTGGTGCCAAAAGACCTCAATTTCATGCAAAAAGGAGACTGTGTTGACGTCGCAAAAGACATGATTTGCGAGGCTGAATCCGATCCCACATTCATCAAAAGGATCATTACTGGAGACGAGACGTGGGTTTATGAGTACGACACGCAATCCAGACATCAGGCAAGTGAATGGCGTTCTCCAAATGAGCCGAGACCAAAAAAACCACGTCGTTTTCAGTCAAAAAAGAAGGCAATGCTGACGGTTTTCATGGATTACAACGGTGTAGTGCATCATGAATTTTTGCCAGAAGGCCAGACAGTAAACAAAGAGTATTATTTGGGCGTTATGAGACGTTTGCGTGAAGCAATTCGCCGAAAGAGACGAGAAATCGTCGCACAGTGCGTCGAGACCGTCGCACAGTGCTATCATTATTCGTAATTTTTTGACGAAAAATGCAACAAATACCATCCAACAGCCACCGAATTCACCTGATTTGGCTCCCTGTGACTTTCTGTTCAATCGAGTTAAAAAACCATTACGGGGAACGCGTTTTAGCAGCCGAGAGGAAGTAATGGAAAAATCGCAGGAAGCACTGATGGACATACCGAAAACCGAATATAAAAAATGTTTCGAGGATTGGATCAAGCGCTGGCATAAGTGTGTTGCAGTCGATGGGGATTACTTTGAAGGGGACAATATAGATTTAGATGAATAAACTTGTATTTTTAATTTTCTGAATAAATTCCGGGAACTTTTTGATCGAGGTAGTATTTTCCAAAGAGATTTCAACATATGTCATAACAGTGAACTAGCTTTCAAATTCTTTCAGCATAAAATCCTGCCACCTGAAATCGCAGCCAACCTACATTTACATCTACTGCATGCTCCGAAGGACACCTCAAAGGCGTATGGATGGGGGTGTCAGGTCGCTACCTCTAAAAGGGAACAACTCAGCATGCAAAACAACTCATCCATGACTACACACACAGTACAGCAGATGTTCTATTCCCTTCTTGGTCAGTGTTATATCGTGTTTCCCGGTGGTTGTGGAAGCTTGTTTGGTGCGTCTGTGTCTTTACTGTTGCGGTTCTAGAAACACTTGTTTGGAACATCTACCTGTACATGACTGCGTAGATTTTCGTGGCGGTGGCCTGAAGAATTCTGCATATCCGGGTTTTCACCGCGTTGTTGTTTGAAGCCGACAACAGTTTTGCCGAAGTTGCATCCGGCGTCTTCAGGTCGTCATCTTCAACCTGAAGACGCCGGATGCAGCTTCGGCGAAACTGTTGTCGGCTTCAAACAACAACGCGGTGAAAACCCGAATATCCAGAATTCTTCATCAACCTATACATTAGACTCAGGAGGTCTGTAAAGCGAGCACAAGAAAATACTTCCGTCTTAGTAGTCCTCTATGTTGCACCAAACGCTTTCTATGTCATTTTCGTCGCATTCGTATCTTTGGCTACTAAGAGTGTGACTTTACAGCTATGAATACTCCCCCACCCAATCTATTAGGTCTGTCCCTTCTGTAAATTGTGAAACCGCTCGGAAAAACTTCATTGTTTGCTATATCTTCTGTGAGCCAACTCTCCGTTCCAACAACTATGTCTGCCTTTTACTTAGTTTCGTTAACCATGAGGATTCATGGTTAGTTAACAGAGGCACAAGTACTACATTCACTCTCATTACTACACTTTATGTACTTCGAGGCATCAATTATATTAATTCTTCGTAGGTTATATGTGGTTTTAACGCAAGTGATTATTTGTTCTATTATTATTGGGATCTGAGAGATGTGATCTAATCTGAGGTGACAAAAAGCGCTGGATTCTATTGTATGTATTTATCCCAATATACTACCTTGATCAAAAAGTTCCCAGAATTTATTCAGAGAATTAAAAATACAAGTTTATTCATCTAAATCTATATTGTCCCCTTCAAAGTAATCCCCATCGACTGCAACACACTTATGCCAGCGCTTGATCCAATCCTCGAAACATTTTTTATATTCGGTTTTAGGTATGTCCATCAGTGCTTCCTGCGATTCTTCCATTACTGCCTCTCGGCTACTAAAACGCGTTCCCCGTAATGGTTTTTTAACTCGATTGAACAGAAAGGAGTCACAGGGAGCCAAATCAGGTGAATTCGGTGGCTGTTGGATGGTATTTGTTGCATTTTTCGTCAAAAAATTACGAATAATGATAGCACTGTGCGACGGTCTCGACGCACTGTGCGACGATTTCTGGTCTCTTTCGGCGAATTGCTTCACGCAAACGTCTCATAACGCCCAAATAATACTCTTTGTTTACTGTCTGGCCTTCTGGCAAAAATTCATGATGCACTACACCGTTGTAATCCATGAAAACCGTCAGCATGGCCTTCTTTTTTGACTGAAAACGACGTGGTTTTTTTGGTCTCGGCTCATTTGGAGAACGCCATTCACTTGCCTGATGTCTGGATTGCGTGTCGTACTCATAAACCCACGTCTCGTCTCCAGTAATGATCCTTTTGATGAATGTGGGATCGGATTCAGCCTCGCAAATCATGTCTTTTGCGACGTCAACACGGTCTCTTTTTTGCATGAAATTGAGGTATTTTGGCACCAACTTTGCTGCTACACGACGGAAACCCAAATCATTAACCACAATGTCTTGGGCGGATCCATAGGCAATGTTCAAGTCCTCCGCTATTTCTCTGATGGTTAATTTGCGGTTATTGACCAACATTTCTTTTACTTTATCAATTTTTTCACCGACTTTCGATGTCGATGGTCTGCCACTGCGTTCATCATCTTCGATTGACTCACGACCACTTCTGAACCGCTCGTGCCACTGGTAAACGACCGTTTTTTTTAGAGAATCGTTGCCGAAACACTTTTCCAAAATTTCCAACGGCCGTGCGCCACTAAATCCGTTTTTTACGGAAAATTTAATACAAGTTCGTTGTTGCAAATTTAAATCCATTTCTGCAATTGTAAAAAATCGCCAACACACACAGAGATAGATGTACTCTTGGCTACGTAACTTTTGCAAATGTCAAGTTATGACACTAAGATTTAAAGGGAATATCAACAACAGATGTACCAATTTAACAAAAAAACAGAACTCAAATCGGAACGATGGGAGCGCCACACGGTGGTTATTCCGGGAACTTTTTGTTTAAGGTAGTATGACCTGCGCTCTTGCCTTCCAGCTATGCTATTCCATCGAAACGTGTCCGTGTAACCTACGCGCAACACACTGTGATGCCTCGGTAGTATAATGGACCCTGGAACGATTAAGGGGTACCCGACACGATGAGAGGACAGACCTCAGATCAACAAGGTCCGCTCCAATTTCCGGACAAAATCCCAAAAATGTTTTGTTCAAACCCTCTATTCGGCTCCAAACGAGCATTCCGCGGTCAAAACGCGGCACAATGCGACAAATACTTAAATGTATTGAGACCTTCAACTCCGCCTCGACTCGTTTCCTCTTCGAGTGCATCTCCTTAAAGGAGCGCAGGATCTCTTCAGATCCAGGTTCCAAGGAGTCGTTTGTCTCCACATGAGCCACAATGCGCAACTTTGAGCAATTACTAACGACTGCCTTCACCGACTGCGTCGTCTGGGGTATCCCGCCAGGACGATAAGAATACAACACCTCCCTTCTGTTGGACTCTGCGGTGCAGCGGATACATTATGCGCCGGGCATTAGAACTGCCTAATAAAATGGTTCCCTCCCTTCCCGAGCACTGATGTTTTATCCTAGGCTTCCTTTCAACAAACTTGACGACCAATTTCAGCGACAAACATAGCAACAGTATTATCATAATGGCTGGTGGTACAACTCTACCGTAAATTGATTGGGATACGTACTGCGTGGGAAAATCTGTCAAAAACAGAGACACATACCGAGAAATCCTTCATATATTTGCAAGACACTCTTTAGAACAAATTGTTAAATCACCAAAACGAGGCCACAGCAAACTTGATATCTTCGTGAATTCTACGTTCGAAATAGTTACAAACATTGAAATAATGGACGGGATCAGAGACCATAAGGCTATTTCTGTTGAGATAAAAACTAAGATCCTGAAAATAAACAAAGAAAAGAGTAAAATATACTTATTCAACAAGGCAAATTTTAACGGACTACGAGAATATTTGAAAAAAGAATTGTCAGAATACGAGACAAAAACACTGACAACCGATAAAGAGAGGAGCTGGAATTATCTCTTAAATATTTTTCGCGAAGGAATGAAGACGTAAATCCCATCCAAACTTAAATGCGACAATAGGGAACCTAGATGGTACAACGGGGAAGTCAGATCGGCATTAAGAAGGACAGGAAGGCTACAATCTGATTTTAAAAAGAGTTTAAAAAGTGACGATATCGTTCATGTGATTATATCAAAACAGAAACTTAAAGAATGTCGTAATAAAACGAAAAATATCATGGGCACAGCTCTGCATTCTTTTAAATCTAAAATGCTAAGCGAATATCTTGAGGAAAATCCAAAGTCATTCTGGTCCTATGTTAGGGAAATACAGGGTAAACTTCCAACTGTACATTCTTTGAAGACGGAAAACGGAGAAATTATTACAGACAGCGTAAAAAAGCAAAATATTTTAAACAAGTTTTTCCAGAGCTTCTACAATAAAGACAAACGAACCAAACGATCCTCCCCCCCCCCGTGGAACACATGAGCGATAGAACAATGACCAAGAAGGGAATAGAACATCTGCTCCGTAGTATCAAAGCAAACAAAACATCTGGTCCGGAAGATATACCTGCTAGAATATTAAAGGAATCAGCTGAAGATATTGCCCCGCTTATGGAAATATTTCCCAATCGATCGGTTTTAGGAAGAGCAGATCTTTCGAAACACAATTAGGTCTTCATTCACGTTATTCATTCATTGTCACGATAGTCATTATTATTCACGATATACGAGTACTTATGTCGGGAAAAAGCAACACTCAAGGAAATGCAGAATTCCTAGATTTAAAAAAAAAAGCTTCGATAAAGTCCCACACAATAAATTGCTACACAAACTGCTATTGTATCAATGAGAAAATTATTATCTAGATAAAAGATTTCTTGTCAAATCGCAACAAATAGTAGTCATGATGGGTTGTGCTTAACGGATAGAGATTTAACTTTGGGCGTCCCCCAGGGTAGTGTTATTGGGCCGCATCTATTCGTAATATGTATTAATGACTTTAGCTCACACGTTAGTAGCATATCTCAGATTATTTGCTGACGACATGGTGGTATGCAGGGAAATGAGGAGCCAACTAGATCGCGAATTGCTCTCTAGAGACTTAGACACATTCGCGGATTGGTTCAAGGCCTGGGAATTAATGCTTAATATAGAGAAATGTTCAGTTTTGAAATTTTGGAATAAAGTGAGTGGTGAACAGGACAGAAACTATGAAGTAGAGGGTTCAGTGCTAACTACGGCCAATCAAGTTAAGTATTTTGGTGGTAGTTCTGATACCATGCCTTTAATGGGGAGCACATATCAGGACAATATACAGATCCGCTTTAAAGAAACTGGGCTTCATTAAACAGGTGGTGGGGAAATGTAATGAGAAAGTTAAAGAGAGGTGTTATTTTGCTCTAGTTATACCACATTTGGAATATACCACAAGTACTTGGGATCCTTGGGAGAAAATTTGGCAAAAAGGATTAGATAAAGTCCAGGGAAAATCCGCCGGTTTCGTTAGAAATTGTTATAATAAGAACACAAGTGTGACAGGTCTCTTAGGGGAGAACAAGCGAGACTTAGACTTTTAGGAAGGTTCAGAACAAATTAGCTTATCTATGACACTAAAGTAATTATAATGGACCTACACTACTTAGGTAGATAAGACCACAAAAATAGGTACAAATACTCAAACTGAAGTAATTTCATAAACATTAAAAACATTAAATTTACAAGTCGAAACAAAATTAAACAATGCAAAGATATCAGGTATATTTGTAGGTGCATTTGTATGTTAGTTGGTAGTTTGAGTGTTTGCATGTGTGTGGGTTGTAAGAGTTTTTGCATGAATGTATACCATGTTTTGTTTGTGGATTATATAAATTTGTGACTTTTGCATGAGGTTTTTTCTTAATTACGAGTGGTTCCCTAACACCCACCACCACACGCCCTTGCGCCGGCTTGTGGGGTATTAAGTAGATATAGTTGTAGAAGGAAGATATTTATAATGTCGTTTTTTCCTCGTACCATTAGAGATCAAAATAGACATGACAGCAATCTCGTTGGAGATAATTAGAATTGGCAATTTATCTATTTTGTCCATATCCTGCATGTTGTTTTTTAATTGAAAAGACCCATCTTTTGAACACCTCTACAGCATGATTTGAATATACGTATCCTGCAATTGAATATTGCTGCATTTTAGTAATTTCTGTCGTGTGATTAACGTTTTTCGAATGGATAATCAAAGTAATATTTATGTAGTGGTGACATGATTGGCATTGTGCAGGGATTGTTGGTGACCTAACACCCACCGCGGTCACACGCCCTTGCGGCGACCTGCGGAGAATTCTGTAGGTGTAGATATTTTCATCGAAGCAAGGAAAAAAAGGGCTATCGGAGTCATCTTCACCTTCATGCGTTTGCGGTTGAAACCGAAACCAAGGATTTTCGTCTTTAAATGTCAGAATGATATGAGATACACGCACACACGTGTTCTGTTATGTCCCATTTTCGGGGATTGCGAAGAACAGGAGGCCGAGGTCAGCCCGTGATTTTACGATATCTCCTGTACCAGCTAACTCGTAGCTATCTCACCTGGCCAGCGTAGATCCACCGGCCCTGTGTGCTTTGTATGACCTACTTGGACACTAGTATGGAATTGATGCGATACCAATTTCCCCCCATGTCTCAAGTCCCTGGAAGTTATGGCCACTGATTGAGTAGGTATACGATCGAGAGAATCCTAGTATCAAGAATATCCTAGCTTGCAGGGCAACGTTGCATGTATTGACATTGGGCATGAAGAAGGCGGTCCTGCTCGATTCCGTGACGGCGACGGTACCAGATGTATGACGTTGATTATCAGGGTGCTTGCTAAAAATGTTGGCTACAATAAAATATATTTTTGGATGTCTCTCGATAGCTTACCTTCAAATTATTCTAGTTCTTGAACTAAATGCATACAAATCCATCTATTTTTAGGAAGCACCCCCTCCTCCTCATGGCCTCGAAACTATAATAGATATTGTTTCTCATTAAATTGAGTAACTCTATCTAGACTCTGTTTACTCTAAGTCCGAAAATATTGTGCCAATGCAGCAGTAGAAAATATGAAATAATGGCATGAAGGTTAAAACTGCGAGGTAAAATCGCATCCGGAAAATATAATTTATTCTAATTAAGTTGTTTTAGAACTTGTAAGTGAGATTAGTATAATTTGGTAAAAAATTGATCTGCCTGTATTTTGAACACGCCATTAATTTAGACTTAATGAAACTATGTTTAATAAGCCTCTCATGGAGACAAATCTTCTCGAGGCGGGTTAGGGTTTCAAACCCACCCGTAGTTTACCGTGTAACTGATACTTATCTTTCTTCATTGCAAACTCCTGAGTTCAATAAATTACCGGTCCTAGAACACATTTTCATTTATTTTCTTTCGAAAATGATAAAAATGTGTTCATGCTATTCATCTCATTTCGCTGAAAGAATACGCCGATTGATCAAAGCGAGTGATGAATGAGTAAAATGAGAGAATTCCTGTTTGATGCTCAAATAATTCCAACGAGAATCTCTAATAGACGCCGAGCGGACTATAGTTCAGATCCTTCAATCTTCTTACGCTAGCAACCAGTGATCAACCAACTTTTCTTATGACTCCTGCCAGAATATTTCCGAACGCTTAAGAATTTTCACCACTTTTATGCCAAGATCCATGGAAGGAAATTAATTAATAAAATTCATAAAAGGAAATGTGCCCCTAAAAATATTTCGTAATTAAGACTTAAGCTCTAAGTTTAGCCAATTCTCTGTTTATCCTACTTTGTAAACATCCTAATACATTTTTGGATATTCTATATTTTACAGAAATACTTTTAGCCGAGTAGTTATACGAGTATATCATAAAACTTGCCTGACAACCGCTTTTTCAGGTATTTTGATATACGCACGTGCATATACATATAGAATTTATATATATACTGATGTGGAGTAGGTTGCTGGATTGGGTTTTGTTTGGAGTTACAAAATACTTATTTGATAGTTGTGTCCATCCAAAAACCTACCTTGACCGGTAAATTACCTAATAATATATATATATATATATATTCAATACATTAAATGTTTACACGAATACATGTACCGATAAAAAGCACATTCAATAATAAATTTTATGAAATGTAGCCAAAGAAAATGTGTGTAAATATTGGATAAACGCCAATGGGATTTTTATCTATAAATCGTTCCATATTTACTGAAAATAAATGTTAAATTATCGTTGTTAAGAAGGTTATTCTCTTCAATGAGCTACGTGTTCTAAGGGGTTTCGAGTTTTATTGATTTCTAGGGCTGTACTGGCAGAGTTAATGCTAATTGCTCCTGGTATACAATAGGTTCCTGATTCCTGCCGTCATTCATGCCTGTTAAGTCTAAGGGTAAGAGCCAGATGAAAAATAAGCGGTGGAGCGTCTATTTATCCGGGAGGCAGCTGCAAAAACCCCATTATTAAAGACTCCATCTATTTATATCTCCGGCCATTTCCCGCCATTCTCCGGCCATTATAGAGATGTGTAACGTTTAAATCACTATTGGGGAAAGGATCGGGAACAACCTTAATTATTTATTCCAGTAAACAAAGATGGACACATACGAGAGAATAATGAGTCGCATGGCCTCGGTGCATCGGACAGGGTGCCCTGCCCGCAGCTGGGATGCAAGGCCTCTGCGGCAGTTAT
This sequence comes from Hetaerina titia, assembly GCA_037158775.1. NCBI lineage: Eukaryota > Metazoa > Arthropoda > Insecta > Odonata > Calopterygidae > Hetaerina > Hetaerina titia. The sequence goes on from CM073775.1 coordinate 11,735,427, forward strand.
GATACGAAATTCTTACTCAAATGAGGTGAAAACAGCTGTAAAGGACCACAACGGTTATGGTAGTTTAATGGGATTTCAAGACGAGGATGAGGGTAGGGAAGCTAGAATATATCAAGAGAGAAACGGCGGAAGGAGGTATAGATTGAATCGTGTAAGGTGAAATTGAGAGATAAGTGGTTGAATACATGGTTTTTAACAAACCAAAATCGCGAGGTTAGATTCCTTTAAATACTTGTGTGTAGCAATTACTCACGAACTGTCCTGGTGAAAACATATTTGATAAATATGCGGTCGTGTAAATAAAAAATTGGGTTTTGTGAAAAGAGTGCTAGGTAAATGCGACGAAAAAGTGAAAGAACGATGTTTCCTTGCCTTGGTCAGGCCCCACCTAGAGTATGCTACCAGTATATGGGATCCTCATAATACAAATTTGATTTCGAAATTAGATCGTGTTCAGCGGGGGTGCTAGATTTGTCAAACATTGTTATGACCAACGCAACAGCGTATCTACTTTGCTAGACAATTTAGGTTGGGATTCTCTTACACAGAGGCGTTTACAGTATAAATTAAACTTATTAAAAATATTTAAAGATGGGCCCTTTTCCGATGACATCAAGAATATAATACGAACCCCAACGTATTACGGTCGGAGGGATCAGGAATATAAGATTAGAGAGATAGACTGCAAGACTGACAGGTTTAGAATGTCATTTTTTCCTAGAACGATAAGAGACCAGAATGCTTGTATTCGAAATCCCCCAGGAGCCAGTTCAACACAATAAGTATTAATGTACAAACTAGGGAATGCACGTGGATATAAATATATATATATATATATATTTGTTCCTGATTCCCCCCACCTTCCTCCACATATTTGAACAACCCCAACCCCCTCATCTCTTACCCTTTCCTCCTGGTACTACACTTCCTGCCACACACCTTTTTTTTTGACTCGTAGGGTATTTCTGTAGATGTATAAAAAGTATTGGGTAGTGTTTCGGGAAAAAAGGTTTATTTAAACATTGCTACAATGCCATAAGATTCTTCGAAGTACATCCCTTACGCCTCGACGCACTTCTTCACGACTCAAAGGCAGGTAGGCAGATTCCGGATGGTCCTGAAGGATCCATGTCCAAGCTTTTGGATGGCCCCTAGGGTCCCATGGTAGTGTCTTTTGAGGGAGGATTTCACTTTTGGGAATATAAAATAGTCTGCTAGTGCCAATTTGAGGCTGTAAAGGGGTTGGGGAACCGTCGCGATGCCGTTGCATAAGGTCTTGGCAAGCAGACACTCTACTCTGCTCTTGGGCCTTCCATCAGGACTTTCGGGACGAGTTTAGCACAGATCTTTCGAATTACCTAACTGTCAGTGATAATGTGTGTGCACTTCCCATCTTATCAATGCAAATACGCGCACACTTGATCGACAGTCTAAATTGAACAGTTCACGCACATGCTAGGAAAAAGTTGTTACCGATAATTGAAATCACAAGGAACGTAGCCGATACTTTCTATACAAACCTTGTAGAGTAATAGCGATACTTTCATATGTGGCGGCGGGAAGGAGGATGAACGCAGAGAGACCACAATGCTGAATGTAATACTTGGGGGAAAAAGCCATAAATATAGACTTGGTGAGTGACATCTACATCTACATAATACCCCGCAAGTCGTCGCTAGGACGTTTGGCAAGGGGTCCTCGGTCACCAGCCATTCTATATATATTCTCTTTATTTCCTCATGCACCTGGCACCCCGTGATCCAACAAGAACCGCGTGGAAAGATGGTGACCGAACACCAGTCATGCAGCATGCCTCATATATTACGAGTGATACGTATTTAGCAGCTATTCCTATCCCTATACAGAGGACAAGAAAATACGTTAAAATTAGTAGTAACGAAATTTGGAAAAGCACTAGGCAATATCTAGCAGTAATAATGCTTTAACTGCAGACAAATAGTCCTCTAGAGGAGTGAAGGGACAGATTTTACGTTCAATGAGAAGAAATAATTCACAAAAAACCAAAAGGGAGGATTTCATATTAATGGGATATTGGAGCTAAGTGGCAAGAGAAGGAATGGATGGGAGAGTAGTACGGTTTAGGAGGTAGAAATGATGATGAGGGGAGAGCAATCGAGTTCTGCAGAAGGAAGGGCTTGCGAATAGTTAGCACTTCCGTCAAACATCGTTTCAGGAATTATTGGAACATACAGGTAGGTAGCAATCAGATTAGTACTTGGATCCTCGTAGATTTACGAACATTTAGGCCAAGGAAATGACGTGGAATAATCCTCCAGGGATCCGTTGGTCAGCTGATAATTTAGTAAAATGCTCATGTAGAATACAAATATCGATACAATACCAGACTTTATTGCTAACCTGGAAGATGATATCCAAATACCTTAAATTTTCCCACTAATTTTGATATATTATGATAATGATTAAAAAATCTTTTTGCTCCTACCGCACATTGAAGTAACTAAAATTATAATGCTTTTTTTGTAAGGCAAAGTAAATTATGTAACAAGGGAGTACGAAACTGGAGCTTTCTTAGCTTTGCATTGCACAAAAAATAAAGGATGGCCCTTGGTAGGCAGCCTGCTCACGTTTACTCTCTCTGTGCCAGTGCCAGTCCTCTTTATAAAAGAAAGATGAGATAATCAATTCTGTGTTCAGCCAAATACAGAATGCGTCGATTCGAATGGCAAAGGAAAGAAATAATAGAATCGAAGATGAAAAGTAGTTACACAAAGAATCAACTTCTCAAAAGCAATTTTCGACATGATGATAATATTAATAATATTGTATGATTGCTCTGTGATAGAATTACCTATTGACAAAAACATAATTTATAATTAATAAAACATGTTTCGTCACAGAAAACACATGTATTACAAAACGAGCATAACGAATTACGCATAAATAATTTCTTTGGTGATTTTTGCTCGTGAATTTTAATTTTCATTGAGAAAGGACCCCATAAACACAATAATACAGATAGTCAAGCATGAGAAATTAGCGAAATACGCACAAAACACACATTATGAGCTGTTGCGGAAAGATAAATAGAAAAGGTAAGAAAAGACACAGCAGCAAGGAGCTTCCAAATGATTAAGGTGAACGGAGAATAAATAAAATTACTCCATTTCTCAGAGTATGTAAGAAAAGGAGTGAACCCAGGAAAACTGCAGAAATCATTTGAGCACAATGGACCAAGCACGTCTGGGATTAATAAAAAAGCAAAATCAAGATCCATAAAATATTAGTATTTGAAGAGAATATAGGTAGGTGTTGCGTTAAGCGGGGAGAAATCGACAATATGAGAATCATCCCCCGATGGGATGAAAAGAGCTCGATCTCAAGATGAGATCACTTCAATTGAAATAGGCTTTTAGCACAGAAAGACACCTATTGTGTTCAAGGAGGATAAGTTTACAAACTAGAATGTAACACGTGGAGGCATTCTAGTGGAGGATGGCATACAATGGATCTAAGAAATATGTAATAGGAAAAACATTCCAGAGAACAGACCTTCCTGGCATGGTGCTGATTATGGGTGCCGAAGAGTAAATGAAAACGTAATAATTGATGAAAACATATTCAAAAAGTAGAACCAAAAATATTGAGGTCGACACCAAAAAAAATGACCAAAATATTTGGGCACACTGGGAGACAAAGGATAAGGTAAGGAATATAATAGAAGGAAAACATATGAGGGCCAAGGAACCATGGTAGGATCTTGAAATAGATCGGCCATGCCAAGGTTTTTAAATGGAGGATCTACAAGGTCTACTGGAGTCCGTACCAGAATAGAAAGATTTTAGCCCAGTAGTCAACGTATATTTAAATTGAAATGCAGTTGATTAATACCTTATAATTTGACAATTTTAGTACTCATTTTTACGCACCGTAAAAATCAGTACTAAAATAACTAGCTAAATAAATCTAAACTAAGAACTAGCATAAATACTTTAGGTACGTCTTTAGCTCTATTTTCACGTAATATTTTCATCATGCAAGTATCGGAGCCACTACCCCGCACGTTTCGTATGACTGGTGACAAAATTTCCGCCTTCACTTTTAGGTTACGACGAAAAAGTCTGTTTGATTACGTAGGTTAGTTGAGAAGTAGCGAGTTTTAACACGGCTGTGAAACAAAATATATCTGATGGAAAGGAGACAAACTATGCAAATTTCACTTGAATAGAGATTTATTCACAACCCGGGTTTCAAACACTTAATGTCATCTTCAGGTGACTATACAGAGTTACGTATCCTATATATACGACAAGCAATTGGGGGGGGGGTAGGGGTTTAAACCCCTACCCCCCCCCCCCCCAATATCATCACCATTCATAGACCACCACATAAAATGGAGTGTTGGGAAACTTTCACTCCCTTCCCTCCCGATCGTGACCCGTGTCCGCCTTCTCAACCAGATTGACTTCCCGAGGCTATAGTATTGGCCCATTTCTGATCTTACACCTTAAATACAATGCATACTCTATTAGAGCGACCAACCAAATGATTTGGAACGTGTCCCGTAACCAGCTCTACGGCCCGTTTGAGCTGGGTGGTCTCAATTTAATGGATACAGCTCTAAAGGCAAAGGGGTTTACGCGAAGCTCGGCCTGCGCTTCCATTGGGGTGACGATACGTGACGCAAGGCACTCCTCAAGGACGCGTAGCAGACAGTCGCGCACTCTGCGCAATGCCACCGGAGGGCATTTGAAGAAACGAAAAAGGTCACCTCACTCCTGCGAGATGGATAAAAATTAGGGTCAAGACCCGGTATCTCAGTGCCCCGCCAAACAGGGAAAAATACATCAAAAAGGACGTTATCTTGGAAAAAGTGGGCGACCAGCAGAGCGAACGATGAAGCACGTAGTCGAATGTTCAACGTAATGGCGAACACGGTCATGACGAGGGAAGTGAGGCACCACCTGCGGTTAGCTGATTCGCCCCTTTGTCCGTCATGCGGTCGAATAGACAACGTCGCGCATCTGATTCTTGGCTGAGACGAAAACCTCAGAGAATGGGAAGCCCTAAAAAAGATTTACAAAACCTGGGACGTGTTCGGTGGTGGTGTCTTTACAGCCATAAATCTGTTCACCCTAAACTTTCGGCTCTTTCCGAGCTTCAAAACTCTAATCACTTCAATCGTGGAGTTCATGCAATTAAGAAAAGCGAAAAAAATTCGGCAAAAGGTATGCAAGCATTGGTGGAACGGATGTGGCTGCCCTCGATGCCGGACACACTTCGCCAATGGTTGAAGAGTTGCTTTACAGAACGTGATTCAAACTAATTAATAACCCCCACCACATATAACGAATATCTTGTGAACCTTGCCTCATTATTTCCTTCAACAGTATTGCATATGGTCACAATTGCATATGCATTTATATAAATGTATGTCTTTATATGCATGTGTGTATATGCATTTTTTTATTTATGTGTGTTCATGTTATGAATACATCTATACATATATTTATAAAGGAAAAACATATGCTGTAACCAAAATCTATAAGCTGATATTATGTATAATGTAAACACTTGCTGTGTAACGTATGTATTAGACCGAATAATAAATTAATTGAAACATAGCTCAGGTGGTTAGAGCATCCGCCCGGCAATTGGAAAGATCCGGTGTTCAAGTCCCGGTCGAGGAAAATATTTTTACATTAGTGGCCTACTTAATTCCACCTTCCCCACCTCTCTTGTGTTCGTCCTTTATGTATTTTCCTAACCCCTTTCCTTATACCTCTTTTTATGTTTGAATGAATATTTGTTCGCCGTATGGCGGGATTTCGTGTTTGAATGTGAATTTGGCCAATGTGGCTCGTCTCTTCTTCTGGCAATGCGTGCCATGAAACGCAGTTTCTATCCTTAATGATGTTGCATGATTGCTAACCTATTGTCGCCGCTACCTATCTAACCTACTATCGAGCGCCGAAGTTGGGATAGCGTTAGGGCCCCCCCCCTATATTTGTGTTTAATTCTTTTTGCCATTTTTGGGGAGCGTATTTTTGGATTTCGTTGCCATGTATAATTTTTTTAAGGGACGAAACTTGGGCGTGGAAATCCACCGGCGCAACATCCTTACGTAGGAGCTCGTCCAGCGCTCGGCGGTAGAAGGAGATGGTGTAATTTTTTTCTCTAGGCCACTCAAAAGTTTGCCTTTTGATGCGGGTGACAATTCGGGGTTTGAAAACTTCGTCCCACCATATCGCGAGGTCTGCACCGGGATGGAGTGCCGCGATCAGTTCGCACACCCGGGTGCGGATAGAATCGCGGCGAGTGGCGTCCTCCAGCACGCGATCAATGCGCCACATGGTGCCGCAGCGGTGGGCGCGCGCGGTCGGGGTTGTATCCGGGCACGTAACACTCATGATCAGCGCGCAGTGATCATAGAAGGACACTGGGAGGGTGTCCACTCTCTGGACATCATTATTAAGTGATGCCGAGAGGAACAGGTAGTCAATCCGCGTCTGAGAGTTAAGCCCTGATCGCGTGAAGAGGGCGGTACCGGCGCAGAAAGAACGGACTGCGTAAATCGCACCAATTGAGTCGAGCATCAGTGAGAGTGCCCGACATGGATAGTATGTCCCTATAGAGAGGCACTATCCTCTAGGGGATAAATGGAGTTGAAATCCCCACCCAAGATGACCTTCCTCGAGAAGAAATACAGATAGGGGAGGAGAAGTTTAATAAGTTTCGCGCTCTGCCCTCGCGCGCTCACCGGAGGGAGCGTAAAAATTGGTGATGTGGATGCCATTCACGATAACGGAGATTATTCGGACCGAGATGTGGCGGCGAACATGAGAGAACGGAATCCCATTTCGGATGAGGGTAGTGGTGCCAGAATGACGGTCGGCAAAATTGCCGATAGTCTGAAAGGTGTTCGTATCCCAGACTTTGTCCTCCTTTACCTCTTGAAGGAGGATTACATCAACCCTGAGATCGCGGAGAAAACGTTGGAGGACTGCATTTTTTAAGGCACCATAAACCCCGGCAATATTCAGCGAAATGATAGGACAGCTATGGGCACCATCAATCACTTACCAGAGTTCCGGTCGTGGCTTACGTCGCTCCGATCGCGGCTTGATCCTAGGCGACGAGAACTTCGCCGCTTCCCGGGAGGCTTCGTCCGACGGGTCGACGATCGAGGTCGTGAGTTGTCGTCGCATCCCTCCCCCCCGACCTCGTCCGTAGAGGAAGAGTCAGCCATGGTCTCCACGAAGAGCGGGTTGTTCGGCAGCGTTACACGGGGGGCCTTCTTCGAGGGAGAACAGCTGGGGCCCGCCCCAGGCCAGGAGGTGGTCTCAGGGGGGGCCGGCGTGGCGGAATGGGGGTCATCTGCCGAAGGGGCCCCGTCGGCAGTTATCAAGGAAGATAGGCCGATTCGGTCCGCCTCTAGAGGTACCCTGGGAAGATCGACGAAATCTTGATTGAGTGTCCGTGATAACGGGATCGAGGGGCCAGCCGTTGGGGATGGGGGCCATCCGCAATCAGATTAATCCTCCACCGCTGTCACTAGTGGTTCTCGGGGGGTTGGAAGCCAGTGATGCAAGGATTGCGAGGGGAATGCATCGGTGGCGTGGCCGCGGAAAGGAGGGACGAAGGATGATCCGTCCTCCTTTGATGGGGTAACAGAGACAGGGGCCGGCGGTTGTGGGAGAATAGGCGAGCTGGTACGTACTGCAGCTAGGTCGATGTTCGAAATCAGGAGTTCAGTGTCGTCTGTTCTCTTTTTCGCATCCGAATCTTCCGTTTACAACTTTCGCTCCCTCTGAAATTTCCCTCCAAGTGAAGCGGGATGTGGAAAGTCGGCGGGAGCAGCTAGGGACGCACCTTCGATAAGAAGCAGCGACGGCGCCCTTTCCTCCACAGCCACCTCGGGCTCGTCCATCTCCTCAGTGGTGTTCGGGGTCGGGTACATGACCTCCCTCCGTCCATGACCTCGGATTGGAGTCCATGTCCTCCCTTGTTCCGGGGGCAGGTCTTGCGCTCGTGGCCTCCTTGGTTGCAGCGGGAGTAAGTGCGGCGCTGACCCTCATAGATGCCATTCCACGGCGAGACTGAGAACCCTGACATTACACGGGTCGCCCGAAGTCTCGTCAATAATTATTACCTTCCTCTTATGACTTGAAGACGGAAACGGTTACCAACTACAGGAAAATCAAATGCCGATTGTATCCAAATTGGATCGGCACTATCTCTTTGGGCTTGAGGCCCAGCGACTCTAGTGTGAAGAGGTGGACCACCAACGGAGTAGGGGGCTTCGCCTTCTCGTCAACTTGCAAGGTGAACGTGTTTACGCGACGTATGACCATTTTGAAAAGTAATCAAATTGAGCACGCCTGCGCGAAAGAAAGGAGAGTGGGCCAATATAACAACCACTCCAAAGACAGAAAAAAACGTTTACATTCCCTCCCGGCTACTCACACCCGGCAATAACAAAACAAAAAGGAGCCTAAGATAGCAGTCAAGGTCAGTCGTGAACCAGTAAACAAAATGAAGGCACGGTCTTCTCGGCGGAAAAAAATCGAGAGTCAAACTTCACGCTCCTGGAAGAACTAGGCGGTCAACCGCCGCTCGAAACAAAACACTATCGGAACCTCGATTTCTGAGAGAGTCCGGCAGTGCGGATCTCCAAATCCCGGCGGCCGATGCCGCGGTCGCCGACGAAATCAGACACTCGGTAAACAGAGGTACGTCTAGCTATCGAGGAAATCTAATTTACAATGACATCTGCGACCTTTTCAAGCGACCAAGTGCCCCGATTCCTTTGCCAAGTGGTGGGTGAAAAAACCCATCAAAGGAGATATAGACAAGACTCACGTGACAAGACAGACAAGAAGAGACGAACCACGTTGTCAAAAACACATTCAAACACGAAATGCGCCGCCATGCTGCGAACAAATATTCATTGGCGAAAGTGGCTCGTCTCTTCTTCTGGCTATACGTGCCATGAAATGCACTGATCCTATCCTTTATGATGTTGTGGGATTGCTAACCTACTGTTCTTTCCTCTTGTGTCTTGTCTATTTCTTCTTTGCTGGATGAAATAGCCCTTTAACGCCATCTCTTGGCTAAGGCACTTGGTCGCTTGAAAAAATCGCAGATCGCATTGCAAAGAAGTTTGCCTCGATAGTTAAGGTGTTTAGAGCTGACAGGCAGGAGTTTTTCGACACGCATCAGTGAACAAAGGAAATGTTATATCAGAGGTCTTTATTTGTCAAACATCTTCTTCATTCCAAATATTTCTGCCATTTCGATTTCAAAGTACTTCACAACCTGACCAAAGGAAAGAAATTAGATGCCATGGAACAACTGGAAATCTTATATCGCAAGGACTTGGACCTCATCAACGAAGTCCAATGTTTATCTTCACCCTCCCCCCTCCTCTCCATCACCTTCCCTCGACGCACTTGTGACCAGTGATCCCTTGTCCTTAACTATTGGAATTTCCCCCCATCCCCCTGTGCAACCTCTGACCATGTTTTCCCAAAGAAGGCGGAAAGCCTTGTGTCCCCAGCCTCTTCCTTCACGGACGATGTGGGATGGCCCACGCTGCGGTACAACTCCCACCCCCCCCACCCTCTCGCCGACATTTGCAAGTGAAATCTCTACTGCACCCCTCCCTAAACCCTCGCTAGGGCTTTCCCCCTTGGAACCATATAGACAGTGATCCCAAATCTTTACTCCTTTTCGCACACTTCTTTGTGCATGGATGCCTGCGCCCGGTCAACGACGAGGGAAACCCCGATCTCATCCTTTCTCCACGGCCCTAGGAGCATGGCGCCGCACCGTGGGTTCACCCTCAACGAGACACCCCCTCCACCCAGCCACGAGGTTTTCTCCGGACTATGTTGTCTTCCCTACCCCTTTCTCCTCCCCCTCTCATATGTCCCCACGTGGCGTTCCACCTCCCCTCCCTCTTCCCACCATTTTCCACGACCCTCCCCTTACTTGCTTTTCAGCATTTATAGTAGACAATGAGAAATGACTGTTACCAGAACATGATGTAGTTACATCGAAACCGATCGTTTTAATGAAAAATTGTATTTTGTGGAAAATTGCCAATTTTAATTAGTCATGATATTCCACCATATCACGCCTGAAACGTCTCTTTTTAACGTGTGAGTGTTCCTTTTATGCACCTCAGTCTGACCTGAAGAAGGCCTCGGAGTAGGCCGAAAGCTCAAATAATCTACAGTGTGAGTGTCCTTTTACGTGTTATCTGTTTTATTCTGTGTTATATTGTGCCGTCCAAAAGTTATGATGTGGAAGTACTCACGAGAGCAATATAACATTTGACATTTGGGCGGCACAATATAACACAAAATAAAATAGATAACACGTAAAAGAACACTCACACTGTAGATTATTTGAGCTTTCGACCTACTCCGAGGCCTTCTTCAGTTCAGACTCTATAATATATATATATATATATATATATATATATATATATATATATATATATATATATACACTTTTATGGAAAACCCACAAACGTGTAATGTAAATTCACTGATAAGTCATAACAAACACAGAAACCAAAACACAAAAGAGGAAAAACTCACTGGTTCTCGAATTTTCGGTGGTCCAACCACCTTTCTCAAGAGGAATTAGGAACAGAACTCATATATATATATATATATATATATAGATATAACTCATATATATATATATATATATAAATGATTTCTTCGAAGTAACACGGAAGTGTTGAATAAAAAACTTAGACAGTAAAATACAGCACGAGAACACATAAAAAGAACACTCACAATAATATCTTGATAATTTCGACGGACTCGAGCTCCGTCTTCTTCGGAAGATATTATTGTGAGTGTTCTTTTTATGTGTTCTCGTGCTGTGTGTTACTGTCTAAGTTTTATATATATATATATATATATATATATATATATAACTTTAGGAGGAATTTCTATTAATGCATTTATATTATTATTTTAAATAGATATTATTATTATGTATTCATGTTCAATCCTATCCATAACTACTACCATTATTTGACGTAGCTCACTGCAATGCTAAAACTACATTTGGACTGATTCGTACGTTGAGGTCACTCGTGGATAACTCGGGTTCATAATAAATCGACCGTTGAAATCACTTGGAATGGTTTTCTCGAATAATAGGATAGCTTTGCTTGTACAAGCGGTGTGTTCCAAAGATTTTCTTTTCCTTTTAGTTCACATTATTATCACGGGTTTTCATTCAGGGGATTGATTTGTGGAAGCTCTCCAAACGATCCTGTTTCTTTCCAATCTCTTAACCCCCTCATAACCGCTTGCACCCAAGTTTTCCATGATAAAATTCTCATTAATCGTTATTGGCCTTTCTCCATACTTATTCCCTAGTATGTTTCCATCACTTGCGGTTTTTTTTATAAGTTGTAGCGCCTCAGGATACGTAACAATAGGTGACCAAGTAAAGTAGTATAGGACATTCAGATTATTTTTCATTAAAATAAGAATAAAATCGTAACTAATGTAGTTAATTTAAATGACGATAGGTAAGGTCTAGGCATACTCGACGATGGGTTAAAAAGGGCATTAAGGGAGATGAAGCCAAATATGGCCGTGGGGATAGACAACATTCATGTGGAACCACTGAAATGCCAAGGAGGAAGTAGGAGGAAGACTATATGGACTGATGCGTAGTATCTATGAGAAAGGAATCTGACCGGAAGATTTTGTGAGATCAGCGCTTGTTCCTATTCCGAAAAAGGTAAAGGCTACAATGTGTGAGAACGGCAGAACAATAAGTTTAATAAACCTATCGGCTTAAGTTTTTTCAGGATCATGAACAAAAGGATAGCGAACAGCGTAAATGATAACTTGAGTGGAATCTAGCGTTTTTTGTCACTTCAGATGAGGTTATGCCTCTCAGATCTCAAAAATAAGAGAAAAAATAAACACTAGCATTAAAATAACATATAATAACCCACGTAAAATTAATAAAATTTGTGCCTAGAAATACATAAAGGGTAGTAATGTGAATTAATGTAATATTTGTGCCTCTGTTAACTATGAATCCTCACGAAACAGTTTTGTGAGCATACTTAAAACAAAAAGTGATTGATCAAACAAAAATTATAACATTAAATCGCCGTAGCATTAGAAACAAAATATTGGATATTGCACATTTTTTGGTTTTACAAAGACAGACATAGTAGTTGGAACAGAGAGTTGGCTCACTGAAGATATAGCAAACAACGAAGTTTTTCCAAGCGGTTTCACAATTTACAGAAGGGAAAGGCCTAATTGATTGTGTGGGGGTATTAATTGCTGTAATGCCTCACCTCAGTAGCTAAGATACGAATGTGATGAAAATGACATAGAAAGCATTTGGTGCAACATAAAAGGACTAAAACGACAGGAGTCAATTCGTGTGCTCATTTTATAGACCCCCAGATTCTAGTACAGATATTCTACACAAACTCGACGACCAAATATCCACTCTCAGGAACAAACATAGCAACAGTACTATCATAATCGCTGGTGACATAAATCTACCGTCAATTGATTGGGACAAGTACTGCGTAGGAAAATCTACCAAAAATAGACATACATCCCAATAAATCCTTATATTCGCAAGAAACTAATTAGAACAAATTGTTAAATCACCAACATGAAGTTACAGCTAGATATATTGACATCTTCGCGTCTTCGACGCTCGAAATCATTTTATACATTAAAATAATTGACGGAATCAGTGGCCATAAGACTATCTCTGTAGAAATAAAAACTAAGTTCGAAAAAATAAAAAAAGAAAAGGGTCAAATATATATTTATTCAACAAGGCAAATTTTAACGGACTGCGAGAACATTTAAATAATATTATTTATTAATTAAAATATTATATTAGGAAATTTTGCTCAAATATTTTACGCGAAGGAATGAAGACGTACATCCCATCCAAACTTAAATGCGAAAGTAAGGAACCTAAATATATTAATAATCCAAGCAGAAACTAAAAGCATGCCGTAGTAAAACGAAAAGTATCATACGCACAGCTCTACACTCTTTTAAATCTAAAATTCTTCTGCGAATATCTTGAGGAAAATCCAAAGCCATTCTGGCACAATGTTAGAGAAATACAGGGTAAACGTCCAACTGTACTTTCTCTGCAGACGGAAAACGGAGAATGTATTACTGATAGCGTAAAAAAGGCAAATATTTTAGACAAGTTTTTACCGAGTGCCTACAATAAAGACACAAACGCACAAAACAGGGGCGTTTGAGTCTTTATTCCCCGAGTGAGTTTCCACACCCACCCGGGGAACACATGAGTAGTATAACACTGACCAAGAAGGGAATAGAACATCTGCTCCTTAGTATCAAAGCAAACAAACCACCTGGTCCGGAAGATATACCTGCTAGAATATTAAAGGGATTAGCTGAAGACATTGCCTCGTTTTTGGAAATGTTTTGGAGGGCTCAGCACCTCGCGACTGGAAGCTAGCCCATATAACTTCCATACCTAAAGGCGGCGATAAACCAACCAATTACCGACCCATTTCTTTGACATCGATCTCTGGTAAAATATTGGAACACATTATTGTCAGTAACATAATGAGATTTCTTGATGGTAGGAATATACTAAACCACAACCAGCACGGATTTAGGTAGAGCAGATCTTGGGAAACAAGGTTTTTTCATTCACGATATACTTAGATCGGGAAAAAACAACATACAAGTCGACGTAGTATTCCTAGATTTCAAAAAAGTCTTCGATAAAGTCCCACACAATAAATTGTTACACAAACTTAAATGCTATGGTATCAATGAGAAAATTATTAATTGGTTTAGAGACTTCTTGTCAAATCGCAAACAAATTATAGTCATTGATGGGTTGTGCTCAAAGGAAAGAGATGTAACTTCGGGCGTTACCCAGGGAAGTGCAATAGGGCTTCTTCTGTTTAATATATATTAATGACTTATGCACACCGTTAGTAGCAATCTCAGATTTTTGTTGACGACACGGTAGTATACAAGCGAGACTTAGAACTCACTTGGAACAAGCGGGACGTAAACTTTTAGAAAGGTTCAGAACAAACGAGTTTAATAATGATACTAAAGGCCAATGAGTCTACAAAGATAAAATAAGGGAGATAGATTCCGATACAGATAGATACAAATATTCATTCTTTCTCCTAACAATCAGGAATCACAATGGTAAGAAACCGAAGTCAACATTAATATTAAAAACATTTAACTTACAAGTGGGAACAAAATTAAACATTGCGAAGAAATCAGGCGTATCTGTAGGTGCATGTGTTGGTAGTTGGTAGTTTGCGTGTTTGCATGTGTGTGGGTTATAAGCGTTTTTGCATCAATATAAATTATGTTTTGTCTGTGGACTGCATAAATTTGTGGCTTTTGCATGCGTTTTTTCCTAATTAAGGATGGTGCCCTAACACCCCCCGCCACACGCTCTTGCGGCAGCTAGTTGGGTATTAAGTAGATGTTGATTACTTTAAGGATGATCAGTTGGGTTAGAATGGGGAGCGACTCGCGTAATTCCATTGCAGTAATGAGGTCACTACGTATAACATACATACAATCAGGATCATTATATTATGTTAATATTTGCCTATCTCAAAAACGCGTTTGATAAAGTAAATTTGGAATAACTAATGAATATATTGCAAAAAACAGGAAGAAATTGGGGGATATTAGGCTAATTCTCTGTCTGAGACTACTCGGGTACGAGTGGTGGATGGGCGGATGGAGTTGTTTTTGGGCTATTTGCAGAATAGGATGTTGGGATAAAAAGCATGTAAAATACTTGATATTAAACGATTTTTATGAAGTGAAAGTGTTTGACACAGTTGAATGAAATTCAATTTAAACACTCTTATTTTAATTTTTGAATTTGAAATACAAAAATTGTTTTTAGGAGAAATAGATTTAGAAGAATGAGGTAATTGACCCTTACCACTGAGTTTTACAACCTACTCCGTTGTCGCTGAATAGTTCATCCGTAAATAATCACATGACTAGTTATCAGCTAAAAATGTTTAAATAACGTATGTTTTGACTATTGTCACAATTAGTTTTGCTTGAGTTAGCCTTCCGTTTCGTTGTTATCAGCTATTAGAAAGCGTTTGCCGTACAAAGATTTTGTCTTTTTTTTAACTATTCTCGTATAATTTAACGTCAATATTTCGAACTAGTTTACATAAACTACCTCAAGCAGACAATTGTAAGAAAAGACATGTACTCCACTTTGGTGTCACGGAGAATAAGGGCAGCCTTTCGTTATTTTGGGGGAATAAACAAGCCCTTCGCCTTTTTCACGTAGAGCGAGAACGCCTTTATGCCCGCTGCAGGGCCCCTCAACCACCAGCCCCTTATTAAGACGCTCTTGAGACTTCTCCTTTGGCGGCGGAGCGATAAACATATAAAAATTAGATGAAGATCGATCATTTTTCTCCTTTTACCCCGGGACCCATTCTCCTTGTCCTTCTCTCCCTCCCACAGCGTCCGCCTCAACGATCCACAGCACCTTTCCATTGTCGTCATTGCTTCCGCTCCGGCCTAGGGCACCAACGGCGGGGATTGTATCTCGGGCGCCGAAACCTCTCATTATAAATTTACAACGGCTTGCGCCGTATGCGGTGGAGTGTGTATTTATCTGGAAATGGCACCAGCCTACTGGCATAATGGCGTCGATTCAATTTATAATAATTCCTCCGATCTTCCCCAGCCAAGATTTCTATATTGAAACGTTAGGTGACTAAAACCAGATTCAAAAAGGGTCTAAATCGTTGTTTCAACCCTGTTATTTTAACATTATAATGGATTTGTTCGTGTAATTCAAAATAAATCTTGCGTTGAAAATATAAACATTTTATGCTTTGAATTTGGCCACATAGTATATAAAACTTAATATTTTTTCAAATGGTTGAAAAGGGTAAGTTATTTTTCAGCATTTATATTTTCACTGTTCCCTATAACAACATAATCAGTCATTGATCCTCGTCCGTAATAAACTTAAAATTTGCTATAATTTAATTTAAGTGAAACATTGAGCATCATTGGCAACCCACATTTTCATCTCATAGTGTCGAGCTAATTTAACTAAATCATTAAACTAAGTGTCATGTATTGTAAAATTGATAGACATTTGGGTTAGATATAGACTGTAAAGATTATTATGAAATACAGATATCTAAACTCATAAATCTATTTGGGAGACTATTCGTCGGTAGAGAAATTATTCGGAATTTATGTTGACCATTTCAAGAAGACACTTGTCACATTAAGCCATGAAAAAACGGAAAGGTTAAAAATCATTCCAGGATAAAGCCACCGATTTAAAAGTGGTCTATTTCTTAAGTTTAAGAAGCACTCTCCCCTAAATTTGCGTGGATTGCTTGATTAATTTACTGAACATTTGTTACTCCTCAAACGACATCAAAATACGTAAATGTAATCAGATTATCCTACACAAAATGTGAAATAATATTTCAGTAGCAGAACTTGATGCAATCTCTTTTACAAACAACATCATCTAGTATGAGAAGGAATGACTACTTTTGACTCCTTCACGCTTTTATGAAAAAATGTATGTGAAATCATTGGAAAAATAATTTGACTTTGAACAATTAGAAAATTAAGCCCAGCATATTTTTAATTGTTTAAATGCCAATTCATGTTATAATATTCACCAACGATTTGTTTCATGCGTATGAACTGAGAAATATCTTGTTTTACTGTAAGGGCAATAATTTTGGGCCGTTAAAATTTAAATACTTGGAAAATACCGTTTCCAAAAGAATTAGAATGCTCGCATAATGGAAGAATTGTGGAGATTCAGTAATGCAGGAAGGCATGAATAAAATTACGTGTAAATACTACTTGGACTGATCCTGTCGTACCAGAACCATTTCCTAGTTTGAACTCACATAAGAAGGCTTAAAATTTGAGCGAGATTGGAGTGGCAAGAAAGCAGGTTAATGTCAGTCTCCAGAGACTGAATACTTGAGCCAGACTTGGGATTCTTGCCCACGTGAGGTGCATGGAAAAGGGGGTGTAAGACAATAGATATGTTTGTCATGACAATTATGGACAGAAATTATCAATACAAAACCAGTATTTATATGAGACGGGGGAACGCACCACGAAATAAATCCTTTCTGGCAAGTGAAATTTACACTTTCAGTGGCTAGACGTGCTTTCAATTTTCTCTAGCTGCTTGGAATTGTCCGTCTATTTCAGTGTAAACAATCGCAACATTTTGATTTTTTAGCCAGTGTGCTCAGGTTAGTTGATATTTTAATACATTTCAGGGATATTATTAAAAAAGGTCTGATTCGATTATTTCGAAAATATTTGTACCAAAGATTTTTAGGTAATATAATATCAATAATAATAAACAAAATGTGCTATAAGTGGTAATGATTTGGAGATAAGTAAATCGATGTTTGCATAAATGAGATGATTTGCATAGGAGTTCTCTTTCGTAGGTCGACTTTGACTTGCATAACAAGTCTGTTCCTGTACCGGGCAGTCAGTCAGTCAGAGAGACTGAGTCGCATAGCTTGATTGTTCGGCGCTACGTACTGGCCTGATTTTTATTTACTCTTCCCTGGAAGAATTATACGCAAAATATTTAAAAATAATTTATAAACGAATATAGAACTTCGAGGTACACGACATCCTTAATAAGAAAACGGGGGACAGTAGTTGAGTTATGCTCCCTTGGTGTTTCTCATTATCGCTTTTTTACATGAAACCAAACTGGGATTTTTATAACTCTGAATCTGAAACCAATGAAAAATGTCAATGTCAAATCTGATCATTGTTCGCAGATTATTTGATATGGTTTCCGCGTTGCTTTCGAGGCAACATCGCTGACGATTACTTCGGAGGTGGAGTAGGCATTCAACTTGAACCTTCGATCAGTTTCGAGTCAATCTCTGACAGACATCGGTTTAACTTGGATGTTGACTGCACTTACGAAGCCACAGGACCACAAAAGGATATATTGCCATCGGGTTTTTTTCAGTACAATACTTTCTCTGAAAATTTATTTGAATCAAGGCTAGCATACTACGTGGGTGGATGCAGATTTCTACAATTTTTAAATGCAGAATTTTTGTCTTAATATTCCCAAAATTTTATTGTGATCGCTTAAAAACTATTTGCACTTTACATAAATCTTTCCCATTAATTAGCTGCTTTTTATAATTTCTACAGATAAAATAATAATTCACATCTCAATCATGCCAAATGCAAAAATAAAAACTGTGAACTTGTAGTCATTAGACTGGCTTAGCAATAGACTTTTATACTTTATCACTTGTATATGGACTTGTAGTCATTAGACTGGCTCTCATATCAAAATTATGAATCCATCCGTGTACAGTTCATTAGATTATTATAGAAATTTGTAATTTACCACTTTTAATATGAATGTTTTGTGCGTGCCTTAAAAATGCTTTACTAATAGTGTAATAATAATAACTGTCTATCAATGGAAAACTAATAAAAAGCTCAAAAACCCATAAATCTCATGAATTCACTCCGATAGGCAAATTATATCGAAATAATACCGCCTTGAATTCTAGTAAGAGTAAAATATGTAAACAGTACTCTAATCCTAGGATTGACATACTGATTATGATATAGGAAGAAAGTTCTAATGGTTGTCCTTAGACTTATTTTTTCTATTTGTGATTTAAGGTGTTCGGGTAAATTAGAAACGCCGTTATCGCATTAAATGAGAAAAATGAAACAATGCTGTCAATAGCGTTCATTTTCATTCGCACTTCTGGCTGAGTTATTACCTGTTGATGAGATTCAAGAGAAGCATCAATGGGGAAGCAACGATGAACCAAGCACACAGAGCAGAGTTAATCGAGAAAATAAGGCAGGGTAAATGCGAGATTGGATTATTGATCGCGCTGAAATAAAAGACGAGATTTCAAATGGCTAACAATAAAAAAATGAAGCGGAGCATTTGAAGCACGTGGAGCGAAAAGTTTTAATGAAAATAAAGAGGGTTCCGAGCAACCAAATTGGAGAGTCTCCGTAGGAGAATCGGTTAATTCCGTTCTTTTCCGCCACATGCAAATGAACACCCACCCAGGTACGAAACATTATTTTTAGTTAAATCAATTCCTCTGTATAAATATGCTTGAGATACCGTCCAATACAACCTGTTTTCATTAAATTTGACTTTTTTCTCTAAGACCCCAAACGAACTAGCTCTTGAGTATTTGAGCGAAATAATTTCTTTCTGGATTTCCTATTCCGTATTGGGCATATTTTCAAAATAATTTATAGCGTAAAAACTAATCTCTCTCATAGAAGAACCTCAATAATAGCTGTCTTGTAGATTTTTCTATTTTTGAATTGAAAATATAATTTAAATAATAGACAAAAGCAATACATAAATATCATTCTATTTTTTTCATTTTGCAAGCAATTGATTATCTTCTGGTTCCTGGTAGAAAAAAACACTGTTGTTGATGGAGTATATTCTCATAAGAATACAGCTTTTATTTTCAAATTACTTAACAAAATGACTCTCAGGATGTCTGTCAGTTATACGTATTACATTAACTTGGTTACGAATAATTTAACCAGAAACTAATGAATTAAAAAATGTTACAAATTCACAATAGCTTGCTTAATATTTTCAATTCTGTCGCAAATTTGGCATTGTTATTTATAAAAATATATTCTTTGGGTCATAGGATACTTAGGATGAAACCTTGACCATGGAAAGCTCATAAATAAAGAAATTACAACCTAATAATACAGTGATGGGTTTAATTAATACTCCAACGAACGTTATATTTTCCCAACAGTTGTTGTATTTATGTTATTGGCTGTAATTTTAAATAATCAGTGAATGCGCTGTTTATAGTTGTTTTTGGCAAATTATAGTTACGCAACGAAGACTTGCAATCGGTTTTAATTACTAAAACTTCAGCCAGAAAAAATGTAGGACATGATGGTCTTTTAATGGTCACAGCAGGTACAGTCTACCTTGTACTCTTTCTTTAACAAAACTAATTAAATTAACACAGAAAATGACCAAAGAAGTCATGGATATCGGGGAAATCCTTGAAAAATCCGGTTCCAAGAGTAAAAATGCTGTATTGAGGATTTAAGAAGGGATAACAAAGAAGATATCCCCGTTTCACGAACTGACCTGATTTCCATCACATTTCGGTGCAGTCAACAATGACAGTCCTCTCCAGTAGAAACTTACTCCTCTTTCGTGTCGAGATCGTACTGCGAATAGAGAAGAGGTCGATTGAATCCGGTCTGTTGCATCAGCGCGGGCAAGAGCAATGCGTCGAAGGGCGTGGGAGCGCGGAGGCGAAGAGGTTTCCTCCAGAAATAAGGATGTATGGCTGGAAAAAATAATGAAAACCTTCAATAATTGGGAAAATCCGCTATGTGGACAATGGATCTCATAAAATATGTCAGTGTAATGTAGGAGAGAGTCCTCCAATGAGAGAAATTTGGTTTTGCTAGGTTTTTATTGTTTATAATTCTACAACTTTACATACATACCTGATTTTCCCCAGTCAAGTAACTGGAAGTAAAATCTTAAGCCTTCCTTTTTAACATCCGGCACGGCATATATAACGCTTGTTTTATATTCCTGTCAAAATTTCATACGAGTTGGCAGAAGGGAATTACCATAAAACAATAAGGTAACTGATAGGAAATGAAAAATATTGATGAAAAGTGCTCAGGTCCTTCCAATATATGGAACATGATCAATGAGTAAAATAATATATTTTTCACCCTCAAATATTCACTGCTTTAAACGCAAATTTGTAAAGTCGTATAAAAATGTGATAGGCAACGAAGAATGGCCGTTAAATGTGTTTTCTATTTAAATATTTTGGTGCTCTTTTATTCTCCATTTTATTTTCATTAAAGATACATAAACTATCCACCAAATTTGTAATTGCTTTTAATTACAGCGCCATCTAATATTGCAATTCTGAAAAACGCAAGCTCATAGATGAATAAATGAGAAGATAAGTATTTAGTGAATGTAAATAGCTAAATAAGTCAACGGACAAATAGACGATAAACCAATAAATAAACACTTTCTGTGGTGGAGAGAGAGGGATGTTTTCCGGGCTCCCGCCCAACATCGCTCCTCTCTCTCCTCCCCCATTCCTAGTGAGGGGGATGAGGAGGACTGTGGGGGTGGGGAGAGGGTGAGGAGTTAAGGAGCATGGCGAGAGGGGGAGCAGAAGGTCGCGGATAGGGAGCGGGGTGGCACTCACGCGTAACCGATAATGAGGGAAGTTTGTGTATGCGGTGGCTCGTCGTTGTGGGGCAAGAGAATATAATGGCGAGGAGGGGAGGGCGGACGGGGAGGGGTGGCGCAGCGGAGATGAACGGAGGGAGGTCGTCAAAAGATGTGAAATAGAGAAGGATACTCAACACGCCGGCATCGTGTCTTTTATTCTGCTTTCCGCCGATTCCAGACGGGATTCGAGAAATTCTAGACCCCTTTATCTACAAACTGGGGCCAAGAAAAACTGTGCACCCCAATGATTTTGTTCATATGTCGCTACCGATTATCAATTTAGGTTTGAACACTTCCCGTAACTTCGTGTTTATTTTGTCTCCTTCTTCTACATCTCGTCCTTTGTTCACATTCTTAAGCGTCACCATGTCAGAGAATAATTTTTGTTATCAGTCCTTTTCAAATTTTAAATTAAAAAGATTTGAACAAATATAAATACTCCACCATATTGAGGTAATTCTGATTACATTCCATCATGTGCATGGTTACTACTCCTGGATAATCATATATTTTCGATAACATTTGGCAATGCTTAAAATATTAAAATTAATTGAACGTAAATATTTGGCATTTTTAACTAGCTGTGGTGTAACTAATGGAAAATTGAAAACGTTTTGAACAATGCAGTGTTTCGGTCCCACAGTTTACACCTGAAACTACGCTAATCGTTAATTATCATAGACATCCTGTACACGCGAATTAATTACTATCACTGGAAAATCATTTTTTATCGCGTCATCATTAATGAAATTTCAACTAATTACTTTATATTTACTACTTTCGCTAAACTTGATTTACCTTTGTTTCAATTTCTTCACAACTTATGTTCAAAGACGGTATTAGAAAATTTGATTCCTTATTACCGTTACCGATTATAAGTTGCTTCAATTTTATTATCCAAATTTCCGAAAAGCATCTACTATATATACATGTACTTATATGTATATACATATTATATATATATATATATATAAGTATATATACAATATATATATATATAAGTATATATACAATATATATATAAGTAATATGTATATATATGCTTTAATATATGTATATATATTAAAGCATGTATATATACATATACTTAGCATATATACACACTTACTGTTTCTTCTGAGGAAGTCAGAGCTAAATTCGGTCGAAATTAATGGGAAATAAATTGTGAGTGTCCTTTTTGTGTGTTCTTATATTGTTTGTTGTTGTACAAGTTTATTATATGTATATATACATGCATGTGTGTAAATGTGGAAAATATTTTTCAGTGGTATCTCGATCCCCACTTGAGGTGCTTCGTGGTGAGTACTTTGAGTCAGTACGCCGAATTCGAATACGTTTAGCTGCGGACCCCTTGGCGCCTTTTGACAAGAGTAGTCTAATGCCAACGCTAGGTTTCTCTCCACCATTCCTTTTCCATCCATCCCTAATGGCGCAAATGACCTTAGCAATCGGTCGTCTCCCATCAAAACTAATACTATATAAATATATATATGTATGTATGTATATATATATATATATATATATATATATATATATATATATATATATATATATATCGATGATGCGGAAGTACTCACGAGAGCAATATAACTTTTGGACGGCACAATAGAACACACAATAAAACAGATAACACGTAAAAGGACACTCACACTGTAGATGATTTAAGCTTTCGGCCTACTCCGAGGCCTTCTTCAGGGCAGTCTGACCTGAAGAAGGCCTCGGAGTAGGCCGAAAGCTTAAATTATATATAGTATATATACTACTACTATATTCATAGTATATATATGTACATACACGCATGGGCATGTGTGTATATATATATATATATATATATATATATATATATATATATATATATAAACACAGTAATCAACCCGAAGGTCGGTTTAGTAGGTGATGGTAGAGCTCACCCGTGTACCAAGCTCGACGGCGTGTGAATAGTCACACATCAGGGTAGGGGGGCCAGTTCCTTTCCCTGTGCCGGTTATGGTTTCCCAGGAAGACCTGGTACCCGAAAAATCAACTAGCTTGGGTGGAGCTGCAGGTGCCCAGAGTGCCCAGCGGGAATCGAACCCGGGACCCTCCGGTCAGTAGTCCAACGCTCTACCCACTAGACCACCGCGACCCGCATATATATATATGCATGCATACACACCCCACAGGGATCAGCTTCCGAGCGCAGAGGGAGGCGGAGTCGGGGGCGGCAGAGGTGTTTGACAACGGGGGAGTGGTTGCAAGGCGAAGGCGGTGTGGTAGGAGGAGTCAGATGGGTGGGCGGGCGGGTCTCCCTTTCTCGGCGGCCCGAGAATAAACTGTAGGGTTGGATCGGGGTGGTTGGAGATCGTGGACGCTACACAAGAGGGTTAAGGAGTGAGGGGTGTTGAAAAAGTAATGCATTACAAATTTCGAGGAATGAGTGTAAAAAATTTTGAAGAATGATTTATCTCAAAGAGAAGTTTCCGTTTTTTCTGACTAGGGGGACTGAGAGAGAGATCGGGGGCCGTGGGAATGACAACGGCCCAAGAGCCCAGAAATTTATGGCAGTGCGTTGAACGCTCCGAGTTTCCTTATTGAGTTTAATACGCATCGTTGGCTGCATGACTGAAAAGTTGGATTATTCCTGTATTGATGGGCATTCTACTCACATAAAATTTAGATTTTCCTCCCAGGCTGCGTGCCATAAATAAATAATGAATTGGGTTAAAAGCGAAGTTGAGTCCAGTGAAATCCACCATAAAGTAATAATATCCAATATAAATCCAAAATTCTTCTCGCATGACACATGTATTGAGAACCTTAGTGCATTGAGAGAATAGAAGTTATCTTTGAAACATTGAATTTCGGTTATTTACAATTTAATTATTATGTTCTGTAGTTTCATGTATGCATCTATTTCATTTAAAATTCATTCATTTAGGGCAAATATATGACATTGTTACATGTTATAAATTACAATGACTTCTTTTTCTCATGTTATACATTGCGATTACTTCTTTTTCTCATGTTATACATTGCGATTACTTCTATTTGTTATGCGCTCTATGCGCTCATTGGTCTGTCTTCCAGTCGGCTTAATCTTTTCTAACTCTAAAGTCTGTAAAGTCGGTAAAATTAGTACTTCCATTATGTGTTTTACATTAGAGCGAGGCCTTTCTTTGCTGGAGATTTCTTTCACTCTGTACTTCCCGCCAAACTTGTCTTAATCAAGTCTTTGCGACGTAGAATACAGGGTGCGATCCAAAAGTAATGCAATTATTCTTTAATGCAATGAAGATATTTGCACAAACACTTAAAATTCTTCAAAATACTGTTGGACCTCTAAAAATTTTTCTAGCGGCTCTGCCATGACCGGTACGCGTCCTGGAAGGCGTCTTGGGGGACGAAGTTTTCGTCATGGCGAAACCCGACGAAAAACGGGATCCCCTCAGGGTTTCTTTAATCCGAGGGAATAAAAAGAAGCCTGCTGGGGTGACGTCAGAACTATAGGAGGGTGGGGCAGCGCTGGCACCTGGTGCTTGGCCAGGAACTCGCGAACTCGTAGGACGTTGTGGAAAGGCAGGTTGTCGTGATGGAGTTGCCAGGTAGCGGAGATGTCTTTTCTCGTCCTGATGACCCTTTTTCGGAGTCTTTCCAGCACAGACACGTAGTAAGCAGGGTTAACTGTCTATCATGGAGGAACAAATTCCTTATTGACCACTCCTTTACCATCTAAAAAGACAATGAGCATGGTTCTCCCTTTTGATTTGCTCATTCTTGCCTTTTTGGCTAGGGGGACTGGTCGGTGTGCCACTCAGATCTTTGGCATTTTGTTTCTTGGCATCCAGGTTTCATCACTGATGATGAAGTTATCCAAATAATCACGTTCATTTTAAATACGTTACAAAAATTCGCTTGAAATTTCCGCTCTGTTGGTCTTTAGTAACAATGTCAGCTTGCAGAGGTTTACAATAACTGACGTCCTGTCGCTTTTAGTATTTGGAGAGCATCAAGACCAGTTTTGTGCCAAAGCTTAGCATTCCCTCCAATTACTCCAAGTCAAACCAATAGGAGTGTTGCGAGCAATTTAAATGCATCACTTTTGGAACGCACCCTGTATTTCCTATTTGTCAGTTTCTCCTGGTTCTTACACCCTTCCCCAGTTTTCAATACTTTCCTCTTACTCATCCATTTAATTTATTTGTTATTTTCCATTCCAGTGGATATGAAGACATTCCGTAAAGCACCAATATTCAAAGAAATTTCACCTCTTCTCCTCCGTCCATGTCATCTAGGCGCCAAACCCTTACAGCATTACACTAAACACATATTAGTCTAAAGTGACCTCCACGCATACGTTAGTAATTTCTCCATTGCATAGAATGTGGCGATGTTTGTAGTAAATAGGACTTCCCTACTGTTAATACTATCCCTACCTTTGTTATCCCGTTTTTTATTCCTCTATGTCTTAACCTACTTTTAGTGACTCTGCTTCCAAGATGCTCTCCTCTGGGCATGTAAAAATCAGTATTAAGTAGCGGCTTTATATTAATGGCAATAGCATTCCTTTGTATTTTACAAGATAACAACAGGGAAGATACATTTATTGCATCTTATGTATTATAAATTGTGGTAAATAGTTGAATACAATTTTTTTAAATCATAGAAATATAATTTTTGACCTTTACAGAGCGTGTACTATATAAGGGGAAAATTCATTTAAAACTTCATATGAATATTTGATAAAAGCTATAATTAAATAATTAAACACTTTGTTTGTTTATAGTATGGATTAACCATGGTTTCGGAGTTTTTGTGAATAAATTTGAATTATGGAAAGTTTAGAATTAATCCCAAAGCATTTTAATGAAGACAATTTATTAGTTAAATAGTTTTTATAAATTATTGCCCTCATCATCCATGTTTTCAGCGAACCCAATAACTTTTTAGTCATACTCCGTTTCCTCGTAAGGATTACTTACTAGATATCCAATTATAAAATTATCACCTGTGGCCCATTATATTCTGCCTTTTTTTGAATAGAAATCGTAGCTCTGCTAGCGCATTAATTGGTAAATCCCTATTAATTAGGAAACTTTTCATGGCCAAAAGGTAACTCAAACAAGCAGCCGAGGTGGCAGTGTTTATTCCGACTGCATGAATGGGGGACGACTGCGTAACTACGAGAGAGACAATCGAAAGTTCACCCGGCTCCCTATTCCGCTTTCCCATCGCGAGGGCGCGATTTAAAAGCGCAGCCACCGACCGACCGGTCCGCCGGCCGGAATGACCCCGACGCTCAACATTCTTCCCTTCCGCCGGAACGTGTTTCGGGGAGCACACCGAGTCGAAGAGGAGGATGAGGGGGAAAGGTCGAAACAGCCACCTGTCGGGCGAAATAAAACCTACCGGAAGGCCGCCCACACCGCACGCCCTCCCGCCCCCTTCACTTCCCCCGGCTCATCCTGACAGTTGGCTCTCTCCGTTCCCCTCGAAGGGGTGGAATTCACTTGGGTGGGGTTGGGAAAGAGGAGGTGATGCTGGATTGGTCAGCACGCTCTTAGTCTGGCCGCAAGATAGCGATCGTAAGCCGCAGTCATCGAGGCTCACACGAGAAATCATCCCTCTTGCGTTGTCACAAGGGAGTGAGAGTACGTGACCGTCGTTTCAAAGTGATATTGGCCAGATTTCTCCACGAAATCCTAAAATCAAAGAGTAACGATACATCCCGAGGGGAGACACTCTTAATTCAGGAAATACTTCCGGTGTAGTCGAGATATAGGCTGAGAAAAAACAATGAAGAGTTTTACACATCAAAGCTATGTGACGCATTTGGCGTGTGGTCATGTTGCTAGGAATTTATATAGGAATTTATCCAGTTTATGGTCACAGAATATCCCCTTTCCTTATACCTATTTCTGTTTGAATGAATATATATATATATATATATATATATATATATATATATATGATTTCTTCGAAGTAACACGGAAGTGTTGAATAAAAAACTTAGACAGTAACACACAGCACGAGAACACATAAAAAGAACACTCACAATAATGTCTTGATAATTTCGACGGACTCGAGCTCCGTTTTCTTCGGAAGATGAAGACGGAGCTATATATATATATATATATATATATATATATATATATATATATATATATATATATATATATATATATATATATATATATATATATATATATATATACACTATATAATGTAAATTCACTAACTAGTCGACACAAACACAGAAACTAAAACATATAGTATAAAAGAGGGATTCACCTCTCATCATCTGATGATGAGAGGTGAGTGACGACTGATGATGACTTTATATATATATATATATATATATATATAAAACCAACGTACTGTCGATTTATTTAATAATTCTTTTCATTTATCCTTAATATTTTTATTTAATCAATAAATTCTACTGAAGAAATACACCGGAAATTGTATTTCGATATTTATTCTAAAATTTGAGGTAATAAAATACTTTGTGCCATAAGAGTGGCAGGTATACACAGCTATAATTGAAATAAAAATATATGTTGACAGTTAAAATTTATCGATTCTTTCATAAATTGGACGGAAAGAAAATCAGTAAGTATTAGGAATAATGGGGGAGGAGAGTGGATGGTAGGAAGATAATCAAATAAGGCAGGAAATGTTGAAACAGCTCATTTTGATTGGCAATGGAATTTTGAAGACTGTCAAATAAGGAAGAACGTTGGTGGAGTGAGGTAGGGGAATAAAAAGAATAGGTTTATTGAGCGGAATGTATAGATATAGAGTCTTTGTGGAATCAAATACATAAAACATTTCTCGCAACTTTATATTGCCACGTGGTAGTGGTGGGCAGGTTTAAAGAACGATGTTGGTACTTTACGATTTTGCATATGTTAATTTATATTAATTGATTTTTTTAATTATATATTTCTTAAATGCTTAAAACTTAAGCATGGAGATATGATCTCTTTTTGACCAATTGAAAAAGCGTAATTGCTACATTTCTCATTATTAATAATAAGGATTAGAAATATTTTGAATCCCACCTATTAAAATAACTTATTAGGTAATGTACGATTGAACGATGAATTTACAAAACTGAAATGTGTTATTTTTTATCATGTTTATAATGAAAGCAAATAGTTATCCGAGGGTAGAGAGACAGTATTTGATTTTGTCTAATCATCTGGCGAGTAAATCCATTTAACCAGAAAACGTTGAGTTAAAAGCATAGTAAATGAGAAATCAAGAGTCCAAAATATCCTTAACATATCTGACTGACGGCACCTCAAGTAAAATTTTCATCGACGTTTATGATTCACAAAAGAATTCGAGAAATCGTAATTAAAATGCGGTCTCGGAAATGGATCACACTCCTCCTCGACTTAAGTTTCATCACGCCTCGAGTGGTTTGGGGATTTGGGGTGGGGGGTTGTTTTTCTCAGCGCTTGTTCCTGCATGTGCGTGAGAGCAAGAAGATCTATCCCTACTGGAAGAATTTCTCTCAGCTCTGTTTTGGGAGGGAGCTGGAATGGGGAGGAGGAAGGCGTGTTCTGGTAGAAGGGGGGGAAGGGAGGAGAGGGTGGGAGGAGACGGGCTTTTAGGCTGAGTGTTGGGGAACAGGGAAAACGGGAGTCTGCTTCGGGAGAGGAAAGTTGTTAATTAGCCAGTCTGGTGCAAGCCTCCGCTTGATAAAACTTTTGATTTTTTTTCCATATCTCTCGCCACTCGAACCCTCTTTCCGTCTCACTCATTTTTCGTCTCCCCCTTCTTTCCCTCACGTCTATCAAAACTCTTTTTCCCTCTCACGCGAAAAAGTTCTTTAAAAATCTCTTCCATGCCCTCATTAATCGTCGATGCTTCATGGACCTGTATATTCGAAGATATTTTATTTAATTCTCATTTTTCCGATTCAAAAGTACATGTACTTGAGGCTATTATGGTTAGTACATTTCTATGCTTTTAAACGCTGTAGCAATTTGATTGATTTTAATATATTTTTCGGATATACAAATACCACGGTATTGGGATTCTACCTTTGTTAATATGATGGCCTCTATTTCTTAATTTGTTGGCCTCTCATTCTAAATCTGTTGCGGAATAGATCAAGCAGACAGAATTAAAACTTGAATCATTCAAATCGGGTAAATTGATTGCAGACGTCATGAATGATTGGTCAAAGGATCGATTACTAAGGAGCACTTTTCCATACCATTTTGTTTTAATCATATGATTGGGAAATGTAACAAGAGGTTTAATTTTGTTATTCTACGTTTTTTAGACCCGACCTTGAATATGCTGTGAGAGTATGAGATCTTCACGAGGCAGGTTTAGATTTGGAACTGGATCGAGTGTAACATAGAGCAGCTGGAATTGTGAAAAGTTGCTTTGAATAACATAGCAGTGTCACGGCAATATTGGAAAATGAGATGGGAGCCATTGGTTGACCGTAGTTTGAAGTAATGGTTAGATTTGAGATATCACTTATCCGAGGACATAAAAGACATATTACAGGCCTCAAATTAATATGGTGGAGCAGATCACGTTTGCAAACTCAGGGAGATATTTAAAATATCTTTGTTTCCTCGCACTACTAGTGATCATATGAAATATATTAGCAGGCGCGAAGACTATAATTAGGATTGCTAGTAAATATATTTGAGTTTCATTTTGAAGAGTCTATATCTATAGCATTGTTTCCGCATGATTTGAATTCAAGTATTGTTCAAAAAAAGATGACACTGGTCTTTCTATACGGAAACTGCTTGACGGGAGATGTCTAGTGGAGGTTGTGGTAAGTAAAACACCGCCTACTCTGTGGCCGTATTGTGACTTGTCTCCAATGAATCCATTTTCTCTTATTTCATCTCTAGTCTATTTTCGTTGGAAAATATCTACCCTAATGAATTACATTAACTCGAATAAAAACTGAGAGTTATCCTTTGGTGATCAATTACTAAACATTACTTATATTTACTGAAAAGTGAAGGAAGCACCTCGGTTGTAATGAAATTTTTACCAATTATCGCAAAATATTAATTTTGTTAAATTATCTGTAACATCACGATCCGTGGAAAAAATTCAACCAAAGTAATTTTCCTGTGCTAATTTTATGTTCAAATTCTCAGAACTCCATATTCGTAGAATACCGCCATTATATCCTTTATTAACTAATTTGAATGTATCATGTAGTATTATTTATTCTAAAATGGCATTCACATCAAATTTAAGACATGATATTTGCAGTTAATCGCTTAATCTTCCTTCTTAATAACGGATTGAAGAAACAGGATCGGAGGGATGATTTTTTCTTTTTTCAAATCCAGGTGAGATTGTTTCTGCGGAATGTTTTCCTGCATATTGTATCAACACAAGTTTTACGACGGAAAAAATACTGACCGCATCGCGATAATTCCAGATAATAATCCAAGGAACATATATGGTGTCTCATCAACGCAGCATCTAGTGGGAAAACAAGCGGAGTTCATGAAAATACAAATACCCACAGCATCAATAATGACGGAGATAAAAGACCTTTTAATATTTCTTTGAACTGCTTTAACTGTTTTTAGCAGTTCATTGATGATCCTTAAAAATAATATTGCTTTATCGGATCATGCTCACATCAATCCCGCTAATTAATTTTCAAAATTAAAACAAATATTTATAAAATATAATAAATGTATAATATTAATGTATCATGATTATTTGGTAGTCTACCGTTTTAAAGTTGGTACTTGGATGAAAATTGACTTTACACTCTTACTTTTCTTTGTTTCGCCTAACAAGACAGAACCTGATACCTTACAATGCAATAAACTCTCATGCAATTCGACATACACCCTAACTTCCTTTATTGCGTCCGTGATCCCTATTATTGCCCTGCTCACACCTTGCTTACTTATCAATTCTACCATGGTTTTGAATAACATATATATTATATCATGTTACAATTTTTCAAATAATATCTACTGAATTTTTAAATATATGTTGTGTCTCATATCATATAAACGAATGTTTCATTCGTAAACTAATATGATATACTTTACGCTTTCAGGCTTCATTTCATGGAACTGTGTGATGCCCATATTTAAGGGGCTTTTAATTTTTCACAGATTTTGTTTTAAAATACAGTGCCGATCACGACATTTTACCTGACAATACCTCAAGTCGGTGAAACGTGTTGTGTATTATATTAAAATAGAGTCCGGAAAATTACAAACTACTTTAATATGGCATGATTATTGAACGTACCTTTTAATTTAGGCATAACTTTCTCGAGCCATTTTCATTTTTTTAAAAATGTTTCCTGCTAATTGGTTGACTGAATTACGTGGTGTAAGTGCTTGTGCCCTCTGGTGACCCCCAGGGTTTTGGTGGAAGGAGCAGTGATAATTGCTCCTGGTAGTGTAACCACGACCACACAGATTGCCGATAGGAGGCAGACGAAATGTAGTCCGAGCAGCATCTGATCCTCATGAGGCGGCTGTGTGAGCGTCTGACCCTAGTGGGGCAGCAATTTGAGAAATGGAGTCGCGTTACCTTCATTGAAGCTAGGCTCCTGCGACCTTCATCACGTGAAATCCTTGCAAAGAGGAATCGGCAGCTGTTGCGTAGAAGAGGACAGAGAAGTGAATCGAGTCAATTAGGACATGGTTTAGACAAGGTTTATCATTTAGAATATTTCTGCTAGGGAAAGATTTTGTGGCAGCGCAATTAATTCGCGGTTTCCCGGGAGCGAATGCGGATTTAGATTATACCTTCTGGTCCTTACTTTCTGCTTCTATTCTTCTTAAAAAGGTTTTATTGACAGTTTTATTTTCCACCAAACCTACTCTACTTTTCCAAATAATCAGAGTTCACTTCTTAGCACTTTTCGTGACGTCCTTCAGTTTATTTAATTTGTCAACATAGAAGTTTGCCGCCTGGGAGTTGTACCAATTGACAACGGCGGTCTTGAGTTTCTCGTCGTCTTCCCGTTCTCCACCAAGAAACTGTTTCTAGTGCAAGAAGAGGAAATAGTCGCTAGAGGCAACATTCGGATTTTGGGTGGGCCATCAAAAAGTTCCCAGCCGAAATCTTGAATCTTTTCCTTGTTTCGGGCAGCGGTGTGAGGACGCACGTTGTCGTGGAGGGTGACTTATTCTGGCCGACAATTTCCCGTGACATCGATTGTAGACCGCACGTCTTAGCATGGTGTGCGTTTTGCAGTACATATCCGCTGTACTTTTTGTCCCACGTTTCATGAAATAAATCAAAAGAGCACCCTTTAGCCCCAGAAAACGATAGCCATCATTTTTGTTAGTGCTGCTTGAATTTATTCTACTGTTTCTGGCTCCACTTCGTGGAAGTATTTCATATCCACAGCATTGGCTGTTGTTTCGTTTTTGCGTTGGCGTAGGATATCTACGTCTCATCACCCGCATGCTCATTTCCCACATGAGGGAAAACAATTAATATTCGCCTTTTAAATAGCGGTCCAAAAACGCTCGTCCACTAAACATTCTTTGCTCTTTGTGTTGGTTGGTAAGCATTGTCGGAAGCCACCTTGCACATAATTTGTGATGTCTAAGCTTTCTTTTAACATTCATGTAAATAGTGTTTTATCCAACATGAGGAAATTTATCAGCCAGAGCAATAATCGTCAATCACATTTCTGGTCTACTTGTCGAATGAATTCGTTGGTCTGAATCTGTACCTTCCACTTCGCTCTTCGTCATGCACATTTGTGTGTCCATATTTGAAATCTCGATACCACTGTCTATTATTTCCTTCACTCATTACTGTAGGTCGTGAACCAGGCATAGATCTCGATGAATTTGGGCAGCTGATGATCCTTTTGCGAACAAAATACGAATCATAGCACGCACTACTCAACTGGCGGGAGTAACGATTTCCGCGGACACTATTATCTGAAAGTGGACAGGCAAACCTTATACTTAATGAAAAAAATAACTTCAGTGGTTTTGAAAATAATCAATAGGTGGAGCTACATCCGACCAATTTGTTCTGAATGAGCAATGTTTAAAAGAAAATAATGGATGTTACTTTTCGAATTTCCTCGTAGTTAAGACTAATTAAGTGTAGAGTCAGATTCAAGAACGTAATATTCCAGTGCCTAGAGCGCTGAATTACTGAGCGGAGGGCCTGGGTTTGATTACCAGGAACATCTCTTGACACCCTCAGCTACAACCAAGCCGTGTGATTTTTCGGGTACCAGATCTTCCAGAGAAATCATTTGGGGTACAGGGAATAGAAATACTCCTTATCCTGATGCGTGAGTTTCTCATGCCGTCGGGCTTAGTGCTAAGTAAAGTCTACCATCACTTACCACACTGAGCTCCGGGGTTCAGTAAAAATGTCAGATTGAAGGGGATAAAACAGGGAAGGCGGATGAGAAAATGGAGTATAAAAGCATCTCCGAAATGAAAAAAAGTACCATGAATTAGTGCAAACATTTAGGAGTAAAGACAGCATAAAAGATCAAAAAGATCAAATAATGTTAAATAATGATATTATAAGTCGCCAATAAAACCATACGACGATATTTGCCTTTTATATTTTAGGAAAAAGTGGCATTTAACTATAAAAATGAGTTTTTAATAAAACAGAAAATATGTGAATGATGAATTTGTCTCAATGCTCAAATATTGTCTTCTAAGAAAAATGAGATATAAAAATGTGTGTAAAATTCAGCGAAATACCATGAAATATATTGGAAAATATAATTGATACCTACGCGTCAAAAATTTAATGTGTGGTCTTCGTGGACTTGGAAAAGACCATTCACCGCGATGAGCGGAAGAATATTTCAACTTTCTAAAAACACTTTACATGGATCTCCACGAAAGAGAATTAATCTAACACCTATGCAACAAGGGCCACGTCATTAGAATACGAATCAAACGTGGAAGAAAAAATAAGAAGTCAATGAAAATGGAAGAAGAAGAAGAGCCATTATCATTCTATACATAAAATTTGAAGATGTTTGCATATAAAGCATTTTAAAATCTACAATGCAAGCGGGGACAAAATATCAGAGTAAAGCTGATGATTCAATAGAAATCGCATGGTATCAATAAACAGAATTGCGTATCAAGTAAATGACATTCACGTTAATATTAGGAAAACCAAAAATTCTAGTATACGGAAGAGATACCTGCAGGCAGGAGTTTCCATTAGAGGAAATAAATAAAAATGAAGGAAATTTTGTTCTTCAATCTTGTAAGTACGAAAATTCGTGTGAAAGTATCTTTAATTCGTAGAAGTAGACAATTTGAAGGTCAGTTTAAATTGATGGATTTGACACCTTGGCCTTTAGGTAAACACTGAAGGTTAAATAATGAAAGAAGGGTTGTATCGAGGGAGAATGGAAAAAAGGAAAGGTTTACAGGAGAGAGCATATGAGAAAGACTAATACATGGGAAAGAGTGTAGAGCTTTTTAGAGTGCCAAGAAAGTCTACAGAAAACAAATCTTTGGATTGAAATACCAATGATGATACTTCAGTGTCGCCATTAAAATTTACCACTTTGTATTAGGTATACGAAATTTTCTTTTCAGAGTAGAGTATTCCATCAGGATTCTGGATTGAGATTTAACTTACAATTTTGAATTATTCTATTTAAAGATAACACTTGCAATTGACGCATGGTCGAATGAAGTGTTCCACGGAATTTTGACGGGTTTTTAGTCTAACATCAAGCGATAAAGCAGCCCATATGCGCCCAAATTAGTACCCCACGGATGAGTGAATCCACTGCCACTATTTCAAAGGACGGAAGACGTTAAGTGGAGGAAGCAATCACTCATTGATTCTCCGAGATTGATCACGCAAAGAGGATAACTTCAAAGAAAGGAGACCATTTGCATCGCGATACTCGCGAGCATTTTATTTGCAGCGCCGACGAGCGGAAGCGACGAGAGACGAGTGGTAAAGGAGTAGTCCATTTTGGGAGGGAATAAGAAAAGACAAACATCTCTGGCCATTTCTCTACCTGTGAGTCTCCTTCCGCTCCGTTCCATGGGTGTATGTGCTGAACACATTCAGGCAGGACTCGTGAAGGAGCCGCCACAAATCCCCATGTTCCCCCCGATCCTATTTGCATTCGCCAATTCGTTCATTGCCTCACCTCATACCCCGAACACACATTTCAGCTGGCGGGACTTGGGAAAGAGGGTTAGGGCGAGGCAGTTAGGTATGGCTTCTCTTATCGCTTTTCTTGCTTCGTGTCCCTCGGTGTCTCCCCAGGTAGATAAATAGCCGTCCGAAGGCATAGCTCATGAGTTCTGCTTTGGGATGAGCCTTCTGTTCCCTCAACGCGGCATTCCCTCGCGCATCCTAGGAGAATACCCAGCAACCAGAGCTCCGATTTCCACATAGTTAAACCATTCGATACAACCCAGTCTGCTTTTTGCACCTTGAATCCAACCTCTCCTATTCCAACCTACTTGGGTCTCTTACAGTCCGCGAGGTAGACCTCTTCGTCCTCGCGATTTTCGTCGATTATATCCACCTTCGGTTATAAATTCAAACGTCTTCCCAGTCTCAGCAAATACGGCGGCCGAAGGAAACGCCCGCGGTGGGCTTATCCTACAACTAAAGGGAGTGACATTTGCCGTGCGAATGCAGTTCGGGAGAGTATTCACGAAACTTTGTAAACTGTGCGTTCGAAATATTCCATTCTCGGGAAATTCTGCAGAAAAGAATTCCATTCTGAATTTTGAAAACTTCTGGAAAATATACCATCTGCAAATAAATATAATAAGAACAAATATACAACAAAAACAGGGGGCTTATTCTTTAATGCAATTGTCTAATGTACGTTTTAAATTTATAAAAGAATTCAAAAACTCTATTTTGAGACTTACCCGCTGTTATGAAGTACATGCCGAATAAATAATTAAAATTTGCTGCTAATTAATGGGCGCAAGTATGACTCCAAGAAATAAAAGAAGTGTACTATGAATACCGGAGACGTATTCGATGGTTTTTATACAAAGACACGGGGTTATTGAAATGAAATAAGTAAATTTTTATTTCCACACATACTGCGGGAGTGAAACGACAAAGTTAAATATTTAATTTCAATATATTGGGTTAATTCCGTAAAGTTGCGCCGGAGACAACCAAAGACGCGGGCCTCCAAAGTGAGTGGTTTTGGGTTAAAGATTAATTATCACCAATATCTGGGTATTTAAAAGATAAATAAATCGATTGCAGCAGCAGGGACGTCAGAGTATCTGTTTTCAAACAGGAGGGAAAGAGAACAAGAGAAAATTATAGAATATATTTTATTCAATATAAGGTATAAAATTTCTTGAATTCATAGCTTTCTCTTTTTCTTGGGGGGATGGGTATAGATTAGTATTTTTAAAATGTGGGTTGGCAGAAGAATGGAGGAAATAAGTTGGGCGGAGATAAAGACTACTAATGAAGTTTTAAGAACCAAAGAAAAAAGGAGGGAATCGACTGGGGAAATAGGGAGTATGTAGAGGCAAAGGTGGACGGAAAAATGTTGAAAATCGTAACGAATAGGAAGGGAGAGGATTAGAATTTCGGACGGCATTAAGGATGGTAGGTAGTCAGCTTGAAATCGGTGGGTATTCTGTGATGAAGGACGTCTATGATACCCCATATTTTTGTAAGGTGCACAAAGCTGACTGGGAAGAGAAATGTGGAACTTTCCGAAAAATGACTGGTCTCTTTGACATAACCTATTGAGAACATGGTTTCACTCCGATTTTGCGTTAGTTTTAGACCTTTAAGGGTTTCTTATTCCACGTCAATATTAATTATAATATAGGACTGGGGGGTAAACGCACTTATATACCGAAAAAAAGTTTTCCCTCCCCAACTTTTGTTTCCAAGGAATCGGTGCCTAAGATTCCTAACCTGAAAGTCAGATGAACTTTTATTCGTGTTGGGACAGAAAAGGAAGTTCATCGGTGAAATTTGAAGAATGCAGATGAAGTAAATGGAGAAGATACCTAGAGACAAAGTTTTCTTGAAGACAGATATATAAGAGAAAATATTATATATTCCCGGGAAAGTATGCATGTAAATAAAATTTTTGGACTGTATAATGCCTGGCAAAAGGATCAGAAAGAATGATCTTTCAGGAAAACCAAAGGTTTAAGGTTGGAAAACATTTACATGTGTAGTGCCTGGAAAGTGCCCAACAACTCTCTGTCATTATTAGATTGCGTATAAAGATGGAAAATACAGTATCGTCACGAAAACAATATAAAAAGGTAAGCAATACGAAAAATTATCAAGAACATGGCTCACGTACAACAAACGGGCGAGAACACTCACGTTGAGAGTGATCACGCGGAAATATATAATAAAACCTTAAACTTCTTTGACCTTCCTGCCTTCCTATGCTCTGGAGAGAATGGGGATAAGGAGCAATTACATAAATATTTTTTGCTCATTAATCGATTCTTGTTGACCAAGTGATGCAAGTGATCGCAATACACCACTCGTGACTCATTAGTTGATTTTGCGCGAGCCGAACCAAATAGCCCATGAATCAATGCTGAAATCTTATACTCCCCAATTCCAACGTCGTAACAATCGACCTACGGCGTCCACTTCCATCCATTCAAAAGTGAATATCCATGAAAACTGGCAAGAGGAATTATAATAAGAGTAGGATGACAAGAAATGGAAATACGCACATTATGACATATGTCATTTATCAATTTGCAATAAGCCCGCATAAAATTTTTCCTAATTTAATTTTTATGCAGACCTTCAAACCAGAGATTTCTAATTACATTTGTTGAGAAATAAAGAGCTTGGTAATCTTATTTTTCAGTATAATTTGAGGATTTCTAGACGCTCTTCTGGTGGCCAGAAATTATTTTAGAGTGCCTGGGCTAAATTACAAATTTTACTGTAGGACACTGTACCTGGTTTAACTATGCGGAATTTCACCATATCCCATGGTACGATAAAAAAAACCTATAATTCCACATTCAAATCTATGATACTGCACGGCTGTTAATTATTGGCCGTGAAATATAATAAATTGTGAAGTGTGGAATTGCAGAGTTTCTTTTTTCGACCATTCCTTGAAAAAAATTAGCTGTCTAGGCTTTTCATGCAAGAAACATGCCGTTAATCTCAATTTTTGTGGGTTCCAATTCCACCTTGATAATGGGTTAACTCTGGTACTTCGACCTTATGGGAAAATTTATGTTTAGCTAAGAACGCCAGGATTCTCCAGGATTCAAGAGACAGAATTGCTACCAGATGTCTGCAGAGCAAAAAAATGAAATATTCTGAGCAACAGACGAGGACTGGAAGGAAATGAGAACGATAGTTCATATAAATATATAGTTCGTATAAATATATAGTATAGAAATACATAGTTGAATGCGCTAAAACATATATTTACTTAATAAAAGAAGAAGTTGTATGACTTCATTGGGGCACTTGATAGGAGGTAAGTGATTTTAAACCCGCTGTCATCCTTGTGAAATCATAATTGTGATGTGAATGTGAAAAGAACTCTCTAAAAATCAGTAATAAATATTTTTATGAAAGAGTAAACGTACGGATTGAACTAAAATGTAAATTTAACTTAAGTAGTCACATTTTTTGCTAGCTTAAGATATTGTTAAGGGTATTACTTTTATAATTATTACAAAGTCCGACAAACTATTTAGACACATAGTTCAGAATTAAATTGATCCCGAAGCGCAATAATTTTTGAAAATATTTTGACATTCATTGCCTCTTGGCTTGTAGAAAACATGTACCTAGGTAGATGTCTTCCTTAGATCACTCTGAGATTTAACTGACCTAAGTATTTTTAAATGACTGTGCCTACGGTGGTTATGGCAGATGTATGTCGCAAAAAAGTAGCATAAACTGAAATATCCTATCTTAATTTTATAAATTATCTTTCCAAATCTTTGTCTGCTTGAACTTGAGTGGCAAAAAACAGGCCTAGTGCTTCAACTTAGCAACTGATTTATGTGAATTTCTTAGGACAGGAAGAAATATCTCAGGATATTATATTTAACAGAAATGAGGTTATTCTCATTAAAAATGTAAAGACATTACAATAATGGCAAATAAATATTAGGATTAATTTTAATGAAAAGTATAACAGTAGGTAACAATAATTTCCAGTAATAGAAATAAAATTCGTTTTCCTTAGATGATTACAAAATAGGATAGGGTTGAAATCGGAGTCGGTGACCTTCGGGCTGTAATTTCGAAAATATCATGTCAAATTCCTATTCGATTATTGCGGATTTATATTTACTTATTTATTTTTATCTATTTCATGTCCTTTCGTTAGGGCGACATTGAGAATTTTTAGTCCCATCTTTCACCTCACCCCAAAAATAACTTTAAAAATGATATAAATTACAAACACCTGAGACGTAGATAAAGGAAAACCACCTAGGCGGGAATCAAACTCGCGGTCTCTGGGTTTACAGACGACCACTTTTTTCCCGCGGCCAACGGGACTAGCATTCAACATTAAACTAATATCAATGAGTTAACAATCTTATTGTAAGCATTGTTTTTTGCATATCCCAAAGCTATTCGCACACCTACCAATCTTGCAAATCCGTCATATTTAGCAATCCTCAGCATTGCATTCAACTCCATAGCTGCCTGGTAATATTTTGTGAGACTACGACCACGAAAGCTTCGCATCTCACCCTATCAAGCATGACACGGAACGATTGGACCGATTCCTGCGGTTACCAGGTGTCATTGTAATAATTTGCTCCATCATCAGTTCAAGAACAAAAGTTGAGGTGATTTCCCATTGCCTCCGTAATAATGCTTTTAATATGAGGCCTAATAATCACACGAATGGCCGTCAAAATCCAATAATATGTGATGCTTTGTGCTTTTTATGACCATTTTTATCGAAATCGACAGATTTTCTTTTAATCCTTAGATCTAAACTCAGTAATTAAGACATACGCAGAGTCACTAACACATATTAACGGTGAGAAGTAAACAACATTAATGAACAATTCTCATTTATCTTTCGATATTGCACAACTTTTTTTTATTAAAGAATGCCAAAACCCCTAGACTTCCACCAGCCGATTGTCTGCATGTAAATTGCACACAGACACACATACACACATGCGGGTTTCTTTATCTTTAAATTCATTACGGCGCACTTTTTCATGTTCAATTGGAGAACCAACTCCCCAAACCAAGCATCTTGTTGAGTTCGTAGTCAATTTTAATTTTTAAATCTCACCTGATTACCGGAACATATTTGAAAATATGAATGCTCCGTTTGTATAAGAATTAATGATCGTTTACTGGATCCAAAATTAATGTCAATATTTCAACAAATTCTTGGAATAACGAAGTACACGAGCGTATTTTGAGGACAATAAGGGAACTCATACATGAAATACTTGAACAAAAATACTAATGCTTCAGGATTATCACTCAACAAATATAATTCCCTTCATCTAATTGTTATCCATGTTTCTACCGTAAATTAACACGCAGGAATTCTCGAGACCGTTGCGGTTACTTTCTTTGGTATCAGGGCGGACTAGTTTTTCAGAATCCTAATGTCCTAACGGATTATTTCTTATCCGAAATGATAGAGTGAGTCATACGAAAATACTAGAGAAAGGTCTTATGTGTGAACTGCTCCGCTGTGGCGAAAAGGGGAGCTGTGAATCATTTTCAAATCCCAAAATTTAAAACAAAGAGGACAGGTGGCGAAGGGGGGCCGTAACTTACTTATGGCAGCGAGATAGCAGGAGAAGGTGTATATTTGTGTGACGTCAAAGGGAGAGGGAGAGAGGGTCAGCGGGGGGTTGGAGAGGGGCGGAGGGGAACGGGGAGGGTGGGCCGACACGGGCGGCTGGTCGGCGGGCGGAATGAAAGGAAGGGGCAGGAAGCGCGCATCTTGAGGAACAATGGTCGGGGGCGAACGAGGGCGATAAATCCGCGGGGGCCAATTAATCAGAGCACAGCGCGCAGACAATTGGCGACACTTCTTTCCCCCTTTTCCCGCCGCGTGGGGGAGGGCGCCCGCGTGCGACCCTTGGAAGTCGAGATGACCGATTCGCATCTCCTACCTCCCTCTGCGATTCCTCACCCAAGAACTTGACTTTCCCCGAATATCTTGTCATGCGCCCAAATCCGTAGAAAACGCCTTTAATCGTCGGTGGAGCAAGGCAAAAATGGCTACAAACTCAACTGCATGGAAAAAAAGTTGAGCTTTTTTGACTGTATTAATCGCTATACAGGCTTTGAATAAAAAGTATCGGGAAAATATTCGGAAAATTATGTATCGGAAATAATTCAGATTTAGATTATGCTACAATGCCTCAGAATTCTTCAAAGTATCGTACATTCGTTGATCGTCGAGCATCCTTTTCTCAGCGGCTTATCTACGACTTGAAGACTTAAAGGCGGACTCATGAAGGTCCTTAAGGGTACACGTGCAAGCCTATTTGACGTCACCTATGGTGGTGTCCTTTGAGGGAGGTTTTCCCCTTTGGGAATTGGAAATAGTCTCTTTGAGAGCCAAGTAGAAACTGCTAGGGGGTTGGGGAATCGTGGCGGTGCCATTGCAGAAGGTCTTTGCCAGCAACCAATCGACTCTGATCTTTTTGTCGTCCTCAGAAGAGCTTCGAGATGAGTTTAGCGCAGATCTTTAGCTTTGACTTTTTAGTGATAATGGTGTGCACTGTCATCTTATCAATGCCATTACGATATGCGATCACGCGGAGACTTAACCGATGGTCGGAATTCAGTACTTCACGCACACATGAGAACAAAGTTGTTACCGATACTCGTTATACAAACTTTGTAGGTAGCCTAGGGACAGGAGATTTTGGAGGATCCCAAAGAGTTATTTCTCATCACCGTGAACTTTTTGCTGCCTTAAATATGCTTCGCCATACATTAATTTCTCATTCCGATCTTTAAACTTAAAACAAGCAGATATTATTGCTAAAGTAAACGTAATAGTATTTGCTGAAATAAAATCAACATCATTATTTAAGAAGCAGAAGATTGGCTTAAAGTAGCTCTAAAAACTCATCCCTTTACCCTCTTCTTACTTCATTCGCTTCTTTCTTCACATTTTAGTTCTTTGAAGGACTACTCAAATCAATGCGATTAGAAGTATTAAATGCCCCAGATCCTATTGCATAACAGATATCATCCCTGCCAGTCTCCTGTTGTTGCGATAATTTCAACGTAAATACGTATGCATTTCATATCACTTTTCCTTTAATATTATTATGTGTATTTTCATTTGAATTTTATAGAGCGTCATTAATAGCAAAAAAAGACTTTAGCGCAAAAATTAGAATAATAATAGAAGTCCAACAAAGTTCAACATCTCCACGGATGCGAAACTTTGCTGTCAGGAGCTGAAAAAGGATTCCCGGAAGAGTTGGTTAAGTGGTAAGGAAGGCACAAACAAAGGGTATATCCCGACCAAAAACAATTAGGCTTCAACACCATGAAAAATTTCCGATGCCGGATAGATGGAAGGGTAAGAGTAGAACCGTAGAAGCAAGAGAAGGGTGCTAAACGAGAGGGATCTTTGAGAATGCTTCACTAAAGGGAAGGATATAGGGTGAGACAATATCTTCTTGAAGTACAGTCAGTTATTGGACAAACATAAGTGTTCTACAATTAAAACTAAAGGAATATTACGTAGCGTATTAGGAGGCGTCAAACGTAATTTACTATGTCAGTACTTGGGGAGTGACTCTTAGCCATTCTGATCATACGAGTTTGTCGGGGATATTTAGGGGAAGAACAACCCAGGCGAGCTTGAGGGATCGTGACGCTATTATTCACAGTGATATCGAGGGAAAAGCTAATACTCTCAATAAATATTTTCAAAGTGTTTTCACGACATATGTTGCCATCAATAATTTCCCAGATATTCAATATTCCGAAAAAATATATTCAACAGATTCAGGAGAGATGTAGTGGAAGTTCTCCATTATGAGACAAACAAAATTTGTATTTTTCCTCAGATTTATTTGTAACGTACAATGGTGTTGTATCTGAAGATGGTTCGATAAACTGAAACGCGTTGTACGTTCCAAATAAATATGTGGAAAAGTGAAAATTTTGTTTTTCTCATAATTCAAAAAAAAAGGTAAATGTAACACTGGAGGAACAAGGTATTATCAAATCACAATATGAAATGAAATCCAAAATATCCGCAGATTCCGAAAACATACCAACTAAAGTAATAAAAAGTTAGCTCCTAAAATTGCCCCATATAATGAAATAATATTCAAGAAATCCCTCGCGAAATGTAAAGCTCCTCAGAACTGGAAAACCGCTCACGTAACGTCTATTTGTAAAATGGTGACAGCCTGGATCCCGGTAATTACATACAATTTTTCTTCGGGTCTAGTTGCAAAATTTTGGAATTCATTGTCAGTTAGATAATGAGATATCTTTATTGCATACACTTAAACATTTTAGATCAGTACGGAATAATAAAGGTCCGCTCATGCAAGATTTAATTAGGATGATTTAACTATTACGTATTTTTATCGGAAGAGGGTAAGTAGATTTTTAGATCTTAAAAGTCATTTAGCAATTTTTTCCATACATACTTATTAATTAACGGAATCTCGCCGGCTCAATGAATATGAGCGCAATAAATTGATCTATTCTATCTATTTCCACGTGGCCGAGTAAGACTGAAGCAACATTTAACGTGGGTACATGTTAAAACACTCTCTAAGCGTCTTTCGTCGTGTTTTCAAGTTTACTCCCCTTTCACCCTTCGCTCTTCCCTGCGGGGGTGATGGCTCACGCGGTCAGCTGCCATCAGCAGGGCGCCGCTTTTTCTCCCGGTGGCGTCAGGGGTGGGAACTTCAAGTTGCAAGGTCGTTGCTTAATTAATGC
Organism: Hetaerina titia; assembly: GCA_037158775.1. Taxonomy (NCBI): domain Eukaryota; kingdom Metazoa; phylum Arthropoda; class Insecta; order Odonata; family Calopterygidae; genus Hetaerina; species Hetaerina titia. Next base: position 11,779,641 of record CM073775.1, read on the forward strand.
TTTCCTCTTCCTGCTTTGGAGTTCCGCATGACCTTTCTTAGCATGGGGGCATTATATTTCATGACTGGTCAATGTAAATTGTTATCCTCTTCCATAAAATATACAAGAAATATTATTGAGTAATTGAAAAAACTCCTTTACTGTTAAGTGTTTACGGAAATTGGAGTTTTTAAAATTATTCAATACGATTGACCGTGAGAGCTCAATTAATTTATTATTAATAATACAATTATGTTGTGAGATACATTGAAATTTGTTAAAAACTAATATTTGAGCTAATGCACATACCTGTATGCACTTAGGTGTGATTTATGTTCGTAAGAACCACCTTGAAAGTCCTTTTCAGGGATTTTATGTGAATATTTTTCCTTTTCCTCACTCCTGAAACACCTTCCCACTCACTAAATAAATAAATCTGTTATTTTTTCACAAACAAAATGTGCGAGAAAGTACCAAGTTTATTTATCCGGTGGTCATTAATTTCCACAAAGTAGAGCCTAAAATCTATCAAAAGCCATCCCATTTCCTCATTCCTTCCTCTTTCCACATGGCCCTTGCACTCATTGTCACACAACTTGGATCGTTTGGTATTTGTGTCTGGAAATGTCGACGAAATTTTCCAAGTCTTTAGTGAGTCACTGACAAAGGTTCTGTTGGGATACCTTTTTCAGCAAATGTGCCACTTTAAAGACACTATTGAGAGCAACAACGGCAAAACAACTTCGTTATTCATCCCAGATATTTCAGGATGGAATCAGTTGTCAAGGATAAGTAGAAGAGATGAAAGTTGAAAAAATTGATAGTGAGACTACGAGAAACCACAATATAAGGATTAGGAACGGTTAATGGATGAGGAAATATTGGATTAGAGGAAAGTTGGTTTTAGAGGGATCTCAGACTAGGAAAGAGAAACGTAAATACGGAGCTAAGAAGAAAAACGTATGGGTTCTTATTAAAAATCTATGGTCAATCTATTTGATGATACTATTGGCCGAAGGAAATATTGCTCAAAGTTCATTGCGAGAATATTGGGAGTGGGTCGTAGGTTAAAATAGTTGCAATGAATAGGGATGTGAAATAACTCTCAGTAAGAGAGAATAAATAAGAATAAATTTAAAAATACATAAAGTCACTATATAGTGAAGATCAAAATATCTCTTATCGGTATTTCATCCAGGTAAACCATTTACAAAACACGATAGTCTCGCAGGCGTTCCAGTCAGCTTCTTAAGTTCAAAAAGTCAACACATGGTGCCTTATTACACTGGAGGTGATTTATAGGAAGTAATATAAAATAAAATCAGGGCATGTTTGTTTTTTTTTGGGCGAGGATTTAGAAAATCGATCTGACATACTAGGTTGAATAATTTGGATTTCACATGATATAAATTGTGAAAGATAGAAGTAGAATGGAGCGACGGTAAATTATCCACAATCCTTTACATGGTCTAACACTGCATAATTACGAGGTTCACTTAAAGAATAAAGAGGATAGATAATGATAAGAATATCAGTAAGTCAGGATTTCCGTTATTAACTCTACTTTGAAATTAATATTACATATACATAATACTCATCAAGCCACCACAATGGCGTGTGGCGGGGGGTGTTAGGAACCACCTGTAAAAGAGAATAAAAGCACATGCAAAACCAACATATTTATCCACAACATTACCCACAGTGACGTATATATCCTTGCAAAAACCTTTTTAACTTTCACCCATGCAAATACATAAAACTATCAACTAACATACTCATGCATCTTAGAATGTGGTGAAAATTTATCCAACTAGTTGCAAATTCGAATGAAAAAGTAAGTAGGGGAAATTCCACTACCACATGGACATTCAACTCATACTCTGCGCCCCCAAGGACACAGATAGGGAATGTTACACACCGCTTCAGGCAGCGGAAGCGTCTTCCTCCACCAGAGAGAGACAAGCTTTGGAAGGAGAACATTGAAAACAAACAAAGCAGGGCAAGAAATACTGTAAAGAGGACTGCATACTTTAATAGCAGTTTTATGCGGATACGATGGCAGATTTTTGACAAAAAACATCCAAGATTGGTTAAGGTACACGCATGTAGGTAGAACTGATTATTCTCTGTAGGACGGAGTCCTTGAGTCTGCTTGTTATGGCATATGTATCCTAAATTTTATATTCATGATCCGAGGACCAATATTGGTGTGCGAATAATTTGCGAGATCTCGGTGCTGAAACATACTGATACTAGCCATATTAGGATTTAATGTTCATAAAGTTACGGGAAGGCTATGAGTTTGGAATGAAAGCAGGTGGGAAACTAATCATATTACACAGTATGAATAATTATTAGTTATCCAATCAGTAGGTAGGGAGAGCGTCAGGGGGTGATGGGAGGAGAGTAAGCGGACGTGGGTACTGGAGGGGGGGGGGGTTAAATGTAGGAAGGACTAAAAGGGATGCAGAGATGGCCAATCACGTTATTGAACAAGTGTGATAACCATGAACTGAGAATCGATGCAACGAAAACGAAGGTTATAAGGCTCTCAAGTAGTGGCAAGATTATGTTCACCACAAAGACTACAATGCACAAACTAGAACATGTAGATAGTTAAGTTATCAAGGGAAGGTTCATACAGATATGAAAATAATAGGCACATTAGAAGAAGAATGACGTTATGAAAGAAAACTTTCACAAAGAGGCAGGAGTAAATCACAAGGCAAAGGCTAAATATGTAAAGAACAGATTAGTGAAAACTTTGATATGGAGCTTAGTTTTGTAAGATCCTGAAACTTGGCCGTTGAGTCGAGTGGATTAACGTTTATCAGAGGTGTTCGAAACGCGGTCTTAGAGAAGAATATATGAAATGAAATTCACAGGAAAAAAATTTTTTTTCCTATGCATTTTATTTCTTACACGGTGGGAAAAGACAAAACGTTTTTGACGAAATTAAAAGAAGGCAGTAAAAGTGGATTACTTTACACAAAGACCTTACATTTCTTTACATTGACATTACATTACTTAAGAGAGAACTTTACATTTACAGAAGATACTGAGTGGAAAAGAAAAGTCTACTCTAGAAGGAAGAATGTCGCGTAAGACAGAATTATTGTTGCACGGAGTCAGTCGGAAAATGTGTGGTGTGACAAATTTTTTCCAATGCTTACTTTATGATATTTGGTATCAAACTATGATGGTCTTACATCTGTATAAATGTCCTTCAGAGTATAATGACAATCCTAATCCTGACAGTGGGGTTACAGTTGGAAAAAAATGTATAAAAACTCCGCTATGGTTTACAGGTATTCATAAATTCAAGCGACCCCAAATTCACGTGCGTTAAAATCGATTATTTCAGACGGGGCATCCGCTCAATGTGGAAAAGGAATGACCGAGCGAAAAAGGGCTCAATCGGCCAATCTCCTCCTTATCTGTCCATCGCATTGATCTTCGCTCATCTATCGTGTTTCTCTCCGTCCTTTCCTTTTCAATCTTCCCTTATCTTTCACCGCCTCGGCCTCTAAGGCGACCGATCCTGATTGGCTACGAGACCTTGTTCGCCCTTGTTTGCATAGCTGGATTTATTCTCTACAGAGAGTGTGCCGGTGTTGCTTTGCCTTCCCTGCCTCAACTTGAAAGCCCTCCGCGCATGTTAAAACACGGAAAAGGAACTTTGCTCCTTTTTTTCTGGAAGTAGTTATAGGGAAAGAACATGGGAGACGGAGAGTTTCATAAGACGGAGTAAGGGGAAGAAGGAGAAGGGGGGTTGGTATTCCTTTTCAGTTTTAATCAGCCTAGACAAACACAGACACACATACACACAATGAGGCCATTCCTCGTGCTTCCAAGGGGATAGACGGTTGGGGGGGTAATAATTGATGCCGGCATTCATACATGTTGGGCCTCGGAAGGTGAGTTTTCTTGGTGTTTGTCTTCCGTGCTAGCCAGGGTAGTTCCAGCAGTCGGAGGAAAAAAGGTAACGGTATAAATCCGGTAAAACTAGTACCAAACAATGGGAAAATATCCTAAGGAATTTATTATCGAGGAAGGAATGAAGTTTGCGCATGCGCTTCCTACATTGAGGCACGCTCGAGGATTTCCTGGAATTTAATCTAGAAATTCGATAACCTCTGTTTAATTATTGCTTTAGAATAAACATCGAAGAGAAGGTATTAATACTCGGGACTTCAAAGATTTTACGTTGGCACACGACGCGTGGAGAAACGGATGACTGAGATTCTCATTTTAAAACAGAAGGGGCCAGGATTTCACCTAATTTGTTAAGATGCCTCCTAGGGAATTAAAACCATCGATTTACTGATAATTTTTTCACTGAACATACCAAAAGAGGGAGACACAGGCGTCCTGAATGTAATTTCAAACGGTTTCGATTATATTTATAAAAGGGAATTTTCTAAGAAAGAAATTAAAACGAAAGTAATTTCCAGTTATTAGTACAAGTATATATTTATTCATAATAAGACACTTATGAAAGGAATAAGAAAAAATACTAATTAACATTAATTAATAATTTAAATGCCCGTCAATGCAAATATTAAAGAAACCTTAATGGAAACTAATGAGGCAAATTAAAGGATTCATGTGATTCATTTTATGATGTTCCTCGAGGAATGACACATTGAGGGATAATTTTTAATAAAAGTTCATGAAAGCAGTAATACCATAATGATACCTACCCATATTAAATTTACCGTATTAGGATTTGAAAAAATAAATCAATTAAATATTTTATCAAATTGAATTAGAGTACTATTATCTTAAACAACTCTCAAAATCAACCATCAAGTTAATTAAGATGCTGGAGACAGAGACATCAGTTAGACTCCCATTTTAGTATTATCATGAAGGATCTAATTAATACAATTTATACTATTAATCACCTTTACATATAATGTAACTTACGGAAAAGTTGGTACCACATTTAACTATTTGAACTTACCATAACTCTGGATTAAGCAAATACAAAAAAATGTTACCGAGAACGTAATGAGATGTTTTATACAATAAATAGTCAAAGGTGTTTTAATAAATTCCCAAATAATTTAACGTCATTCATCTTCTCCCAAACCGAAATAATTATAAAATGTATGTCACACATGAAACTTATGTTTCACTTGAATTCATTCCATTAACCTTATTTAAAACCAAAATGATATTTTCGTAAAGCTAAATATTAACAAAATAGCAACACTTAGTATGACAATACTATTATTTGATCAGCACACCAAAACTCCGTTCCAGGAATGGCACTGATTTTCTTTGGTTATTAAATAGCTTGAGCAGTTCAAAACTTATTCTTCCCTTAGCATATCTGCTAGATTTAAACTCTGCCATGACCTCTCGGGCCAAAAGACACTTAAGAAGTAGTTTTGGCATAACTTTCAAGGATATAAATCTATACTGCTTGAATATTGTTAGTGCTTACTGAAAAATTTTACTTCTTCTGCACAGTTTAGTTCTCACCTGAAATTCCCGAGTTGATCCCTTTTAGGACCCGTTGTGTTATTGTTTGGAGTAGGGTACATCGAATAACACCAGTATGCATAGAATACAACCAGAGGATACCAAGGGCTGGATGATAGGCCAAAAATGTTGTAAAAGGAAAAATGACGCCCGGACAATTGAAGTACGAGAAATCGCTTGGGCTTCTGCGGTCACGAGCTCATCACTCCGAATTTATATTTCACGGTTCCTCTTTAAAAGCCCGTTGTGACGGCAGGGCGTAGGAGGAAGTGGGAGGAGGGAATTCGATGCCTCTATTTACGGTGTCCTATTAATGCTTTCAATCAAAGAATAGCTGGCCCCTGGCGGCACTGGGGCGGTGGTCCTGACGACCCCCTCCTTCCCCTGGGGTGCGTGTGTGGGAGCGCCTGGCGCCTGTGTCTTAAATGGCGACGTCAGCCGCAGGTCGCGCGGCGGCGGCAGTGATAGCCGAATGAAAGGGATGATAATGGCGAGGGGTCGTCGGAGCGTGCTGTGGGGCCGGATGAATTCGTAATGGGGGTTGGGAAATGAATGCGAATTATTATTCAGATGGTTTGGCAGGATTGCGTTACGGCGATGGCTCAATAACGAACTCCTTTTTTATGATCCTCCCCTCTCCTCCTTTTCCCACTCATCCCCTTTTCAGAGGGGTATTAATGAAATTACCGTGATTTCCCGGCGACGACACTCAATTTTTTCTACCTGAAAGGATGGCTGGGAAATAACACCTCGATCGATATTCATGATTGCTGGTTGGGTATTGACTGAAGGACTAACAAATAGGTAGTCCTCTGTTTGGAGGATCATTAAGCACAGTCGCAAACAGTTATCTCTCGTCATTTTTCTGGGTGTAATGATTAAAAATAGTCAGATCTTGGATGAAGGTTAACGCAGCGATGAAACGCGAAGGAAGTTAAATGTATCTTCAAGGACTTTATAATTGATCGAAAAAAGGTTTAAACATGTTTGTTTACATGGTGAGTGGAATTTTGTCTGTAATTTTAAAAAAATAGTCACATGTATCTCATCTTTTTTGCAGCGTAATTGAACAATTTCAAGTGACTTACAGAAAAAGGTTAAAGAGAAAGTTTAACTTAGAATTACAGTCGACTTATATTTAAAAAATGATAATTTAATGGTAATATGGCATACGTAAGCAAGCATTCTAAAAATAAATTAATATATTGCCTTGGTTACGATAAGTAGATAAACACATCCCTTTACAAGTTGGGCATAGGTACATTGTTGAACATTGAGGAATCTGTTTATCCAGAAAACCGTAAGTCCTGATAATCCGATTTCAGGTGTCGACTACCCCTAATGGAAAGTATCAGTTATATTTTATAAAAATATATCCGTTAATCTCATTTTGGTCAACAACACGACCGAAGAGCATATAATAAATGACAAATGAATTTTTATTCAATGTTTTCTTCAGTATATGGGCCTCATAAAGCAGCTTGGCTATGCCACTTCCCAAAGGATATATTTTTACATTCGCAAACATTTGAAATGTATCAAGTCTAAAGGAACTCACGTGTGTGCATTTACTCGGGATCACTCAGATTAATGCGGAAGTCGCTCGATTAAATTGTTCAACCATTCAACTGGCGGTGACGCATCGAAGGTGAGCAGTGTCTCCCAGGGAACCAATTCTGGTGGCGCCCTTCGTCGCCGGGTGAGGGAAGTTGGGCAAAAAACAACAAATACATCCTGATTAGACTTATTTCATAAAGCTGAGAAAAAAAGAAACAACCAACTCCGAGGATTGTACATGCCTTTATAAAAACCCTAATGCCAGGGATGGGATACAGAAAAAAATAACCATTTCCGGGTACAACGGCAAACACGGAGATTTACCGTGAGATAATTCCTAACGAGTGTATAGTTGTCGAGACAAGAAAACAGATGGCTCTGCGGTTGCGTGCTGGGGAGGGAATGCTGGGGTGAAAATCAACTCTCCGTGGGTTTTGGGTTAGCAGGGGGGGGGGAGCGGATTCGGGTGAAGCGGGGGGGAGTGTGGGAGGAACCAGGTATGATATGAATGGATTTCGTGGCTCTATTTCGGGGCGATAAGGGTGGGAAAAGGGTGTGTTGCGAGGGAGAGGAGGGTGGGTGGAGGGAAAAGGGATGGGGGCAGGAGGGGAAGAAAGGTGAGAACGGGGGATGGGGGACGATCTGGGGTGGGGTTGGGGTCGTAGGAAGTCTTTCGGGGTCCCCTCCTGGTGGACTGGGAGTTGGTTCAGGAAGCTTCAGGGGGGTGGGATTAGGGCGAGGTGGGCGGACGTGTGCCCCCGGGTGGTGCGCGAAGGGGGGCTGGCAGGGGTCGGTAGAAGACGGGGCAACGTAACGCTATACCCTCGCGAAGTAATGAATGCAGCACGAGGCATAACTCGGGGGAGACAGAGGCCTGCTGGGAAGGCGGCGCCGTGGGGGGTAAATACGGCGCCCCGCGCGGATATTAAAACTTCCCGGGCAGGCTCAAGTCGCATCCGGCTCTCGCGATGACTCGATCGGATTGTGAGATTGAATTCGATCGTGCATTTAAGATTCCAAATGTGCCATACTTCAGTGGCATTAAATTGAAAATTTTGGTACCATAACGTCTAAGTTTACATATTGCACCACCTAGCCTAGGTGACTATGGCAGGTACAATAAGTAATACTTATACGAGTCAGAGATCATTGGGTTGGCAGGGCTTTTCGCTTCCGGATCCAATAATGGAAAAATGATGTAGAATCATGCACGGCATTTGCTGCAGGCGGTATCTCTACGCATTATTTGGCTGTGAATCGAAAACCACCTTTCTTCCTTAATGTCAATGATCCATTCCGGTACTTCCCACTCAAAGAGTTAGGGCCCGCGATTCTTCGGGCACGCAAAGCCTTACTTGGGGGTCAGGAACCGGTTCAGTAATCTAACCATAAAACATGTATATTCGAGTGGATACGCCATGTGCTAAATTTTGTAGCACTAAAAGATATTATTTATTCCTTTTGAATAGATGGGTTTGTTCATTCTCGTATAAATTAATATACGCGTATCTTAATCTGTTACCGTTTACAAGTTATTCACGCTCGTACATCCATACAATATCGGTGGAAATGCTAACAAGAAAAAAATACTAGTATTTTATGAACTGGCAGAAAAACGCCTAAAAATTAAATGAAATACATTTAAAATTTATTAAAAATATTATAAAAACATAATATACTTGCATTATAAGGTTAAAATATCTTGGAAAAATAAATTTTTGACCGCTGCCTGTTAAAAGTCATCTGAATGTTAACAGCACATCAATTAATTTCTTAACTTCAAAGCATGTCTTATTAGCTGAAAAATTGTAAATAATGTATTATTATCTATATATTCCTTCGAAGAATGAAGTACTTGTTGAGTGATTAATCTTAAATGGAAAAATGCGAACTAGAGTAATAATTTTTTTCAATTATCTGTACGACATAATTTAATACTGTTCTAGGTTTTTATAATTTTAAATAGTTGTTGTATAGTATTACCAACAATCATAGGATCTGTCAAATTTTAAAAAGGTGAACTCGGCACAAATATATACGGTATACTGTAAACATCATTAGACGCCAGAGGTAGAGGGTATTTTCCTCGGAAGGAAAACTCTCACTACATTTCATTACAATTTGCCCCCTCAATACTATAATGCATATTACCATTAGAGACAAATGGCATTCGAAAAGAGGCTAATCATCACATGTTATGATTTAGTAATGAGAATCACAAAGAATTTGCTTGTGTTGTACCTATCAATCCATAAGACTGCTCGCATCTCGTTAGAGGCGAAACAATGTTAGCAGATAATAGGGAATAATTACCAGTCGATGCGAAGAGTGTAATCATAAACAACGCCTTAAATCAATATTGGCGATGTATTAGAGGTTATTAACATTTCATTGAATACCCAATTAACATTGTGACGTTGTTTTCCGTGATGCCATCCTCAACACTGCATTAACAACACTTTTACATGCACGTGTATTTATATTTGACCGTATATATTTACTTACAATCAGTTATTAATGCCATGGAAGCTTTTGTTTAGAGATTCCTGCTGTACTGTACACTCTGCAAGGAGTATATAACAATTAATGCACACACTTATCATTTGTATTCACAGGGTTAACTAAAAGCCTTCGACGCACCCTTTTTGCCGAAAATACAGTAATAACGTGTACTACACGGAAAGAGCATATACAAATTTATACAAGGTTAAATATTTCGCAAGCCAAACTTACTCTTAGAGCATACAAATACTTTGTAAACAAATTTGTTCATTCAATATTTTAATGCCTCGTTAATAAAATAAATAGAGACGGCGAGACCCATATATTTACTGATCTATGGACATTTGCAATTGCATTGTCCTTATACGTATTTAAAATAATTATCTTAGGCATTGAACATAATCTTTATTGGCGAATAAACTGAATAAATTTTCTCATTTCGCCGTATAGGTATATTTTTATATATCGACCATTTATTTTAATACATTAAATGAAAGAGCGCGATCCGTAAAATTGTATTAAAAATCTGGATGAAATCTGACACATTTCTATTTGGCATATTAAATATTAACTAGGTAATCTGCTACTCGAAATCCAGTTAGCTAAATGAGTATTTCCACTTATAAAATTACACAACAGGTGTTGCATTTTATTCACGCTAATTTAATCCCAATTCCAAATCATATAATTCTTTACACAAAACAATGAATTTAAACAGCAATTCAAGTGCATTGTATAGTTACCATTTTAAGTTTTCTACTAATTTTTAATCTCGGGATAAGCATTTCCCTTTGTTGCTCCATGTCTATCATTTTTCATCTTATTTTTTTGAGAAGAAGCATTAATTGAGCCAATTAAATGAATACGCTCGGCTTTTAGCAATGTGATGGGCAAGTACCTGTATATCTGATGAAGATGTTGAGCTTCGACTGATTTTAAGCCTGGTCATTGCGAACGTCACAAAAACGGGGAATTTCGTCCAGTGGAGAACAAACAACACTCATGTCTCAGATAGACGTAATGTATGCACGATGTAAGCACCAACAGATGTCCTATTCCATATTTTGAAATTTCTTAAACACCTATGCATTATGTGTTTAAGATCAGTGCATTTCTCAAATCGTAAATAACTATAAACACTTCATTATTTGCAAATGATATGTTTTTAACTGTTGAATATTTTTTATTAAAAAAATTGCTCCTCCCTGCTCTTCGTTGATCTCACACAGTGTACTTCTGAGGGGTAATTACTGCCTGCTTAATTCCCTTAATTTGGCATCTTCATCGACTAACTTTTTTCAGCTTTGTCTTATTTACGTCTGGCACAGCATTCATTCAACTGGTTGTTGTTAACATCTGTTATGAATTGCTTATTTTAATTCAGCTAATACCTGGGAATGCCATAAATGACATTTTAAAAATTGTTGTTTGGTAAAAACTCTTGTGCATGAACATTTGTTTTACAATTTGGTCATAAAAATCTCTTCATCCATCTTTAATTGCACTCGCACCCTGCCACATTACATAATTAGTTATACAGGCTGTTCAGAGATAATTACCATCTAATATTTTTATGTGAAATTCAAATGAGACTTACGCCATATAATTTCACAGTGATATTTTTTTCGGCTGTTTGTCACTAGGAGATTAAACTATAAAACCAAATCACATATTCCGCATGACTTAAATCGAGTGCATAGCGTCAACGGGAGAAATCGTGATTGTCTTCTTCTCCACTGCATATAAGGACCCGAATTTTAATTGTAACTATACAGGTGGCAAGATAAAATGGGGTGACGAAAAGGATAAGGGGAGGAGAGGGGAGGGGAGTAGGCTGAAAACAGGTGGCAAGGACGATACGGAAGCGAAGTTGCCTTGCTGAACTTTCTCGTAACTCCACCTTCTTTCTACCCTTTCCTCTTACGCTACACCCTAATAGTCATTCCTTGGATTGATATGGAATATACCGCTGGCACATTAGGAGTACTTGGTGCTCACTTTAAAAATGTCGCAACTGTTGGCATTGTTAAATTGCGTGAAACGGAGCAGGTGTGATTCATTTAAAAGCAGAATGGCGAACGTTGCATTGGTATATGTACAGAATGAAAAATACTAATGTATTGTAATATTTATTGAATAATAAGTATTTACTTGTGAAATAAAAAGAATCATACCAAGGAACTACTACTCTAGACATTCTACTAATTCAACACACTTGGCGAGGAGGCATAAGTTAATTCTAGGCTCTAGTTAATCAATTCTAGTCTAGTTAATCCTAGGTAGAGTACAATGCTTTGGAAAAGGTCTACCTTCAGAAGTAAAGGAGGAGTAGGGTTTTCAAGTGAAAAATGTTTTAGTGTCTTGAAATTCAATTGAAGAGGGAGAAGGGATGACTGTTCCAGATGGCTGGGCAATTTTTGCGACAGGGTGCGGTTGCAGGGCAACGAAGTGAGAAATTAAGAGGGTACTTGTATACTGGGTATGCAAAAGATAATATTTTTTTAGGTAATCTACCGTTTAAGGTAGGTTTTTGGATGGACACAACTATCAAATAAACATTTTGTGACTCCCCACCTAGCAAACTAATCTATAACAGGTCCCTCTTCATCTCGGTGTACTTCTTTCCTCCCTTCATCCCGTCCAACATCCCTATCCTGTTCCTACCCTTACCTCGCTTGCCCAACATTCTCCCCTCTATTACCCTCTTCAACATTCCACTACCGCTCAATACGCTTTTCATCCATTTTTCCAGCCTTCATAGGATTTCTCTCAACAAACCCCTCTCCTCCCCCACCATTTCTAGTACTTCCTCATTTGTTTTCCTTTCGGTCCATTTCACCTTCTCCATTCTTCTCCACATCCACATTTCAAAAGCCTCCAGTCTACGTCTATCCTCCTGCTTCGGCGACCACGTTTCCGCGCCGTACATAGCTACACTAAATATTAGAGTTTTTACGAGTCTTCTCTTAACATCCCTACTCAACGTCCCCGTCATCAACTCCCTCCTCCTTGAGAAAGCCTCCTTGCCTAGCGCAATTCTTCTCCTTACGTCCCTACCACTTTGACCGTATTGGTCCAAAACACTTCCGAGATATGTAAACTGTTCTACCTGCTCTATTTTTTCCCCGCCTATTTTAATATTTAGCTTAGCCTTTTTCTTTCTGGAAAATCGCATAACCTTTGTTTTATTAATATTGATTCTCATCCCATATTTATCGCACTGAACCTCCAATTCACTCAGCAATGCTTGCAACCCCTTGGCTGACTGAGCAACTAATGCTTGGTCATCAGCAAACCTAACCGATTTTACGAATTCCCCTCCGACTGTCATTCCTACCTCCAGTTCTTCCCATGCCTCTTTAATCATTTCCTCTACATATACGTTGAACAGTACCGGTGACAATGGGCAACCCTGCCTTATACCTCTTCCTAACACTGCCCATCCGGACTCTCCGTTCCCCACTCGCACCTGAGCAGTCTGAGACATGTACAGGTTGCGGATCAGTCTCCTGTCCCTCCAATCCATTCCTATTTTCTGCAATACACGCATTAATTTTTCCCAATTCACTCTATCAAACGCTTTTTCGAAATCTACAGAACAGGCAAAAACGTCCTGATTGTATTCTACATTCCTCTCGATTAGTGATCTCATTACTGCAATGGCATCACGTGTACCTCTTCCTTTCCTGAACCCAAACTGATCATCCCCTAAGTAATCATTTGCCTTACTCCCTATCCTTTTGTTCATGATCCTGACAATAACTTTAGCTGCGTGGGATATCAAACTTATTGTTCTGTAATCCTTACATGATTTAGCCTTTCCCTTTTACGGAAGGAAATAGGATCTAACACCGATTTCACAAAATCTTCCGACCAGATTCCTTCCTCATAGATACTACGAATCAGTTCATATATGGCCTTCTTCCCACCTTTTCCTGACCATTTCAACATTTCTACAGGAATGTTGTCCACCCCCACAGCCTTATTTGCTTTCATCTCCTTTAATGCCCTTTCTATTTCATCGTCGAGTATGCCTGGACCTAAGCTATCTTCTTCTACGTCATGTTCCTTTTCTAGGTCTAACCTTTTCGGCCTAAGTTCTTTACCATACAGTGTTTCTATATATTCCTTCCATCTCTCTTGGATTTTTACTGGTTCAATTATTATCTTACCCCACTTATCTTTAACTGTTAGCACAGATCTTGCCTTCTTACTTCCCGATAATAACTTAACCTTGCTGTATAGAGCACCAATTTCACCCTTCTTCTGTAAACTTTCCATATCCTCGCATTGCGTTTTCCACCATTCTTCTTTTGCTTTATTTGTGGCCCTTCTCAATTTATTATTTAACTCTTTGTACTTCATTTTGCCTAACTCTGTGTTTACATTTTTCCATCTTCTCCTCTCATCCATCTTTGCAATCATCTCATCCGTTACCCATGGTTTCCTTATCCTTTTCCCGTTAACGGTTCCTATAGTGTCTTTAGCGGCTTCTGATATCCCTTTCTTGATACATTTCCTTTTTTTTCGATAGTACTTAGTTCTTTACCGTCATACATCATTTTCTCTACAGCCTGCTGATACTCCTTCCTCGTTAATCCATTTAATGCTTCTAAATTCCATTTCCTAACCCGCCGCCCTTGCCTTATCTTCTTGAAACGAACGTTACATTTCATAACAACTAAATTGTGTTCAGAGTCTGCATCCGCTCCTGGGAAACTGTATGAAATTATCACACTGTTCCTAAACCTGTGCCTAACCATAATATAATCTAACTGATACCTTTCTGAGTCACCTGGCATTTTCCATGTATACCTACGCCTTTTGTGGTGTCTAAACCATGTGTTGTTGATGACTAACCCCTGTCTCCTGCAGAATTCAATTGCTGTTTCCCCCGCGTTCATTCCTCGTACCTAACCCATAGTCCCCCACCTCACCACCATCTCTTCCTTCGCCTACCGTCGCATTCCAATCCCCCATCACTATCAAATGTTTTCCTGCAGGAACACTCGCGATGATATCCTCTAACTCATCGTACATCCTATCGACTTCTTCCTCCTTGTGGTTGCTCGTTGGCATGTATACCTGAACAATGACCAAGTTCGTCGGCTCTGCTTTAATCTCTAGGAGTAAAATTCTATCAGTTGCTTGCTCTATGTTGACTACGCTTCTTCCTACCCCTTTATTTAAAATTACGGCAACCCCTCGTTAGCTCTCGTCCCCGCCGCTGTATATCACTCTATAATTGTCACTCCCATGCACTACATGCCCTCCCATGGACTACAACCTTGTCGTGGTGGAAGGGCTTGTGTGTTCCAATGACCCCTAGAGCTGTGCTGGCGGGAGTAATAATAATTACTCCTGGAAGGGTCACCCATGCCAGATAGGTCGAAGGTTAGGAACCAGACAAAAGGTAGTCCATGTAGCGTCTGTTCCTCAGTGAGGCGGCTGCAAAGGCGTGTGACCCCAGTGGGGTGGCCATTAAGTGATGGTGTCATGTTAAAAACACTATTGAGGAAGGCAACGGGAAACCACCTCAATTACAATTCCCAAGAATGAAATGACATATATATATATATATATATATATATATATATGTATATATATATGTATATATATTTATATATTCAACTATAAAACTTTAAATATATAATTTTTTGATTACTTGCTGTGCATTGGAAAACGTGTGGTGAAACTGTTTAGGGGGAGGCACGTTAGTCTAGCATGTAGGGCGCTGGGTTATACCAGAGGGCCTACATTTGATTTCCGTGGACGCCTCTAGGCACGCTCAGCTCCACCTAAGTTGTATGATTTTTCACATACCAGATCTTCCTGGGAAATAATAAGTGGCACAAAGCACACATGGAACTGGCCCCCCTTGCCTTGATAGGTGCGTTTGGCTCAGAATTGGGTGAGCTCTATCCTCACCAATCAAATCGATCTTCGGATAGATAACTCTGGGTGAGGTATCATTGAAATAAAAAATATCGTTTAAGAGCAGAACAATACCAGAGGAGCAAAATAAAAGAGGAGGTTTGTGACTTCAACCGGCAACTGTACATATAAAGAAGATGCATAAAGAAGTATACTATTTTAATTCACTTGTCATGTGAAAGTGAGAAAATTATTCTAAATATTACCTATTATATTACCGGGAAAGTAATTTTAAGTCAGTGCTGTGGAAATTTGAAGTATTATTTAGATATTCTTGTTTAATTTGACCAAGAAATGCCACGAATATGGACGAGTATAAGGAATCATGGAAAGTGAAAAAGTTAACAGAGAATATTTCTCGAATTTATTTAACCTGATACTAACAATAATTAATTCAGATCCTTAGTATCACCTTATCTGCGTGCTAAATCAAAGTTATTGTTCTTTAGTCCACACATATGGCTTGCTCTTCTTTGAAGCAGGCGCTAATACTCAACTGAAGAAACCTTCCGGCCCAATTCCTCAAACTTAAATGGAACAGATTAGTTAATGAAACTCTTTTTACCACGTTTTCCTAGTGCTTTTAGCAGTTTCGGAATGTTGTCTACTCCTACGGTCTCATATGATTTCAATTCCCTTAATGCTCTTTATATCTAACCATTGAGTAAGTCTGAACCTAATACATCCTTATCAACACCATATTTTCGTTCACGTGTAAGCTTTCAATATCCTAGCTTACGTCTAAGGTTATATTTGTTAGTTCTAGTAGGCATAGTGTACTTACCACATAGTTCCTCCATAAATTACGTCTTTCTCCCTTAATTTTTTCCTGGTACAATAAATAATTTTTCCGACTTACAGGTATCTTTGATTACCCGTATTTTTGATTGTTTGCACAGATTTTTAATGGCAACAGTAGAAGTAGATTTTTTAATATTAAACTTTCGCTTTGAAATGATTTTGTTGGATGACAACCGAGATCCGGACCGTTGGGTTGAGACCCTTAGTTGTCAGGTATTATTTTAATAAGTTTTACATCATCGGTTAATGTGCCAATAAGTGAGGAAGTTTCCCGTAGACCTTTTCTATAGTGTTTTAACGAGATATCTCCACTAAAGTGGCCGCCCTAATGGGGTTAGATGCAGCTGCCTCACTGAGCAACAGACACTGCACGAACTGTCTTTCGTCTGGATCCTGCAATTATTATTGTTCCCGCCAGCACAAATCTAGGGGTCATCAGAAAGCAGAAAGACCCTTTCATTACGTCAAGGTTATAGACCATGGCGAGGATAAGTATGTGGTATAGTGTTATATTTAAAATCATAAATATACGATATAAAAATTTGAAAAAGATAAATTACGATATGTGGAGGTGCACTTCAAACATTTAATTCCTAGGAAAAATAAAAAAATAAACTAATTTCCTAGAGTTTTTGTTCCTTCGATAAAAAATATATCATAATGATACTCCATGTTTTGCTTTTACGGACGTTAGAACTTCACCTTAACCAATGAGAATAGATGTAAAAATTTAATGTCCTGTGAATAGCATATTGAAATTAAACAAGTAACTTAGTATTCCATACACGCTATATTTAAAACACGGCCTACGTTTTGACGTTGGACGTCATCATCAAGTTTTCATCACACTTGATTATGACTTCAGACGCTGAAATCTAGGTAGTGTTTTGAATGAAGTGCGTGTGGAATAACTAAGTTACTTGTTTCATTTCACTATGTTGCGTAAATTCCATAAAGTTACTCCTGAGACAACAAATTTCTGTAAATCAGTAGTAAGTTGGAGTTTAGTAAAATAATGAGTGAGCAGTTGAGGATTTGTATCGCCAAAAAAATATTTTCTGCAAAGAAAATGAAATTAACACTATGGCAATCAAAACTGCACCATAAAGTTACTTTTCTTATGCATAATAAGACTATGCACTTGGAAAAGCTATGTTTTATCTCTAGGAAGAAGGGATGTATTTTGACTTATAAAAGTATCTAAATTATCATTTAATGGCTCAAATCTGTGCATTTGCTATTTAAGTTTAATTATTATGGAAAAAGATTTGAGGCTAAATGAGAATTAATTAAGTAGATAAAAAGATATGTATGGAATCAAAATGTTTGAAATTATAAGAGAAAATGAATGCATCTTTTTCAAAATAGTGATCAACGTGTCCAGACGCATGCATAAATGGAGTCCGCGCGCTCTTTGAATTCACCTTTGGCATTTATTCAATGGGAGATAAAAAAATATAAGAGTCCTTATAAGAGCAGTGCGAATTACTAATTTGAAAACAAGAGCAATTTCATATCTATATGAGAACATTTTTTTAGAGTTCTCAAATCTCTCTCAGAGCCGTCAAAAAGTGCTGGATGGAGAGAATGGATACTCGATCGAAAAAGAATATCCTCGGGGGTACGATACTTCTCACGGAGAGATTGATTTCAAAAGCAGTGTGAGAACAGGGTCACGATTTAAAAAAATAAGAATGATACATGGGCAAGCAAGAATGGGAATATATTTAGTGGGCCGATCGATCATTCCACGCTTTTCTGAATGTAAATGGTATAATCGGTTAGACCGATATTGATTTAGTTCTAAGTTTAGCGAAACGTGATCTTTAAAGCTGATTTGTCGTTTTGATGTTCATTGAGAACACTCAACGTCATGTCAACGAGACTTTATCCGCGGTAAATACCGCTGAGTCCAGTCGAATTCATTACGATTGTGTCCGATAAGATTTACCTCCAGACCATATACCGCAAAAAATAAAGAATATGGCTCCTAAATCAATCACTGAAAGGGTCGGCGAACTAATTATTTTTAATGAAAACATAATAAAATGATTGCATTGGGAAATATAAGCTTTCTGGAATAAACAGGAATAGGATGAATGGAAATTTCTTTCGATTGGCTGTTTTTTAATTTGGTATATTTGATGCTTTAATACGTGGGGGTACCTTTTGAATATTAATTTGCTCAATATGTATATTTTGTTGAAAATTTCAGCAATTGATGTGATTTTTTTGTTTCAGGGAGCCGTTGATTGAAGTGACTCAGAGTGGAGAAGAAAGAGGCTCACAATCACCCAAATGAGCATGAATGAGACTGATCATAGCTATTGCAAAGAATGGAAAATTATTCACGAAGAAATGCATGTGATGAAGGTATCATCATGCTGGGTTCCACGATTACAGACTCCTTTTCAGAAACAAATACGGCGTGACAGGCTATCGAAGTGATGTGGCTTTGAAATTGTGCCACATCCGCCCTATTCTCCCGATTTTTCCCCAAGCGACTTTTCCTTATTCCCAGAACTAAAAAAATATTGCAAGGTTGGTGATTTGAACACACAAATGACATAATTCAAGAGATGAAACAATTTTTTGTGACGTTATTTGCCGAGTTCAAGAATGATGGTCTTCGGAAGGTCAAGAAACGCTGGGAGAAATGTGGAACTCTGCATAGTGACAATGCAGAGAAGTCTTAAGAGCAACATATGAAAATAGAATATTTCCGTTAAAAATCATCTCCGAGACAATACTTTGCTCTCAATGTAAATGGGAGAATGCAATGGACCAAAGACACACCTTTTCTGGAAACCAATGACTACCCTCACAAATTCGTAACTAATTCCATCTTCCACTCCCCCTTTTTCTGCTCCATCATTTTGGGATTATCTGGAACCAAATTCACTTATTTGACCGCCATTCCACATAGTTGAAGTTTTAGTATTAGCTTTTTTAGAGGCTGGGAGAGTTATTCAGTTAGGAAACGCGCTCGTCTTTTAACCCAAAGTTCAACGATTCGAGTCCATTCACGGCCATGTGTATTGTAAACCTTGACTGTTCGTCCATTGGTATATTTGAAGACCAGTTAGTGGTTGCTAATCAGGACCTCGAAAACAATGGGGCATCAGATACTTCCGAAGATAATAATTAGTTTTAAGATGTTTGAAATTTAAGTATACACATGAATAGTACGCTGTTTTTAACCCCTTCTTTATTCGTGGGTGTTTTCCTGCGTAGGGTTTTACTATTTGAACGATGCCATGCTCTCCTTAGCTTTTCCTGCAAACCTCATTCTTTGCTTAGACTTTCGTTATTTTATTGTTCCCTTTCTTGACTCTTACTTGCTTTGAGTAGGTGTGTACGTGTATCCTTAATTTATATATCTATATGGATGCATATATATATATAAATATATATAAATAAATAAATAAATAAATAAATAAATAAATAAATATATATATATATATATATATATATATATATATATGTATATATATGTATATATATGTATATATATATATATTTATAAAACTTAGACAGTAACACACACTGCACGAGAACACATAAAAAGAACACTCACAATAATATATTGATAATTTCGACGGAATCGAGCTCCGTCTACTTCAGAAGATATGACTGAGCTCGGTCATATCTTATCTTCCGAAGAAGACGGAGCTCGAGTCCGTCGAAATTATCAAGATATTATTGTGAGTGTTCTTTTTATGTGTTCTCGTGCTGTGTGTTACTGTATAAGTTTTTTATTCAACACTTCCGTGTTACTTTGAATAAATCATATATATATATATATATATATATATATATATATATATATATATATATATATATATATATATATATATATATGATTTATGTGTATGTGTATGCATGTAATTATAAATCTTAGGGCTTATATAACATGCATACGACGATGGGTTAAAAGAATGAATCGACCATTTGGTCTCAGTTTCGCCCAAATAAAGGCTATCTATCTATCTGTATGGATTTTATTCTCTCATTCTAAGCTGTAATGATTAGATGAGAAATAAATATTTAGTGCGTGAACAAAAAAGTTCTGCTTCACACACGCCTTAGTACTTAAACACTTGGTCACGCAAACTCTCACTTTTGGCCCGCAATCATTGCAGCACCGAAGTTGGAATTTATATTCTAGTCACTTACTAGCCCTTAATCACCTCATTTATCTCGAGAAAACTTGTAGTGGCAAGT
Source organism: Hetaerina titia (assembly GCA_037158775.1). Taxonomy (NCBI): domain Eukaryota; kingdom Metazoa; phylum Arthropoda; class Insecta; order Odonata; family Calopterygidae; genus Hetaerina; species Hetaerina titia. The sequence continues at coordinate 11,800,128 of CM073775.1, forward strand.
GCAACAGTCCAAACGCCGCTCGTGGTACGACGTAGGCAAGGAGTTTATTAGTCAGTTACTATGTTTATTATATTAGTTTAGAATAAATAGTTTTGTTAATTTATATCTTAAGCCAGACCAACACTTCCGTCTATGGTAAGGTTAATCTTATTAAGACATAAGGAATTTAATTAATTAGCAACGTACTGTACATACTACTAACGGTTATGGATGGTTTTATCAATCACTGATGAATTATTCGATCGCTTGCATCTGTATCGTGTGTATAAGAGCCATATTTCACGATGAGAAAATAACTCTGGGATAAATTTGTTATACGACGGAAAGTTTATATGTCAAAAATTCATTTGGGAATATCATTGTCAACCATATCAGCTGGTAGAGCCATTGGTTAAGTTTATGTCGACAGAATTAGCTGCCAGACGAAAGAGGAGGAGGATGGACGGATATAAAGAGAGAGAGAGAGGCTTGAAGAAGTCCCAATTGAAAAAAAGGTAGGAAGTGAACTATTTCGCAAAAACTATTCAGAGTGTAATGGCGAATAGTGCAGACCACAGACTATGCTTACTTATGGATAATATCAAAGACATTGTAACTTAGACACTCCCATAGCAAAAACTGATAGGAAAATATAACAAACAATGTAACTGCTTTAAATTAAAACATTAGAAGAATATTTTGAAGTACATCATGAAAAAGTGAGACAAGAGAACTATTTCGTTAACCATAAGGGTAAAAGGTAAAGCGGACAGTTTAATGGAGCGGACGATTGGAGTGGATAATTATTCTCATGAGGCTAACTTCTATAGAAGTACTGTTATATGCAGGCGAAGGTGTCTCTTACTTCTAATGATCATTCTCTGCGTCCGATTACTCTTGTATTGTATTTGCCTCGTCTGTGCTATTTTGTTTGCCTCAGCCTTCTGCTATGGCGAATCACCCGACTTTATCAGGTCGTTTGGGTAGACCGCGGGAAATTTCCCCGATTCCGCATCTCCTAACAAAATAATCTTACATTTCGAGGGATTCTAAGTTCGGATGTCTCAAAGTATACGAAGCGCCAAGATCTTTTACTCGAAATATACGGTACCATCTTGAGTTGAAAACCTGAACTCTCTTCCTCTCCGCAGTCGGAAACTACGCCACGTCCACACACAAAGACAAAAGACTCCTCGTGCCGAAAATAAACGCTGGAAATACATGCATGGAGGAAACACGCAGGATCCACTGGCACCTGGACAGGGTTTGAGGGAGGGGGAGCGAGATAACGAGGAGAAGTAATAAAGCGAATAAAAGCTAGGTGTGGCGAGAGAATAATTTGTGCGTGGGCGGGAAGGGGTAAGGAGGGAGGGGAATGTGTTGGGTGGGTGGGGGAGGGTTGACGAGGTAAGTGGATCAAGTGGTGGGGGGGGGGAGACTGTGGGGGATATTGTGGGGAGGAAGAGGAGGGGAGTAGGGTTGGTTGGCGGGGGCAGGTTTCTCGAGAAAATGAAAGCCATTGGTTGGATGAGGTTTCGGCGGAAGCAATAGATGCGTGCTTGGGAACAAGGGCTCGCGGAGAAGTGGTTTGGGAACAGCGCCGCGATAACGAATGAAGAGAAGAGCAGGGGGGTATGGGAAGGACGCAGGCGAGAAGGAGAGGGAGGGGGGAGTTTGGGCTGGCTGGTTGGTTTATGGCGCAAGGTATGCCGGGATCGATAAGGCTAAGGTGAAGGAAGAGCACGGGGTATCGGTAAAGAATACTCTCGCTGCGGTTTTAGGTGGAGGTTATGAGGACGGCGGACGTGAGGGAGAGAACCGAGATATCCCCAGGCCTCGGGCGGAACCAAGGCATGAAATTCGCCATCACACGAGCCCCGCGGGTTTAGCTCCAGAAAGAAAAATGCGATTATAGTTCTACGCGTAATCAAATCTAATAAATCTAGGAATTTATTACGTCGAATCCAGAACTCGTGACTCCGTGCGAACCGGAATCCCTCAAAAGTTTTGACTGGATACTTATGGTACCGGCTTAGTTTTCAAACAGTCCCCGATGCCATCTTATCAAAGAATTGGAATATGGGAAATTTAGAGTAAAATATCTCAGATATCGAGTTGAGAAATAGTTGTGAAATATGGATACTCCTCGGATGTAACCGCATATCAATTGGCCTTGAATTAAAAAAAAATATTACAGAATATATCTCATTAGTTTAGTTTAACTTAGGGACATTCATGTGTGTTAAATATGTTCCGTCCTGAAGAGAGCAATGCGTGTATCAGGGACTAGACATTAAATTGCATAGGTTGTTTCCAATTGGACAAATGGAGAAAAAATAAAATAAAAAGTTTGATACATTCGTAATAGAAATTTGAAAAAAAATCTGTTTACTTAAATCTGTCCTATGGATGCCTTCGGCGGGAATTTAAAATCACGCATTTTTTGAATCTAAATTTTGATAAACTCCAAAGTGTTGCTATAAAGTTAAACAATTGATAGCAAATGGCGTCTTTACAATTGTTACTTATGCAATGTTATTTTTACCTCGTTTAAGTGATTGCAGGTAATTTTACATTGAAATTTTCAGAGAATCTTGTTAACCTAACTACTATGAAGTAATCGCGGCTGAAGTAAGCAAAATCAAACGGAGATGAAGAATCTAATATTTTGTCAAATGAGATCACATTTAATTAGTTATTAATTTATTGGTGTTTGTTCCGCAACTTAGGACGAAATATAATTCACATAAGTAGGTTCCTTGGGAATGACATAATATTGACTACTCTTCACGCATTATGAAGCTTGAATGCACGTGGATAAATGAGTACAAAACGCCTGAATAACTTCAATTAAGATTTATCTTCAAAGAAGTTTTAGGGGAAGCGACCAACAACTGAGGTCATTTGCGCTATTAGGGAGGGAGAGGAAAGGATGAAAGGTGGAGAGAAACCCGGCGTTGGAATTAGCCTAATCTTAGCGAAAAGCACCAAGGGTCCGCAGCTTAGCGTCCCATCCGACGGACAGCGTACTCACTCAAAGTGCTCTCCACAAAAAACCTCAAGTAGGGATCGGGATACTTCTGAAAAATACCTTCCGCCTCTGGGATTCGAACCCGAGCTCTCTGATTTATTCAATATAAAGGCTTAATTTGTAGGGAAGTATGGTGAGAGTAGGGGTGTTCCCAAAACCTTAATTTCCTCGCGATTAACCGCTTTCTAATTCTGAGAAAATGAAATATAAATACCTTTGTTTTTTACAATACCTACATTTACATAAAAGCTGTATCAAAGCTTTAAATTTATTGTTTAATATGACACCATATAATAATTTTGTTTCAAAATATTGTGTTAGTGTGATATACCAACCTCTTTTTGACAATCTCAAAATAATTGCTAATGTTCAGCATTATTACCGTCAGCAGCCGTTGTGGCTGGCAAATGAAATAGACATTGAAAGATAACATTAAATGCCATATAAATTGAAAATAAGAAATTTAAATGATATTTTCCTGTTTTCAAACAGCTAATGAAATATAAAGATTGGTCTTCATTTCATACTTTCTCTTTCACTGAGAGGGAACCTAATAGTTCGGATCGATGGATAGGTTTCACATACAAGTAGATGCTCTTTATTCATCAATATAAAAATTGAAGTCTCTTGAACACATCTAATACTTTGTTTATTATCAAGCTTACATGTTCCTTTCATGTATTTTCTCTATATAATTCCATTTTTTAAATAACCTCCTAAGTTAATACTCATTCCAAACTCTGCTTACAAAACGTCTTCAACCTATGTATCCCCCGATATGGTTTGTATAGTAGATAATGACACGATGCTCTGTTACAGCATTCCTAGTGTATTCATTTCATCTCTTCCTTCGTAAAATTTCATTCGAGATTTTCCTTATTTAACGTCCATTTCCATTATTCAATCAGTTTTTAAGAGAATTAAACCTACCCTTTTCACTCATTATTTATTTAACAAATGAAACTCATTTTTAAAAATTTCATCGGGCTTAAAGAAACATTTTCTCTTAGCGATGTAACTTTACAGCGTTCTTCTTAAAATTGGAACTCTATTCCATGATCATAAATATTGCTATTCAACGTCAAATGTACAGGGTAGGTTGAACGAACTCAAGACTACGTAACAGTTTGCTTTTTCCCCAACAGATGGTGTGTGGTGAACGGAGTTTATGATTGCTGAATATAAGGATGGAAATTAAATTAGAATTTTCTTTACTGCATGAAAAGGCACTTCAACGTTTTGATGCATTACTTTAAAAAAATAAATCCATTATAAATGGCTATTCCTGAAATCGACATATTTTCATCAGACATTGACTTTGAAATGCTTGTGATCGACTGAGCCATTGTAGTAGAAATTCTTCCCTTTTCACCTTTCTATTCGCATTGACTCTTAACACTTACACAAGGAGCAGGCAAAAGGAAAACAGTTGGATTTTAAGAAGACAAATACTCCACGTTAAATATTCATTTCAATCAAGATAAACTTGGTATACATTCAAAATAAAACCATTAGCCCAAGAATCGTGTTTACCGTCTGAAAAACAAGATGAATATTGGACTTATCAAGATACCTCCGTACAGAAGAATGGAAGTGATAATAATTTTGTGAATAAGAGCTATAGGTTGGAGTATTTGTTTAAAGAAGTAGGATTTTGGATTGAAAGAGACTTTAATCTATAGTTCATTAAATCATCCACAGAAATAAACATTATGAACATGCACGGTTCCATTGGAGCATTTTCCTTTTTCATACGAGAGAGAAAGATGACGGATGAATTATAATTCATCCGTCGACGATAATTATCGTCTAGTGTTAATAGGGAGATCAGTTTGGCATATTTTCACCTCGTTTTGGCTCTCCCGAATCTCGCTGGAGGGATAAAAATTATCTACATACTTGCATCCATCAGTTGCGTACTATATTTATGCTGACAGGAGTAAAGTACTTCTCGGAAGAACGAAAGCACCAGCCGGATGGAGCCAATAGAGAGAGGCACCGTTAGGGTACGCTATAAAAGGACACGCTTAAAAGGGTGTCAGCGGTGAACTTCTAAATGCGTAGAAGAGTATAATTATAGGTAATATACCGGTTAAGGTAGGTTTTTGATGAGCACAACTACCAAATAATTGTCTCTCCTAACAAAACAACCCAGCATCCTGCTTTACAGCCAGCCCTCTTCAACTCCGTATACTTCCTTCTTCTTTTCATTCCGACCAACATCTCTATCCTATTCCTACCCCTTCCTCGTCTGCCTAACATTCTCCTCTCTATCACAGTCTTCAGCATTGCTACTGCCAATCACTTTGGATCCATCTTTTTGCCCCTTTTTTGATTTCTCCCAACAATCCCCTCTCCTCCCCCACCATTTCTAGTACTTCCTCATTTGTTTCCTTTCGGTCCATTTCACCTTCTCCATTCTTCTCCACACTCACATTTCAAAAGCCTCCAATCTACGTCTATCCTCCTACTTCAGTGACCACGTCTCCGCACAGTACATAATTACGCTCCATAACAAAGTTTTAACGAGCTTTTTCTTAACATTTTTACTCATCGTCCCAGTCATCAGTTCCCTGCTTCTTGTGAAAGCCTCTTCACCTAACGCAATTCTTCTCAAAACATTCCAATTACTTTGATCATTTTGGTCCACAACACTTAAGAGATAAGTAAACTGTTATCCCTGCTCTAGTTTCTGCCCTCCTCTTCCAATATTTAGACTGGCCTTCTTCTTTCTGGAATATCACATATTTTTTTAAAAGTTTTATTTATAGTGATTCTCATCCCATATCTATCGCACTGAATTTCCAATTCACTTACAACCCCTTGACTGACTGACAAACTAGAGCATGGTCATCAGGAAAGCTATTTTATTTTACGAATTCCCCGCCAAATTTCATTCCTATCTCCAGCTCTTCCCATGCCTCTTTCATCATTATCTCAACATATACGTTGAGCAGCACAGGTGAGATATGGAGAGATAGCGAATTCTCTATCGCCCATTGATATCTTTACTCTCAATGTCCTAAGAATTGTACTGAACTCGATTGCTGATTAACTAAAAATAACAATTTGAACAGTAGACAAGGGGTTTCCAAAATCGGGTGAAGGAGCTCACTGCTCAGACGGCTGGAATACAAGAGCCTTCAATCACGTGTACTTAAAAAAGTAAACTTTTCTCATGGCAGCAAAATGAGTTAGAATATATTCAATCCCTAATTTAATCTAAACCTTATTCTGCTTTTATATTCACGACTTTAAAATGAAAACGGGGAAAAAATGTTCAATTTATAACTTCATTCACATTTTTACAACAAAACTAAAACAGTTTATGATGTTTCTCAACTAGTAGTAAATGCTAAAATACATAAAAAATACTACAGTACGGTATGATCCCTATGACAAACTATAAAAGTAGCTTTTAGTGAAATATTAAAATGGTCGAAAAAATCAACTTTAATTCCATGGTTACATTTGTTGTTATGTCTGTAGTTGCAAGTAAACCTTCTATTCAGTTCAATACTTTTGGAGGAAATGAATTGCGACTCCAAAGCTCTGAAGCTGGAGAAATACATTCGAAGAAATTCCGTGTCCATTCAAATGATCGCAGGACAGCTGAGATGTAACGTTAATGAAGAAACTTTGACCATAACCACGCGAAAAGTAAATCTCCCTTGCTGAACGAATGAATTGATTCCGAAGATAAAGTAGGCAGTTATATAAAAAAATGACAGAGCGAGAACCAAAACTCAGTTTCATCATTTCCGTAATCACTGCGCAGCATGGAGCATGCAAAATAACATCTCAAACATTTCCGATGCAACCTTGGAGATAAGCCTCGACTCCCGTTATTCGAATTTTGTTTTTATCCACCAACTCACCCCCCAATTCCCTCCCTTTCCACCCCTTGTTTTCCCAACCTCCGGCCCCAGAACCTCAGTAATTGCTGTATCCCCTTCTCTTTTGATTACTCCGGCGCATCTGAGGCCCGAAGGGGCTGAGGGCTGGGAGTTGAGGGGGGGAAATCGAAATGGAGGGGGACACAAGGGGCCCCGGAGGCAGCAAGGGGTGAGGGAAGGGAGGGATGGAAACAGACCGACTATCAGGGGAATAAATCGAAACTATTTCTGCCGAGTCAAAGTCGATCGAGAATCGCACGAGAAGTTTTCTAATTTGACTACCGATCGGGATGCGAGCTTTTAAAAGCTGCCAGGTGGGAGGCTTGTTTGACGGGAGAGAGGGGGTGGGGTGAGACGTGCGTGGGAGGCACTGGGGGATGACGTGTGCGGAGGAAGGTGGTCGTGTGTTTATGCATGAATATGAAGAGGGCTAGAGTTCGTATCGGTGGAACCTGAGATCCAGGAAGGGTTTCTTCTTTTTAATTGCTCGTATATACTCATACTTCGCGTGGAATAAAGAAACAGGTAGTCATTGCATAAAATCTGGGTGAAGCAGGGAGAGATGAGAAGAGAAGGTAAGCATTGACGCGGGGAAGACGGGACACCTCAAAATGTGGTTTCGTTTATGGAATCTCAGCGACGCATATCATTCGATATGATACGGTTGCGTTTGTGTATTTTCACATAACTTTTCTTTTATTTATTTGTGATTCTCTCCTCTACAAACAAGCCATTGACTAATATAATTGATTCTACTTTTATTTTTTAACTAACGAGCTGTATTGGAGGGCAATCAATTTTTCCAGGACACCTTATCGTTGACATCATTCCCAAAAAGAGCTTGATTTCCCGCTATTGTAAGTGAGCCACACTTACAGCACTAAATTAAAATTAAGTCGACATATTTCAAAAGGGAATATAGATTCAAATACTTAGGCATGTAAAATTACTTAATATTAGCGGAGGATATTACTAACAGTTGTTGTAGAGTTGAGCTTAGTATTACATTTGCAAAGTAATACAAGTCCTATCCAGAAGGTATCGTACGTTTGCGTGTAGCGAGCGAATTAGGGGTCAAAGTGGAAAGTTTGCTGTATTGACACACACAGACACACTAGGGCAGTACACCTCGAGCTTCAGTGTTTGATAGGCGTCGCTGCTTGTCGTTTGTTTAGAGTAGCGAATCAAAATGAGCAAAACAATGGGCAATCCCGCCAGGTGTAATGTTCGTTTAGCTTTAAGGCTTTTACTGGCCATAAACTTCAAAACTGCTGATATTCATCTGTGTGCTGTGCACCGACTAAGTATTGAGTGACAGTGTTGTACATCAGTGGTGTTGATAGATTAAGAGTGAACGGATAGATGTCCATGATGTTCAAGTATTGGCCAGTTCATCTGTTACAAGGGTAGGTCGACCACTGCGGTTCTCGTCTTGAACATTAGTATTGCATAAAAAGAGACGTGTCAGGCGTGATATGGTGAAATATCATGATTAATTTAAATTGGCAATTTTCCACAAATTAAATTGTTTTTTAAAACCAGAAGATGATGTAGTTACATAGAAACCGGTCGTATTAAAAATTTTATTTTGTGGAAAATTGCCAATTTTAATTAATTAGTATTGTAGCCATTTTTAAACTGAATGCAAAACTGCCTCACTTCACAAAGTTGCCTATGCATTTCAATTGACTTGTGGTTTTTTCTACGACGGCAGGCCCGTCGTAGAAAGTGTCGATAAAATCAGAGAAATAATCGAGGTTGACCGTAGTCGTAGCATTGCCCAAGAGCTAAAGATCGACCATAAAACAGTTTAAAACCATTTGCGCAAAGCTGGATTCGAAAAGATGCTCGATGTTTGGGTGCCACATCAATGAACACCAAGAAACATGATGGATCGAACTTCCATCTGCCAAGCCTTGGCCAAACGGAATGAACTCAACCCATTTCTTAAACGGGTAGTGACTGGGGATGAGAAATGGGTCACATACGACAATACCGTGCGAAAACTATCGTGGTCAAAGCGTAGTGAAGCAGCTCAAACGGTGGCCAAACCAGGACTAACGGCAGGAAGGTTCTAGTGTATTTGGTGGGACTTTAAGGGAATCATTTATAATGAGTTATTTCCGTTTGGGGAAACACTAAATTCAGATCTCTACTGCCAATAACTGGATCGTTTGAATCTAGCAATTGACCAGGAACGGCGAGCGTTGGCCAACAGAGGAGTTTTTGTGTTTCATAAGGACAACGCAAGGCCACAAACGTATGTAGTGGCACGCCAGAAACTCCGGGAGCTTGGCTGGGAGATTTTAATGCATCCATCATATAGTCCGGACCTGGTACCAAGCAATTACCACCTTTTTCTTGCATTGCAAAACTTCCTGAGTCATAAGAAATTGCGATCAGGAGAAAATTGTGAAAGTAGATTAATATAGTTTTTCACCAATAACAACCAAGACTTTTATGAGAGAGGCATTATAAAGCTGCCTTTAAAATGGCAACCAAACCGGATAAATACAACGCTATTAGGAGGAGCACGGCTTCGGAGATCACCACTAATAAACAGGTGATGTGTACAAGGGTTGTCTGAAAAGTTTCCGACCTAACAAAGATACAAGACATTTTTTCTGATATTTTCTGGGGTCGGAAACTATTCAGACCACCCACCTATGTAAATACCCGAAAAAGCATACAAAGGAAGTATGCTGCCAGTATATGGGAAAAATTGGGTTTTGTGAAAAGAGTGCTAGGTAAATGCGATGAAAAAGTGAAAGAACGATGTTTCCTTGCCTTGGTCAGGCCCCACCTACAGTATGCTGCCAGTATATGGGATCCTCATAATATTAATTTGATTTCGGAATTAGATCGAGTTCAGCGGAGGGGGGCTAGATTTGTCAAACATTGTTATGACCAACTCAGTAGCGTATCCACTTTGCTAGACAATTTAGGATGGGATTCTCTTACACATCGGCGTTTACAATATATATTAAACTTATTAAAAACATTTAAAAATGGGCCCTTTTCCGATGACATCAAGGATATAATACGAACCCCAACGTATTACGGTCGAAGGGATCACGAATATAAGACTAGAGAGATAGACTGCATAACTGACAGGTTTAAAATATAATTTTTTCCAAGAACGATAAGTGACCAGAATGCTTGTAGCCGAAATTCCCCAGGACATAGTTCATTACAATAAGTATTAACGTACAGGTTAGGGACTGCGCGAGGATATGTATACATGTGTGTATGTATGTATATGTATATTTTAATATATGTATATATATATGTGTGTGCGTGCATATATATATATGAATATGTATATATGTATCTATTTTTTCTTACAGGTTCCCCCCACCTTTTCTCACCTAACGCCCAACCCCCTCAACCCTTACCCTTCCCTCATGGTGCTACACCCCCTGCCACACACCTTTTTGGTGGCACGCAGGGTATTTATGTAGATGTAGATGATGATGAGAGATTATCTGTCGTGTCGCCTAATATATTGTGTGTTTAATGGAGTCTGTTTGTTTGCATGGTATCTTACTCGGACGTACAAGCCGAATTTTTCATTCCGGAGGCCCAAGTACAGAGGATAAATGTTACCACACGCACTTGGAAAAGGATAGACGTCGCAGAAGGGGAAAAGGTTTATTTGGTCTGAAAAGGATATTATCTAAGAAAAGTAGGGTAAGGGGTATAAATATAAATTGAAGTAAGCCGTAGGTGGAATAAAATAAAAACACCTTCTAAAAATGCGAGAGAAGAAAATAAAATGAAAGGAGAGAGAAAATGTTTTTTGAAAGAAAGAAAAAATGCAATGCGCAACCGTCGTCGGGGACGGGATGTGGGAAGGGGTACGGAAGCGATTTGCAATACAAATGAAAAGAAATAAAAGAGAAGCGGAAATGAGAGTGAGAGGGAAGTATTTGAACGAGAGGAAGTTGTCCAACACTCGAAATTTCGCTTTTCATCAAATGGAGGGAAGTAAGGGTAACAGTTTTGAGCCAGAAAACACAGTTAAAGACGGGAAAATCCATGGAATGGGGGAGAATGTTCAAAGAAAATGGACTGTGGGGGTGAATTATTTAGATATTAGAAGCATTTACCGGCAACTGAGACTTTTTGACAGTTCTTCTTTTGAGAGGACGCCAGATAAGATATACAATGCTTTAATATAGTGCCTGAAGTTGTGAAGGTCAGAAACCTGGCCTCTGACAAAAATTAATGACGGCAGATTTCAGCCGTTTCTGTTGAGAAAATTTAAAAGTGTGGAAAAATAGCATAATGTTAAAAATCTAAGAGAGAAAAAGGAATCAATAAATATTAGATGAAATGAAAGAAGAGAAAATGATGGTAATTTAACTCAAAGAGGACTGAAAAGGTGGCTAGATTGGACTATGTTAGGTGATGGGATGCTGAAATCTGCGAAAAACTTGTAAATATTGGGGAAGTGGGAGAAAGTAAAGTGAGAAAGTATTCGGCTTTATGGCCACATGAAGAGGCCATAAAGGTCATAAGATAAAAGAAAAATAAATAAAAAGATAATTCAACGAAAAGCGTATTGATGCGCTCAACATTACTAACTTCTCCGACGGTTAATGACCCAATGCCGCTTTTCGCCCTTGCTGTGGTTTCCAGGATAGTATGTGAATTCAAATTTATATCAGAACTTTAAGAGTCATGAGAATTATTGAGCAGCATACGGGAAGGAGTCCTCCTCCAATTGTTAGAATGTATCTATGACAATAATTCCCTCCCAATCCAACTCTTCTGCCCCTTTTATGTAGACAATTTTAAGCCAATAAATCGCAGATCAGTTTCAATTCTCAACAACCGCAGTAACAAGATGTTTACTAATGGTGTAAGCCAATCATTCTCAATGTTCGTGGTTAAAAGTTAATCGTTTAATATTGTTTAAATTTAATGGGTGCGATATACAACCTTAGTAGATACAGTGAGGAAATATTGTCTAGAAACCATTCAATATCAAAACACCATTTTTAAACTCTATTTTGAGTAATAATTAAGCTTAAGGAGAAATACTACGTGTAAACGAAATTCGTATCTGCTTGGTTAAGCCGATGCTACCACTCAGCTATGCGGAAACGAGATGCATAAAAAGTAAAAGTTACGGGTTTGATTACGCGTAGATTTCAGAATTATTTTTCTTAATAGAGAAATATAACAATACCCTTGAGTTTCCTTGCAGAACGATTGGTCGATCACTCCTTTAGAAAAAGGAGAGAGCGTATGTAATAAACTCCACCTATCACTCACCACTTCTTATTGAAGCGACTATCCCTTTCATTTCCCTTGTGTTCATGATTATAAATATTTTTCACCCTCCTTTCATCAAATTAATTCTCTCCTTAAATATAATGGATATATTTTGAGTCTAGCTTTTTTCAAAATGTCTGCAGTAAAAGCCTCTTTTTAGTAATATAGTATTAAAATTTATAATACGAGACACATTATTGACTATTCACTGAAAGAATTAAAAAAGTGTCGCAAAAACCTTTACCTTTAGTTAAAGTTTTAGCAATGACGACTTAGTTTTAAGATTAATTGATTCTCAGATACCATAAGAAATACTTGTACATGCTCTTTGACTTCAAAAATCATCCGTCAAATTCTTTGTTAACATTTGTGTCAGATAGTAAAATATTATTTAAGAATCACTTCAATGAATCCTTTTTTTCTCCTTTTTCTCTTCTGCTTTTATCCTCATCACAGAATATTAAATTCATACTACACCACTGATCATGATGCTCAATAGTCTAAAATAAACATGTGATTTTGTTAGCAAAAGAATTTGAGGGCTTTGAGATGGCCAGAGAAAGAACGTGAGTCCCCAATATACTTTCTTTAATAATGTTTTACAGCCTAATGGCCTTTGTAACGTGCGAGACTACATGTCTACCCTCCAGCCTTTGAAACCAATTGGGTATTGTTGGCAATTTCGTTCACGAATCTTTCCCGGCTGATCATCTTTCGATGATTATTCAACACCAAATCTCTTGCATGCTCTATGTAATCCTATTCTTTATGCAAATATCATCCAAACAATTTTATCAAATTCATGCCATTCATTATATTCAAAATTCACAGTTACGTCAGAGTTCAAAATTCCCTTGTCTTTTCCTTCCCAACAAGCTAGTAACGTTTTGTCGGAATGTGTGAACATTTCCTCTGACTGTTCTTTCCTTTAATAGAGCTCAATATGGCTTTCAGTTGTTATGTATTACTCTGTCGTGTTATATTGTTATAATTCAATCCTCATTTCATGAGCCTATTTGATTTTTAACGTCAGCCTATAGCACCACGATTTGAAGTCTTCAATAGTTGTATGAGTTGCTACTTAAATAATACTTACCAAATCTCTAATATATTGCCTACAGTAATTTTCTTCATGAGCTCTGTGGAACGTATTCGTAAAATATGAATCATCATCTCAAAACACTTTCAAGTTAGAGAAATAAATCACTTGCTTTAACTCATTTTATAGCAGCGTAAATTTGTCCTCTTTCTTGTTAGCGTCATATATGTAAGTATTATTTGTTATGATTATCATCAAATATCTATAAATAAATTGACCGTGGAACTCTAATGTGATCTGCACATTTGAACGGGAACGCTAGATGAAAAAACACCCCAGACCGTTTTAATTCTCGCGGCAAAAAGAAACAGTTTACGTTTAAGACCCCCTTCTTGGTCGATTTTCCCAAACCCTTCAAACTTTTGACCGGAACTATTTAGCTTCCTTGGTTTTTGATTAAAAGATAAAAACAATGAGCCCTCATGGAAACCTCAAAGTTATCCTGGGCCCGAGATATGGGCCCTTGAAAATTGAGAGTGTTTTTTCGCCCCGCGATCCCCGAATAGGTAAAAAAAATAGCGTTGCCGTTCTAGGGTTAATTATACACATTGGTAATTGAATATAGATATCCTAATATACTCAATCACACACGGATCATAGGGCATGATTTGACTGAAATTCCTCAGTAAGATATAAGGATTTAAACAGTTTAAACAGTAAATTTGAAACAAAATTTAACAGTAAATTTGAATTCTGGGAAAAAATTTAAGTTTCTCCCTGAAAGTATGAGGACAATATTAAACCATCCGATGAAAAACAGAAGGGATCAGTTAAGAGTTTTTGCGCTGCATATTTTCACCAAAATTTATTCAGAATGGGAATAGTAGGGCAATGGAAGTATGTCAAATGTAGTGTGTTAAACCCCTACGTGACTTTTACCCTACCTTGACTGTTAATTTCCTCATTTCAACATTGGTAACGCCTCTCTAATGAAGCATTATTTACGCAAGCTGAGGGTATTTATTTTAGTAATGGGACATAAGTAGAATAATAATTATGAAACTGAGACAATTTTGTGAATTCATACTGATTAGCAAATAGGATTTGAAAACACAGTGGACAAAAGCAAAATTCTCTGAGCAATAAATACAATAGTGGTAAAAAATATCTGCTCTTCAAGATTTAAATGTGTGAACACAAAATTTTAACAGCCGTCGTATCTCTTGGCAAATAAAACCTTGACTTACGAATAAAGTCGATATGTATTATAAATTCCAATATTATAATCATAGGGAGTTGGTTAAATGTTAAAGGTGGTGAAAAATTCTTTATTCTATATGTTTGGTTGCCTAGGGCATTCTAACCACAAAGTAAAAGTAAACACAGAATTCCAACGGACTTATCTTTATCACTTTCTTTTTAAGCGAGACAAAAAGATACTTGGGTAAATGAAGAGCCCCATAATTGTAAAAAGAACGGATAACCATATCAGCGGAAACACGAGAAGAACTCATTTTCTCATAACTGCCAACGTTTAAATGCAATCAAATTTGCGAAATAATTTCTCATTGAGATGACCTCAGCTGATCGTGGGCAATTTAATGAAACTACGGAACAATCATTAAGTACCATTGTAAAAATATTTGAAGGCTGGAACAGATGAATTCAGTAAGACCACTTTTTCACCACACATTCTATTTTCATATTTATATTCGACTAATAATGTTGGAGTCAATTAGCAAAATTGGTGTTTACTGGATGAATTGTAGATAATTTTCACTGTAACTCGTTATCCTAGATCTTATTTTCGCCATAAATTTTATCACTGTCCAAAGAAAGGTGATAAGGTATTTTGACAGACAACCTGAGCGTAAAATTGGAATTAGAATTGATCTTTCTAGTGGACATATTTGGAAGGAAGCAGCATCACTATGAACTCATTAAGTGTTTTCATTTAGAGATAACTATCAAAGAAGTATGCACACATAGAGGCATACATTTCATTTTATGGGTGACTTGTAATTTTTACTAAGTTGCAAAGGATTGAAATTAAGGCATGAAATATAGATTCGATGAAAATTGTACGCCGAATTTTAGAAAAAATATTAACTTTCCAATATTCTGGGATTAAAATAATTGCCTGAGTCAAATCAAAAATATAATTTTGAGCCTTCAAAAGGAATTTCGTTAGAGATGAGTTCGATCCTAAAAATTCTGATGTAAATAGTTTGATTTTGCCTTTGTAAATAGTGGATAATATTATATATTTTCGTGTACTATAATGACCCGTTTAACTGCTTTGCATGTCATTTTGTTGTTTCGTCACATTATAGGCACTTTAGAGTGCTACATTTCATTTGGTGGATTAATTTTCCCTAGAAATGGCGGAAACCCAGGTACATAAATATATTACTTCATCCCCATGATATTATCTCCAGCCGAAAGTTTTGAAAATTATTTTTAATTGGATTTTCTAGAGGGAATATTACTTGGATGAAAATTTCTCATAGTGTTGTGGGATGAGAGCGATATTGGATATAAGAGGTTTAGTAAAAGTATAGACACGATTTCCCAAACGCGGTTATTTTGTGTTCCTACCTAACTGAAAAATTCAAAAGTTCAATTATTAGGCCCTGATATTCACTTGGCACAGAAACAACGTAAACATCTTTTAGCCAAATTTTTTCCAGGAATAACTCTCTTTCTGTTTTTCAGATTTTGCCCACAGAGTGAGTCAGACGGACGAAACAAACCGCTCTTTATTATGAGGTATGACCATGTACGAGTAATGAAATAAGTGTTGTTATTCCATACAATATTCACACGGTGGCCATGCATTATTCACCAGACCACAACTTGCTTATAAGGGAACCGGCGCGGCGCCTTGTTAAACTGACCAAACGGTACTCGAAGGTTCATCGGAAAATTCTGAACACAGGCTTCTAACGAAGAACTCACTATTCTCGAGACACATGCTTAAAATAAACTATGATTTCAGCATCACCGGGGAAGTTCCAACAAGGCTTTCTTATTTACATAGAGAGAAAGGGGAGGGGAAGAGAAAGAGATCGGGGGAGTTAAAACCAACCGCGTTGTGATTTTTTTCAAGAATCGCAGTTGGCAGCAGTGCAACCTGAACCACTGCCATTCCAAACCGATCCTCGAGCAGGCGCCCTCTCCGTCCCCCGTCCCTCTCTCCCAACGCCCGAAATCCAGCGATGCACTTTTTCCATCCCCCTACCCCGCTCCAACTCACATCTGCTCCGAATGGAAATAAAAACTCAATCCAATAATGCCGACGATCTCTTTTCCCTCGGATTCGACGCGAGGGGGAAGTGGGGAGGGATGGGGAGCTGGAGGCTGGAGAGCGTACGCTGTATCTCACCGGAATCGGTCCGAGGAAAGAGGAAACTGTAGGAAAAATACGGCGGGTGGGATGGGTGGAGGGGGTTAGGGGGAGGAAAGGGAATGGGGATAAAGGGGTGGTAAAAGAAGGCAGCTTCATCCTCCAACGCCCGATTATCTGCGCGACGCGGAGTAGTATTATGGGGTGAGGCGATGAAATGCTAGTGGGAGGGTTGGTTGGAACATTTTCTAAGCCCCGAGTCAAAATGGAGAAAAAGTGACTGAGTCGTGTTAAGGAAAAGAATACGGAGGGCCGTAAGCGCAGATATTGGAGGCATACGTGGGCATAGGGTGAGCGGACTGCCTCGTGGTGGACACGCAAATGTGGAGCCCCATCCGTGTCTCCCTTCCTTCCGCGGGGAAACGAGGGGATGCGTTCGCTGGATGTCTCACTTCCGTTATGGCATCGCTCCTGCCCTTCTTAAACCAGCGATTTCGTCCCTATACCCCTGGAAATTCCACTTCGGTGTCTCTCTCTCCCGTCATTCCCATCCCCAACTCCACTACGCCCACCTCTCCGACCTGTGTTTTCGTGCCTATTATTGGCAAAGACGCCATCGGCTCCTCCCTGCTCTGCTCTCCCTCAGATTCTCCCCCTCCCGCATCCCTGTTCGTCCCCCGTCGCCGACTCGCAAAGCCCTCGAAACGCTTTCTCCCTGTCTTCCAGCCATCCCTTCGCCGAAATCGTCTCTCGCGTGAAATTGTCTGGTGAATTTCACCGTTGATGCGATTTCTTTATACACTATATATTATATATATATATATATATATATATATATACGTGTCCAAGCTATATTTTTCGAATTTCGAATATCGGCGTTGTTCAACTCCTTCTAGAAGAAGAAAAAGCTTCCCATTTGCATACATTGGGTGTGAGCCCTTGGAAGGAAGACGGAATAGGTAGAGCTACTGCCGTTTCTTCCTACATCTGTTTCCTTCAGTTTTCTTTTTTTAAAGATCATCTCTTCTTGGTTCGGTGGAAGGGCGGTATGTCTTTTTATCAAGTGCTAAAAAAGGGTCGAATCGAAGGAGGCACTATCGCAACAATGAGAAAAAGACTTAGGGTATGGGAAACAAAATAAGGATTTTAAACAAATTGGAAAAGAATTTCATAATATTTATTCAGTAGCAACTAATCTGAATCATAAAACGTAACTCATTGACAAAATTAATCCATCATGAATTAATTCAATTTTTCCCCAAATTTCATTCCAAAGAGTGAGATTGAGCACACTTTAGTGTGCGAGAACGATTGATAAAGTAATTTACGGACTGCGTTTAAGGAGATGAAGGATTTATATGATGTATTAAAGCTTAATTTTGTAAAAATCTATTATCATTGAAGTAAAAAAACAATGTAACTTTAAACCGAATTTTTTCATTAGATATGACTAGTTTCAACTCATCGTCTGCATCATCTGCAAGTACAACGCGTTGATGTGCGCGCGTGCGCGCGTGCCTAAAAACATTTGGTGGAAAGTTACATTGTTTTTTTACTTCAGTGAGATGAAGGGTAGTTGTGCCATTTAGGTTTTACATTGTCGTTACATTCCCCTTGAAATGTATTTTTTGGAGGTTACTCATCCACACAATTAATTTCAAGGTGCTTTTACCACTAACATCACCTACCCTTTTGCCGCACACTGAGGTGACAGCATTAAATGCGGCGCATAAGGGTCGTAATGGTGTTGAATTGAGGCTAAGGAATAAGGCTATGTCATTGAAACTAAAAGAAAAAACACATAACATATCCAAGATTTAGATTAACTCGTAGTGCGAATGTACTATATTTAAATTATTTTCGTGAGATAAAATAAATTGAGGAGAGACAGTGATTTGCATATTTAGAAAATATTGTATTTTCATAAAATCTTCTTTATCCTTCAGGATAATCTGATATGAATAAATGCAAGACTTTTTTTCAAAATATTGGGTACAAACATAATAAAGGCAATTTACCGATACTATTGCAAAATACTGGTGATTTTAAATAAATTTTCTCAAATGTAAAACGGTACAGGCTAGTCCAAGAAATATAAGCATAGATTCGTAACGATAATATCAAGTCACCAGTATGTTATTATTTCAACAGCGGCATCAATTCAAGACAATAAGTTGCAGGGCAATTAAAAAAAACATGCCGTTCATTAAGCATAATTAAACAGAGCATATTACAGTATTACATCCGCTGAATATTTAAATTATGCGATATTTAAAGTTTTCTTAGAATTTCTAAGAGCCGAGGACGGATTACTTACTGCAGTGGTTCGGGTACCTCCTTATTTACGGTTGGCCGGAAAGGTGATGAAAGATGATTCAGTTTTCTGGAATCCGCAAAGAATTCTGCTTATAGATTATCTTTCCACTAGTCTCCTTTTGTAAATTTTATACCTTGTATAATATGTATATGACAATTGGTTAAATGGAAAAAGGGACCATTAGGTCTCAATTTCGCCCAAATAAAGTCCTTTATCTATCTATCTATCTAGTCAAACTATTCCTATAAAATACTACGCCACCCTCCACAGCAAAGGATATACGGCAAAAGGTCCGGTTTGGCATAAAAGTCATATTTCATCAAAATAATGCACACCCACCCACAAGTGTCGCTAGCATGGCAAAAATACTAAACTACTGAACTAAGTTACGTATTGTTGCCACACCCGCCTTATTCACCTTTTTTGGCTGCAACCGATTTCTATCTCTTCCCCAAGCTCAAAATGTTCCTCGGTGGAAGGAGATACTCTAAAAACAAATAGCTAACAGCGAAAGTAGACGTGTACTTTTCAGACCTGAAGGAATCTAATGTTTGAGATGGGATCAAGACATTGAAACATCGCTGAATCGAGTGCATAAGTGTGCAGGGAGGTTAAATTAAAAAAATAAAAGGTTTCACTGAGTTAAATCATTTAATTCTATTCAATTCCGAGACATTTTCGAATTACCCTCGTATTATGAATTAATATGAGTACAATTGTATAAGGCGTCGAACCTTAATAGAAAGCGCAGTTGTATCTTGAACTTCTTGTTATCCCGAATTGAATGGGGAGGACAGGAGAAATTGTAATAAATCAAATTACCCTTTAGTTTCTCCTATTTCACCACGGTGGAGTAATTTTCCGATTCAATGCATTTTAATTATTCTTTCAAAATTATATCTCAATACGTTACTTGTTCCTATGTTTATATTTAAAAAAATACTTTTCCTTCTAATGACCAAATTGGTTCTAATACAATATTAGATTAGAGGGAATATTTCTCCAGTTAACATATGAATGCCAAAAGTACATTAGTGAGTGTCCTTTCTTTGAATTTCCTACGAGTATTTAGTATTAGTGTTTTTATATTCTTGTACTCCGCCGAGGAGCTTTCTATTTCAAATATATATATATATATATATATATATATATATATATATATATATATATATATATACACACGCATTTATATATAGGATAGATGTATCCCCTTAATTTGTGATAAAAAATAAGGAAAGTTATAGAGATCAATCGCACAGATGTTACACTTTTCGGTGGTCGCCTTTGATGTAGGGAGAAGAATGGCACTCTCTTGGGAAAGATGTAGAGTAAGCTTAAGATTGAAAAGGCTACCAGGAGAGAAGAGGATGATTGTCTGAGCGGAGATGGTGAGGGAATGATAGTTCTTGGTTTTCCTGCGCTTGCTTTAGATTGAGATACTCATAAGTCGTTTTCAGCTAAATTTGTGGCAACTCCCGCGCTTTCACCTCAGAGCTGACCACTAATTTTGCAGAGTATCTCTTACTCTATGGAAAAGCAGTTAAAGGAGGGCTGATTGTGGAAACCGGTTTGTTTAGTAGTGAAGGGAAATTTTGTGGAGCAAGCACTAAGCCTTAATAAGTGTAAAATGATTGGTGGTACATTAACCAATGTAAAAGAGAGATGGAAGTTACGAAAGAGGCAGTCTATGACAGTGTTCGTATGCTGCTTGAATAATTTTCTTTAAATAGTATGAAAATAATATCTTTAAGGCGAATATAAAGAAAAGGCCGAAGCGTTATTTGCCTAAACAACGTGTATTTTCAAGTGGAATAAATACGACAAAAATATTTTGTAATCGGAAAAATTTACTGGTGTTTAATGTAGTAATAGAAATGTGCCTATATTAATATTATTGCAAATAAATACCTGAGATGATTTCTGTGTTATGTTACCTTGAAGGTTTTAGAGAATTTTCAAACCGAGAGCATTTGCAAATCTATAAACTCCCCGAGACATTGCCATTTGGTTAACCAAACAAAGAGAAAATTCATGAAAGAGGTTCTCACCCCTTGAGGGTATCAGCGTTAGACAGTGGTTCAGTCAAACAATACTTTAATTAAAAGACTGATGAGTAAAGATTTTCACAATTTTATATGCACTTCATGCTATTGCTATGAACTTGATCCAACCAGATGTTTATCTGTAAGAGTCGACCGATCTTTTCATTGACGAACAAAAAAATCTATCAATTCGCCTCTGGGCAATGGTTTCTGGCAAAAATACGCCCACAGGCTTGATCCTTAGTAGTTACATTTATCACACACAAATAGGACGTAATGATAGATTATTTAAATATTTTCTCCAAATAGACTATTATATTCCGAATAATTTGATGATATCCAGTTTAATATTTACATTATATACAGAAAACTTTCAAAATATTATTGGATTCTTCCACTTAATCGACACCGTTATTGACAGGAAGCCATAAAACTTTTAATGGAATTGACAAAACGGAGAGGGAAAAAATAGAATTAGTTTAAAATAGATAACATTGGAAGGAGAAAAATTCGTTTAATATACTTTCTTTTTTGGTTTGTCTCAATATATTTCGAGTAAGTTAATAGTAATAACGTTAATTGGAAATATTGACTGTTGGTGTAAGAAGCCGCCGAATAAAATTTTTTCATTCTTCCTGCAGTAGCCAGCGGCGACATCACCGGCGCTGTCTACCAGCTATTATGAAAATTAAATTTGCCAATGCAGGTTTTTCTTTATGCGAATATCACTACCTCTTCAATAAATATTAAATTATATTTGTATATATTCCTATGTATACGGTAATATCCACACGAAAGCACAACGTGAGTAAAAATTTTATTTCCTGAATAAATAAAGCGGTAGAGCTGTTAAATATAAATGAATAAATAATTATTCAAATAATTTCAAACGATCATACTGGCCATTATAATGATTTCTTCGCCCAATAAGCTTCTTTTTTTTGCAACAAATGCCATTTCGGTTGGATATGGCTAAGTTTGGTTGAAAATTCCTAATTCGGCTACTAGGTACTAATTTGTCCATGCTGCTTTCTTCTATATATATCAGTTTATGTTTTTGCCCCACCCGAAATGGAGTGAGGAATTTTCTTCACGTACACTTCCTCCAGTTCAGCACTCCACGTGGCCGGCACATACTGTCCGCACATCCGGACGTCCGCGCTCTTCCTCCGTCGCTGGGCATTCCCACCCTTTATTTCCCCCTCCCTTAACTCCCAACGCACCCCCCTCTGCTTGGCTTCTCCCTGCCCGGCACAAACCGAGATCCTCCCCCCCTGCAGGCAGATCCAATTCTTACTCCCACACCTGGGCGAAGGAGTGCGAGGGGAGTTTGACGTGGGTGGGGCTAGAGAACCCCCAAACATCCCTTCTTCCCCTTCGCCCTCCGGAGAGAGGGAGTGTGGGAAATTCCGCTTCGCTCTCGACTCACACAACAGCCAAACTTCACTTCCCTCAAAACCCCAACCCTCCACTCCCTCCTTACCTTTCCCAACCTCCCCTCGCACTTTCTCACCAACTCACTCCCCCCGTTCCAAACCTACCTCCCACTGACCAATAATGGGAACGACCCCTCTCCTCACCAACTCCCCTCATTCCTCACCCTTCCCTCCCTCTTCCTTCTCTCCACCTCCCTCGCCATTGCAAAATCCCTCTCTCCACTCACTCTCCTCTCCGTGCGCGCACACACAAACACACACCTCGACGGAACTCCTCTCATCCGCCACACCCTTCCCCGCCCCTCGAAGCCTCAGTCGAGAACCCCCTCCGCGTCGGCTTCCCAAGGCCAAAGGTGTGTATTGAATTCCCAACTATCTGGTCAGCGACTGGAGAGTTCGTTTTGTTAAAGGTGGCGAGGGACTCGGATGGGTGGGGGAGGGAGATCACGAGGGGTTAGAGCCGAGTAAGACGGAGGAGGAGGTGGGAGGGAGAGGAAGAGCCCAGGGGAATTGTGGGAGCAGCGTTTGTTCGGAAGGGGAGAAGAAGGAAATGAGCTCCCACCATCCTTTCGGGAGAAGTATTAAATTTTCTTTCAATTCGGTCGTCCGTGTTAATTCTCTTCGGTAAATACGCGACTGCCCACCGGCGAAGTCGTCCCAGGGGGAGGAGGTGGACGCGACCGGGTGAAATTGATTAACTGGTGGCCCGATAAAATACGGTAAATAAAAATATGCTACGCTATATTTTGTTGATGAGATTTGCCTTCCGGAATTCCTTGGCCACTGTTTCAATACCTGGCTCTTTCAATTTTACTCTAGTTAAGCCACACGTGATCTTTGGAATGGAAATTTTCCATGCGGAAGTTTTCCTGTCGTCTTTCCCATCCTGTTGGGTTCAAAATTGTTCATTGAGTTGGAATTAAAAACAGAAGGCTGGGATTTGGTCGGGAATTAATCAATTAACATTTCATGAATTTTGTAGATTTTGTAGAATGTTGTAGAAGTTTAACGCTCCTCATGTTTGACTTAAAGTACATTTCTTTTCAAACTTATGAATGTGATAAATATATATTGTTGAAATATTAAACATATTAATTGACTGCATATTCATTACTTAAAATAGCTCGCTTGACACCGACAAATATAGATACTGTTTAATTTTATGTCCACATTCAAATTCTAGGAAAGTCGTCTTGTATTTAATTATTACTACTTTTCATGAATTAAGCACAAAATATTCATTCATATTATTTTTCTTTCAAACACATTGAGGTCAAATAAATTATTTCCAACAACTAGAAAATCAATAATGGGTAAAAATATTACTAAAAAACGGGTTAAATACTACTAGAAGACGAATAAGTTATGAAAGCGGTAACATATTTCATTCATAGACAACACGAAAATAAATACTTTAACTTAGAAATCCGATGATGTTTAAATGAAAGAAAACTGTGGAAAATACGACGGTTTTATTTCATGAAGGCACTATTAGATATTTTATAAAATACGAAAATTTAATCTTGAAAAATCTATCACATTTCTGGAAACCTAATCAAGGAGAATGATTTTTTACTTGGTGAAATTTTCGCGAGTGTTACATTTTTTATTCAAATTGAAGTTTTTTTGATTAAAAATGAATATTTTCAATGCAAGTTTCTATAATAAATAATAAGCCCGCAACTATTATATAAAAATTACATTGTTAACATTATTTTAATTCTCATATTTTCCTTGGACATATGATTTTAAAGATCTATCCAAAATAAGTAAGAATCCCAGTCTTCTCAGTTTTTTGGAAAATCCAGTTGAATGGTAGCATGGTGATGAACAAATGACGTTGATAACATAGAAAGGTTAGAAAAAGTTCATAAAATTAGTTATTTCTGTACGGTGGAACAGGAGGTATTAAAGTTAACTGCACAAAATGCGTCATAACTTTGATATTTCGAAACCTCTTCAAACAGTAATGGAATTGAAGGGAATCAATCGTAATTTATCACACTCAAAACAAATATCATAATGCTGGTTAACTACCTTTTTCAAGAAATATTGGAATATTTCAATTCTAATAAATAAAAACTCATTTAAAAGTATAGGTTATTATTCCTATCGATCCTTTTGATCATCGAAGCTTTGTAAACCCCTTATGATTATAGTTACGCAATGCATACCTGTGTTGCATACTGCATAATAACACAGGATAATTTATGGTTGACATGTTTATATGTGACACTTTTACCTGTATACTCTCCCACCACACATAATTATTTCCCTAATGCCCAATTCTTCAGCTAATATTTCACCTCTTCCCAAATTTAAAAAATATATTCAACGGTACATATTATTTGATGCCCTTTCTTGCAATCGTTTTGCTCGTATTATTGCTCTCACATGCAATCTTGGATGATTTCTGTTGGACACTTTTTGTAACCGCACACCTCAAACATATTATGTGACAAAATTTTCATCATATATGGCATTTTTGCCCTTGATCGTGACATGAAATATCGGAAATCCCATTGGAAGATCCAAAATGGACCATTAATATACCACGCCACCGCCACAGTAATCAACCCGAAGATTGGCTGCATAGTTGAGGACAGCGTTCACCTAATATTAAACCCAAAGGCGTGCGATATTCACATATCAGAGCCGGTAAGCTACTTCCTTTCCCTCTGTCACGTGTGGTTTCCTATGTAAATCTGGGACCCGAAAAACGACACAGCTTGAGTGCAACTGGAGATGTCCGGAGGTGTCATCCGGAATTGAGCCCGGCCCATCCGTTCATTATCCAAGCGCTCTAAACACCAAAACACGACTTCCTTATTGAAGCAAGAAGAAATTTAGGGGCATTTTTGTTTCTGAAACGCAATATTTGTCGAAACTTCTCCTCCTGGGCGAAACCTACACAAATATAAGATTAGGTCTCTGATTCCAAATTTTTTGAAAACATTGTTGTGATCTTTTTAATTTTATTAAATGGAAAATTTAATGAAATATGTCAAAAATTTCCCACCGAAAAAATAAAAATTAAAATATATTTGATTAATGATATAATTGATAAATGAAAGTAGAAAAACTTTGTTACAATCCACCACTTTATTTTCGATACTACTAGTTTCGACGCTACGGCGTCATCCTCAGGTACAAAATTGTACCTGAGGATTTTGTACCTGAGGATGACGCCGTAGCGTCGAAACTAGTAGTATCGAAAATAAAGTGGTGGATTGTAACAAAGTTTTTCTACTTTCATTTATTAAAATGAACTTCCACAAAGTTGAGGCTGAAACTATTGAGATATAATTGATATTTTTTCCTGGTCAGTAATGAGTACTGCAAATCTCATTCGTAGGTTTGGTGGTTCCCTTCTGTCAATTAAGTTATCATTCGCATATTCTAACTTGCAGGTTTATTCAATTCGATTAACTCAAGCGTTAACGGAGGACCATGAATTTACGAGTGTGATTTGAGATCTAGTTGATATTAAGTATCTGGAGAATCAATTGGCTTTATGGCTAAAATATTCATGACTGATAACTTCATATAGTCACGCCTATGGGACACACCTTATATTGAAGATTGTTGCCTCAGGTGAGAAAATTTCACAGAAATCGATGATGAATTTCACAGGAAGAGATGACGAATATTAACTAGGCTAAATTTCCACAGAAACTCACCGTACATATTTTAAGAATAAGGCCTAGGTAGTAGCCGATAAAATTTAAAAAAGATGGAGGAAGACAACTGAAATATTTTATTTAAGTTGCTCATAAATATAAGACCCAGAAATACTTAATACAACTGCATTAAAAATTAATAATGAATAGAGTTTATTAGTTTAATTTACCTGAGCCAGAAGAATAAAATTGTATTAAAATTTGGTCTGAATAAATTCTCTTTAAGTAAATATCAATGTACCGGTTAAGTCGAACTTCAAAAATATATTATGCATATAAATAAGATAAATTGAGAAAATTACACAAAAAGCTTTTTGCGTAATGTTATGAGGGATTATGAATGTAGTAAAATATTTTCCCATGCATTACCTTAAATTTGGGCGCGCCTCAGGTTTCATAAAACAAGGAATTTGTTTAGGTAAAACATAAAATATATTATCATTTCACTTTCTCAAAAAAAGGAAAGTATTTGCGTAGATTACTGGGAAAGCATATAGGATAAGATAGTTTCAGAAAATATGACGAATTCAATCGTCTTTACTCGAGTAAAACTTGGCAGGCTTTCTTTCAAAACGCTTCTTACGGGGGAGTAAGTTGGGTGTTGAGTGTTGAGGTTTTGGATAGGGCGGGGCGATAGTTAAGAAAAAAAGAAGAATGTTCAAATGGAGAGAACAGCAGCTGAAAGATACAAAACCTCTTCAGCTGGAACGGACAACACGCGAATTAACTTACGAGGGTGAGTCTCGGGTGCAGATAACGAAGAGAGGGGCACAAATCACTGGACCTGGCATTCACGAACATCTTTCTTTGGCCCGGCTAAATATAATCCTCTTTGTAGAAGATATGATACTTAACCTTTGGGTGTGGATAGTATCTTAAAATCAGATACTAAGATATGAAGAAAGGGAAGGGCTTTAAAGTGAAAGCTCATCTTTTGAAGAAGAATTTTTACTTTATAACTTCTTTTTAAGTGTCAGAGAAAAATATATCAAGATGCTTCTGCAAGTTACAAGAGAATTTTGTTAATTATAAAATTGATAATTCTTTTACATGCAGGTGAACATATTGGTTTTAAAATTATTTTTTGACCGTGTTTCTTTATTTTACATTTAAATGATAATTTTACAATTAAATGTTATATATATATGTATATATATAATATACATTTTTAGCATAACTATTTCGCGTTTAGGATCTGCTCGATTCCACCTTCCCCACCATTCCCATGATCGATTGTATGTGTGATCCTATCCTTTTTCGTCATACAGGAAATTCCTGTATCCATGTAAATAAATATACTAT
Organism: Hetaerina titia; assembly: GCA_037158775.1. Lineage (NCBI taxonomy): Eukaryota > Metazoa > Arthropoda > Insecta > Odonata > Calopterygidae > Hetaerina > Hetaerina titia. Next base: position 11,827,476 of record CM073775.1, read on the forward strand.
ATATATACACACATAAATATACACATTAACATATTATTATTAGGTAATCTACCGGTTAAGGTAGGTTTTTGGAAGGGCACAACTATCCAATAAACATTTTGTGACTCCCCACCTAGCAAACTAATCTATATCAGGTCCCTCTTCATCTCGGTGTACTACTTTCCTCCCTGCATCCCGTCCAACATCCCTATCCTGTTCCTGCCCTTACCTCGCTTGCCCAACATTCTCCCCTCTATTACCCTCTTCAACATTCCACTACCGCTCAATACGCCTTTCATCCATTTTTCCTGCCTTCATAGGATTTCTCTCAACAAACCCCTCTCCTCACCCACCATCTCTAGTACTTCCTCATTTGTTTTCCTTACGGGCCATTTCACTTTCTCCATTCTTCTCCACACCCACATTTCAAAAGCCTCCAATCTACGTCTATCCTCCTGCTTCAGTGACCACGTTTCCGCGCCGTACTACGCTCCATATCAGAGTTTTTACGAGTCTTGTCTTAACATCCCTACTCAACGTCCCCGTCATCAACTCCCTCCTCCTTGAGAAAGCTCCTTGCCTAGCGCAATTCTTCTCCTTACGTCCCTACCACTTTGACCGTGTTGGTCCAAAACACTTCCGAGATATGTAAACTGTTCACTAAACTGTTAACATTTATATGCATATATTAACACAGAAGTATTGCATTTGGCAATAATATGGTTAGATGGTATATTATTTCAAGAGTTTAGATCAAACATCCAATGATAGAAAAACATTTCAGATTATTTATATCATTATGAAAATATTGAATAAAAAAACTTTTGTACAAATCACATTATGCCACATTTTGGCCAGGGTGTTTCAAAAACAAAATTTCTAAAGTTAGCTTCGTAACAACTATTTGACAAAGAAGATGTTATATATTTTTACCAGGGTCAACGAATGCGTTGAAACTACAAATTTATTCAATTCTATTTTTTATTAGTTTTAAATCTTGGACTTGGAACTTGGAATTGGGCGAATTGTTCAAATAAAGCTACAAATTTAATTGTAATTTATGCTAATTTAAAAAGTGATATTCTCTAGAATTGCTCTGAAACACTCATCATGTTCTCAAATAAATACGACAAAATAATGTTATAAAAATAGATTCTTAGATAAACGAAACCGAAAAAGAGAAATTGTTAGAAGAAGAAAAAAAACCAAAAGATTGTTCGTTTAACTCGATTGATTCTACGAGTGATCCAGGAAGGTATGGCTGAAAACATAGACGAAAACAATCTACAAGCATGTATCTGTTTAACCATTCAGGGAGTAACGCTGTACATTTTTAGGTATGCCGCCCGAACAATCTTGGGAATTCACGAAAAAGCGATGTGCCTTATTTTTTCAAAAAATTAAATTTCAACTCCGTCTCAGTGCCCGAGAAAAAAAATGAAAGCAATATACATGACTCGAGCCGCCATTGATGGAAGTGGAATCGGCGAAAACCGACGCGATCTTTTGTCCGGGCGAGTATCCCTGATTCCATCCGTGCGCACACTACGAGCGCACTCTGCTGCTCATCGGGATGGGGTAGCTTCCGCACCTGCTCGTGCTTGCTTTGGTGTTTATCCGCATATCGAAAAGAACACTCCACAGCAACATGGACAATATACTTTTTTCGCCTGGCAGACAATACCTGTTTAAGCACAGTGGAAGAGAATGTACGTTTCCCGCGATTCGAATCCGGGGAAGATAGCGCAACAATCGATAGCCAGGTGTATCGCCATTCCTACGTGACGATATTCCTCGTGAAATTTTGAATGTGTCATTTTTCTTATAACACGCCATTGCCTATCTACCTGAGAGAACAGAAAGAAAATTGAAATCATTTTGTTAAACTTCCATTTTTATGGATAGTCGCGTGATTCTTTGCTTTACATAAAGTTATGTAGGGAGACATTTGTCAAGCAATCGGACACACTTATAGTGAGAACATAGAAGAGTATTTTAATGCCTTTTATCTATTATCTGTGTTTTATAATGAGACAGAAAAGCTTCGAGATGCTTCGGAAAATAATTTTCATGTCTCACTCATTCAACAATTGACAATCAATTGCCAAATTAAATGCATAGACTCTATTAGAAGAATGCCAGAATTTTTGTTAACTATTTTATGCAATTCTCTTTAGTACGTTATCTCAAATATATATGTATATATATATATATATATATATATATATAGTATATGGTCGAGGAAAATATTTTTACATTAGTGGTCCTTCTAAGGCCGCCTTCCCCACCTCTCTTGTGTGCGTCCTTTATGTGTGTTCCTTTCCCCTTTCCTTATATCTATTTCTATGTGAATGAATATTTGTTTGCCGTATGGCAGAACTTCGTGTTTGAATGTTTATATGATATTGTAATTTAAGAATCCTCAATTTTTTAAAGCTTTATTTGATAGACAATTAGTTTCCGTGATTTAAAGTTTATTTTAAATTTCAATTATGAATTCATGAATTGGATGACCAATTGGATGAAAAAAGAGATAGCGCTGTGAAATTACGATTAAATGAGACTAAGAAAAAAGTAATTAGGAATTTGGCATTGTTGAAGTTCAATCACCCTTACAACCAATTTGGTCAATGTTCTACACTCAACCGACATATATAAAATCAGAAAAAAATAGAAAATTACTTAGTCAGTAATAAACTGTGAGATAACTAAATTAATGCTCAATTATATAATTGATATATTATTTAAAATGACTTTCCAATTGAGTTGAACGTGATTTAATGTAAGTAGGTGACGATTCCTCGTAGCAGAGACTTTATATAAATAATGAAGAATTTGGCATTAAACAGAATATTTTCTGCCCCAATAAATAATTTCTTCCTTGAACGTAATTCACCTCCCTCCTGTATTTATTAGCTTCCCCGACATTCATCATTCATTAATTCATATAAATAAGACCGCCGGGCATTTGTTTTCCATTTCCACTCTCCTGTATTTGGTAGCAATTGACCAGCAATAATTTGCTAAATGATATGACCACCAGAGAACCCCTTTTGCTTTCTTCTCTGGAGGGAATAAGGAAGTAAAAATGCTCCTTTTTTGTACCAGTCCATTGGTTTCTATTCTGCTTTGGTTCCCGCTAACTTCCTCACGCCCACAGGGCTCCATTCTGTGAGGTTCTCTTAAACCTCGCTGCAGGGTTTCACCCCCCTTTGATTCTATCTCCCCACTCTACTTCTGTCACACTATCGGCTTCCTCCTGCCCTTAATATTTTCCCCAACCCATTCTCTAATGCCTAACCAGTTGCAACACCAACTACGATCCCCCCGATTCCATCCTTCCACCCTGAGTTGAGAAATAAAAAAAGGAAAGCTTTTTTTATTTCTCAACTTGGATTTTCTTCATTTGGTTTATCCTTTTCGTTTTTTCCCTCCCTCCTTTCTTAACTCGTCTCCTCTCTACCCTCCCTCCCTCTTACTTTCGACCCTTCTCTCTTTAGTCTTTCTCCTTCTCTCCTACCCTCTTACGTGCTCTTACGTGAAACTCCATATCACAATCCTTCCATCCAACAATTTTACTCGTCCCGAGTAGTAAGCGAAAGCTTTTCTGGAAAATAAGATGGACGCTATAGCGTCGCAACGTAGCTGAGAGTGAAGGAAGGAAGCAACCTTATTCCACCCAAAAGTGAGATCCTAATGCCTTCTAAACGGATGTGTTATGCTCACATGGTACCTTAAACAGATCGCAAAAAATGCCTTTCCTACTCCGCTACGCATTCCCGAACAATAACATACCCAAGAAAAGCCTTTTGAAATATCGTCATCACCCAATTTTCATTAGATATATGTGTTTAAATGAAAAATATTTTGCTCAACATTTTGTTTTCAAAAGTCAAATTTTTTAAAGACTTAAAATTCTTTGACTCCAACTTTGATAGGATTTGGAGCAATCGCAGTGAACTTTCTGTTTTCTTGTTATCTGTCATGCCTTAATACAACGTGGAACAGGAAAAGGAAGTGTAAAACTGCACCGTATAATAAGCGGCTTCAGACAATTTAAACGGCCCATACATGAATATTAAGGATAAATAAACAAATATACGCTGAATAAAAGGTAAAATCTACCTTAGAAATGAAAGCTCATCGAGAAAACAGAAATATATGACCTTTAGACTGAATGAAAGGAAATAAGAGCGATAACGTAGACTAACCCAATGGAAAACACGAATGGATTTTATCATGGAAATACATTATTTCATTTCATCCATTAATTTATATTAATTGATCTAATGAGTGATTTTAATAGAAAATGGTAAATCACACATAAAAATAACTCCGGAGGTCTACAGCGAAAAAGTTGAAAACGCTCTCACCAAGTTCTTCTGTAAGGCTGCCTAATTCAAAGGAAAAACTACTAAATAATTCCTTTTTATTGCTTTTAGCGAGAAATTTTCCAGGTAATATAAATACATGATTTTTGAAGAGGGCCTTACTCTGGGGTGTTTCATTGACTGCTTCTTGTAATTTACCCCCAGAATTAATCTTCGAAGTATTCCCTCATTGTCTCTTGCAGTTATCACTCTCGCTTTTTATCGCGACGTAGTATGAGTCCAATAATTTTCTCTATTACTATTGTTAGTGCACTCCTCTCTTCACTGATTCCTCCAATCACCCCTTTCTATGCTACACTTCACCTTCATTTTAGACTAGTTATTCTTCAGCAGTACAAAATATTGAATATGAAATATTTCCATCACTTTTAATATTTTATCTCCCTATCCTTCTATACATATCTCATAGCCGTGGTAAATAAACTCCGTTCAAAAGTTTTTAATTAATTGCATTCTCTTAATTATAATAATACTATTTTACGATAGTTCTTTTTGGTCGAGGACCTCCTACATTTCCTATAGTACGCCTACAGCATACGTGAAGGTACCGAATTAAATAATCATTATTAAGTAATAGCCAAGGTGTCTGGATAAACTTATTCTGCTTTATTAATTGAGCCTTATAAACATCATGCTAACAACTACAGCTATTACTGTTTTATTAGTTAAGCTGTGGGTTGAAGTAACTCACAGTACTGAGAAGATACAGGCTTACAGTGTGATTAATTTACTTCATTTGCAAAGTTAGTAAGTCCATCAAATCCACGATGAAACGATGGCCGTTAATGGAATAATACAATTGTGGGGTGGAAAAGGAATTTTACAACTGGCCATATGCCCTTCATAGATGATCAGAGAAGTGGATGACCATCACTCTCGGACGATGATATTAGATCGGACTTTATCCAATTAGTTTGAAGAGCAACGATCCAAATGATCATAAAGGAGACTGATCGTAGTAACGGCAGTTTGTGGAGAATTAATTACGAAGAACTGCACATGTCAAACGTGTCAGCACGCTGGGTTCCACGACTACTGACTCCTTTTCAGAGACAAACACGGCGCGACCCTCTCCACCTTAAAGTACTCGGTCGGCCACCGAGGGATTCGGGTTCGAAGCTTAGTCAAGACTTGATGATTTTTATGCTTTGAAATTTCTGCATTATGACAAAGACTGTAAAAGACAATGCAAAACCCACAAATCAACTCGATCACATATCATACCAAAATACTCCACAATCACAATAATCCCCGTATCACAATAATAATTCAAGTTTATAATTTTAAAAAACAGATATGCAGTAATAATCTTTGTGCATCCATTAATTTAGTAATGGATATTAAAAAACAAGAGTACTTCAAAACACAAGGAGTAGTAGTACCGCGTTTTGGGATAAGATTGGAATACCGTTGTTATGGTGTACTGTGGGTTTCTCTGCCTTGTACACATTATTACTGTGTGTACATCCGGAAAATTAAGTCCTGAATTTTTGTTTTTAAAGTATAATAAATGAAAAAATGAAACGTTTTATCCTTCATTGGTTTACTTAGAAAACCTTTGCACTTCTAAGGTCTGCAGGCTAATATGCTCAAATGTTTAAAGCTCATCTTTTCGTTCGATTCAGCAGTAGTCACATTGCAACAGTATCAAGACGAGCAAAGTGTACGTTGCTGCCACTCAGGTAGTTTAGTTTCCTTTTTACCTGATGGATCATCCAAAACACTTTCTTTGATAGCCATTTGCAAGCGTCTTGCAAAATAGGGTCTTCTCAGCACTGAGTTCAATATCTGAGTTCTACGTGGATTAGTTAATTGCGCAATCCTGAAAAACAATGCGAGATAATATTTTGCAAAATCAATAATATGTAATCATTGATTCAATTCTGGTAACCAAAGATCACCCTCAGGTCAAAGCAGTTCCAACTTCAAGAAAAGTGTGTGCACAATAAAGGCGAATAAAAAAGAATTTATGGCTATGCGACTGGACGACGCGGAATCTTCCGCTCACCTTGATCAATAAATGACATTAGATGGCAAAGGTGAAGAGGAGAACTACTTCATCAATGAAGCAAAAGAGGAGAGTATCAAAACGGCGAATTCTTTTGAGATATATAGATGCCTAAAATTGTTGAATATCTAATCGGTGGAAAGGTTTGAATGATGAGAAAGTATTTAAGAGGATCAAAGAGAAACCACGGGGAGGAGACGAGCGTGAATGCAGCAGATTATGAAGCACGGAAGCAGATTAAAAACATGATGGGAAGGAATTTCGAAAGGCAAAATGAGGGTCGGAAGAACGCGTACATTACCCGTAATTTGCTAGATACAGGCTAACCCAACTCTAGAGCTTTCAAAGGGCAAACAGAAACCTTGAAACATTGAGAACGGAGAGACAAGCAAACCTATGCGTGAAAGCAAAAGAAATAATACAGAAACGTAATTTGATCGCATCATCTGGTACTTATTATATATTAGGTAATCTACCGTTTAAGGTAGGTTTTTGGATGGACACAACTATCAAATAAACATTTTGTGACTCCCCACCTAGCAAAATAATCTATTGCACTGAATGGTTGAGGCCTTAACTTTGTAGAAATCCATGTTCCTTCCATTCCATTCCATTTCTTAAGTTAAACTAATCTATGTCAGGTCCCTCTTCATCTCGGTGTACTTATTTCCTCCCTTCATCCCGTCCAACATCCCTATCCTGTCCTGCCCTTACCTCGCTTGCCCAACATTCTCCCCTCTATTACCCTCTTCAACATTCCACTACCGCTCAATACGCCTTTCATCCATTTTTCCTGCCTCCATAGGATTTCTCTCAACAAACCCCTCTCCTCACCCACCATCTCTAGTACTTCCTCATTTGTTTTCCTTACGGGCCATTTCACTTTCTCCATTCTTCTCCACACCCACATTTCAAAAGCCTCCAATCTACGTCTATCCTCCTGCTTCAGTGACCACGTTTCCGCGCCGTACTACGCTCCATATCAGAGTTTTTACGAGTCTTGTCTTAACATCCCTACTCAACGTCCCCGTCATCAACTCCCTCCTCCTTGAGAAAGCCTCCTTGTCTAGCGCAATTCTTCTCCTTACGTCCCTACCACTTTGACCGTATTGGTTCAAAACACTTCCGAGATATGTAAACTGCTCTACCTGCCCTATTTTTCCCCCGCATATTTTAATGTTTAGCTTAGCCTTTTTCTTTCTGGAAAATCGCATGACTTTTGTTTTATTAATATTGATTCTCATCCCATATTTATCGCACTGAACCTCCAATTTACTCAGCAATGCTTGCAACCCCTTGGCTGACTGAGCAACTAATGCTTGGTCATCAGCAAACCTAACCGATTTTACGAATTCCCCTCCGACTTTCATTCCTACCTCCAGTTCTTCCCATGCCTCTTTAATCATTTCCTCCACATATACGTTGAACAGCACAGGTGACAATGGGCAACCTTAACCAACCTGCCTTACACCTCTTCCTAACACTGCCCATCCGTACTCTCCGTTCCCCACTCGCACCTGAGCAGTCTGAGACATGTACAGGTTGCGGATCAGTCTCCTGCCCCTCCAATCCATTCCTATTTTCTGTAATACACGCATTAATTATTCCCAATTCACTCTATCAAACGCTTTTTCGAAACCTACGAAACAGGCAAATACGTCCTGGTTGTATTCTATATTCCTCTCAATTAGTGATCTCATTACTGCAATGGCATCACGCGTACCCCTTCCATTCCTAAACCCAAACTGATCATCCCCTAAGTAATCATTTGCTTTACTCTCTATCCTTTTGTTGATGATCCTCACAATAACTTTAGCTGCGTGGGATATCAAACTTATTGTTCTGTAATCCGTACATGATATAGTTTTTGCCTTTTTTGGAATAGGAACTAACACCGATCCCACAAAATCTTCCGGCCAGATTCCTTCTTCATAGATACTACGAATCAGTCCATATAGGGCCTTCTTCCCGCATTTTCCTAAACATTTCAACAGTTCTACAGGTATGTTGTCCACCCCCACGGCCTTATTTGCTTTCATCTCCTTTAATGCCCTTTCTATTTCATCGTCGAGTATGCCTGGACCTTATGGGTCTTGTCTTAACATCCGTACTCAACGTCCCCGTCATCAACTCCCTCCTCCTTGAGAAAGCCTCCTTGTCCAGCGCAATTCTTCTCCTTACGTCCCTACCACTTTGACCGTATTGGTTCAAAACACTTCCGAGATATGTAAACTGCTCTACCTGCCCTATTTTTTCTCCGCATATTTTAATATTTAGCTTAGCCTTTTTCTTTCTGGAAAATCGCATGTCTTTTGTTTTATTAATATTTATTCTCATCCCATATTTATCGCACTGAACCTCCAATTTACTCAGCAATGCTTGCAATCCCTTGGCTGACTGAGCAACTAATGCTTGGTCATCAGCAAACCTAACCGATTTAACGAATTCCCCTCCGACTTTCATTCCTACCTCCAGTTCTTCCCATGCCTCTTAAATCTTGCACTTAGTCCATAGTATAATCGAGCTCTCGTGGAATACGAATACATGAAACATGTATTTACAAGTCATTAGTATACATGCTATATTTTCAATATGTCAGACAAGTACACATTTCTTACACATGCTGACTTTAGAAGGGGTGACAAAACCGAATCCTCTCTAAGGGTACGAAAACAACTTTCTCTATCTACTTCTTCAAACCTACCATTCAATTTCTCATTCTAGTGGCCGACGCAGCTACTTCAGGCGACTGCATGGCGTGGCTGAAACGACGGCATGTTTTTGCTCTACAGTACATGAGGAAAATTATAAACCGCTCCTTCTACTTAAAAAATATAAGAAAAATTGGGAATTTCAAAAGAAATTTTGGGTGCCTCCTTTCCTACTGAATTCTGAAGATGGGTAGAGAGAAGGTGATTACGTATGCCAGGTAGAGTGGGAAAGGTGAAATGTATGAAGCGAAGAACAGTTTATCGCAGAGTTGAGTGCCACGTTGTGGCTTGATAGCCGGAGTTAAAAATGTAGCGTGGCCCAAAACTTACCCGAAACGTTAATTACAAAAGAATAGTCATAATAATCCATATCTAGCTGACATAATAGAAAAATCTTTGCTAAATGCCTTTAAAGGTACCTTTCACAGGACGATAAGCATTTTCCAGATGAATACAATATATAAATATGTGAATCAAGAGGTTTTACCTCTTTTGATGAAAACTTATCCACAAAAATGTTTAAGCAGCAAAAAAATAAGTAGAAATAGGCTAAAGATTAACAAGCTAAATATATGTTGGTTTTTGAGCGTCTGGGCGCAGCTATGAGTAAAATGATTCTAGTTGATATTTTACTAGCGAACCATAAGATTGAATTTAGCAGCAAATTTTCTGGTGCCATATAGAATAGGTGAAGGGTTGAAATCCACCATGATGAAATAGAGGAAAGATCCGTTTGTATTATTTCAATTTTATATGTGCTCTATACTTCTAGGGTTAAAGCTAGACAAAATCAAAAGGTCAATGAGTTGTGATCTAGTGTGGAATTTTAGATACACATTTTACATGTGAAATTTGCGGTAATTGGTGGTGACTTAAGCGCAAATTTGATTGAGCTCAAATTTTATCATTTGTTTTAATTTATTTAAACTTTTGAATTCTTACGAAAGAAAGAAAAAAATTTCAGCATTGGAGTTGTTTCGCTATGGAATGGACTGATGGTGTGCATGGTGCTTTATGATTAGCTTTAATCCGACCTCTTCTGAACCAAAAAGTTCTTTGAGAATTAAATCACTTACGCCTTTACCAATTTGAATGTCACGCAAAATTTCAGTGACAGCTCAAAGGCGACGTTCAAATTATAGGTTTTAAGAAGGGTGGATTTGGTAGAAGAATATTTGGTCAGCAGAATCAAACGATGACACTCAGGAGGGAGGGATAATAGGCATAAATGGCGTAAAAGATCCCACGTGATGCATGAGGAATTGTGTGAAATGGGGTTAATGCGGAAAGTGTAGATACTTCTATTCATTCCAATAATGAGGGAAGAACAATGGTAATAGATTCAGAATGTAACCAATGGAAAACGGTCACCGAATTTAAGACTTTTAGTTCCAACTATTTCTTAATTTTGATTGAATCTGACGCGTTTCCAATTCGAAGAGATGTTTTAAAGATATGGACTTACTGTGCGGAACAAAAAAGTAAATTTCAACTGAAAGAGGAAGCGCATTTTATTTTGTTACCCTGTAATATACCTTTCAGAGTAATGTGAAAGTTTCTTTATTTGTTTAATTTTAAGTTAATATGAGGTATTAAAAGCTTTGACGAAGACAAAGCTGTGTCACAAGTGTAACAACTATAAGAAGTTAGTATTTTTAGTCTTAAAGTATAGCTGTGAATTTACAGTGATAGATCATCAAACTCGAATACAAAATTTCAAGATCCAGATTTGGGAAAATCTTTAGTTTCAAGAGTCTAATAATGGCAGTGAATATTAGGTGCCAATTTTAGAAGGTGGAACAAATATTTTAGTCACCCACCAAAACCAGAGTTCTGAAGATCACAAAATCCTTTGAAGTACCTTTTAAACCTTCAATCATTTCGCATTCGCTTTGCACGGGAAATATGACCACCTTAATGTAAATGGTCACCAAAGAGACCAGAGAAATTTATACTTATTGATATTCACCACGGGTATACGAGAAAAGCTTCATATTGGACGCCCTTGGTGCTCTCTTTATACCCATGATTTTTGGTGAAAGTTTATAACAAACAGTCGCATTATCAAGGAAAAAAATGTTTGAGTAGAAACTCTCAAATGAAACGCAAAAATTTAGACAAATGCAAAAACACGTATGGAAAACATGAAATCATAGAGTTACACCATGTGAGAAAACGGTTGGGAACTCTTCATAAGGTCACTTTACATTTGTGGTCTGGAGAGCGGCACGTTACAGCAAACTGCGGCTCCAGCGAACCACCGTAGAGGGTGCCACATCTGCCGGAAGGCGCGAGTAGAGGTGGAGGAACGCATTATCTTTAGGGTACTCATTTAAAAGCCGTCTTCGTGAAAAAATATAATAAAAAAGACAAAAAAGAGGAGGATAAAGGAAGGACTCTGAAGAGAACAAGCCAAGAATATAATAAGGCTAGTTGGGTAATCTAGGAGTAGGCCGGGGAAGCAGGAGGGTGAGAGACGGTGGACCCATGCAGAAATTAAGTGGGTGGTGGGAAAGGAAGGGAGAAAGAGGCTCTCGGGGGTGGAGGGAAGAGATTTTGGAGGCAGAGTGAGAAGGAAGGGACGCCTTCTGTGGCGTTCTCTCGTCTCACGAGTTTGTGTGTGTGTGTGTATGTGTGGGTGGGGGGGGAAGTGAGGAAGGTTGGTGAGGGGGGGGAAGAGCGCTAAAATAAATATTAAGCTGGGAGAAAAGAGAAAAAATACCGGAGAAGGAGCGGAGGGTGGCAGGGGGTGAGAGATTTAATTAAGGCTAAGTGGTGGCTGCGAAAAGGATGAGAACAATGGAAATCGGTTTTGAGGGTCAAGCCGCCCGTTTTCTTTCTCCAGCCATCCACCCACCCACCCTTGGCGGGGGTGAGGGTGGGGCGGGCTGAAGGGTTTATAGGTGTGTGGGAGCGGCGAAGGTGGGAACGAGGGGGCGGGAGGCGACTTCAACGCAAGAGGAAACTGGAAGGTGGGACCCGCCCACGCACGGGGATGAGGACCCTGCGCCCCGAGGGTCTCTGGAATGAGAAAATGGAGTCGGGCAGGATGGAGGCACAAGGGGGAATCAAGAGGGTTAGCCGAGTGGAGGAGTGTGGGAGGAGTAGGCCAGAGGGGGGGGGGAGGTGTTGGTTTTCACGTGGAGACGTTTATGTGGAGGAAGGAGGGAGGTCGAGCTGTAGGAAAGGTTGCGGGTGTGGAATAAACAGCGACAGGGTTTGGGAATTAGAAGAAGCATGAAAGGAAGTGGAAGAGTGAGGAAAGAGAGTGAGAAGAAAAAAGGGAAGTGATAAATGGGAGATTTAAAGAGAGGGATGGGGATAGAATGGGTAAGTATAATGGAAACGGTGGGTGCGGTTATGTGAAGGAGGTGGGTATTGGAAAGCGCGGTAAGAAAGACGAATACCGTCGATTGAAAATAAATTAAACTCTTTAGTTAGAGAGCAACCAGATACGTTATACATTTGCCTCTTATTATGCGTATGAAGCGCTTTTACTCTCACTAAACTTGCACAGTAGGTCATCAGAATAGGTAATTTAATACAATTTTTTCACGATGTCAAAGCAAAAAATTCAAAGTTGAATTTCACAAAAGAATCTCGTTTTTGTCTTATAATTATTTAAAGAACATAATTTAAATACAAACACCATTATATTGTTTAATAGCAAAACTATAGTAACTATTAAGTTTCTAAATGAAAAGTTTTACTTTGCACCAATTGATGTTCCGTGTGAAATTATTTAGGTGTAAGGAAATGAAGTCTTTTCTACGATTTAAATCATACTCTATGGGTAACGTTCCAGGAAACTCCATGTATTTAAAAATGTAAACTGTGTTAAGAAAAAAATTATAAGTAACTACTCATATTTCCACTAGCGGTGAAGACTGAAAGTAATGTTTAAAGATATTTTTTTCATCGCGCAATATTCTTAACGAAATAGCTTACCCTAAGTGTCTAATGAACAGGAGACTTACGGTTCTAACAAACCCAAAATGTCTGTCGCCAAAATAATTGTGCTATTTCCATTGAATATTTTCATAAGAAAATTGTTACTTCTATTATTTAAAAAGCACGGGCGAATGAAGAATATTGAAATTTTAGCCATTAATAGATTATTTGTTTGCAGCCTATTTTTTAAAAAATAGCTAAAGTGGCGTTTTGCCACTCGTGGAATCAACAACTTTTGAAACCTAAATTCGCGAGATCTGCAGAAAATGGTTCAATGTGTTCATAAAAAAATTTAATCCCACTTACACTTAGTTTATCTACACTTAGATATTTATTAGGTATATAACATTTTATGATGTTCCTTATTTCTCAAAGTTTATGTGAGTCGCTTGCCTAATATTTTGAAAGGGGAAATGTTTGCTCCAGAAACAAATCTGAGGAGGAATAAGTACAACCAAAAGAGGTACTTTTACCTACAATTACTCATCAAGCATCATCAGCGCTAAATAAACATTTGCTATGCATTCTATAGTTCAAAGAAAGAAAAATTACTTTGAAATTTTCATTATAAAACTTTTGCAAAATGTTTGATAAAAAAAAATGGGGTGGGAAAATGGATGATGAATAAATGGATGAATTAATGAATGATGAATGGTGGATGAAAATGAAAAAGATGAGGTAAGGTTGATGAGAGATGAGGAAGGTATGAGAAGGGGGAACAACGACAGTACTATTGAGTGACAAAAATCCTTGTTATATTTAAAAATGTGTTTTTATGTATTTATATTGTTCTTGCACCCAGTGTCATAAAATGTTAACACCAATAAGCTGCAGGGAAAGCGTGATCTTTGGCTAGTGTTGCAACTGCATTATTGTTTATTGCAATCTATGAACCCAGCGGTCATTATTTCAAACATAAATTAACTCACCATAAAAATTATCAAAACTCCAACTAATATGCGCCTAATAAATTAAGTAACAGGGAACATAAGCACTCGTAATTGATGTAAAGAATGCGTCACATTTTTGGGGCGTTGCATTCAAAGTTAAAGGATACACTTACATTGCAAACCGGGTTTAGAAACTTGGGCCTGCAAACATGAAGCATAACTATTTTTATTATTAATATATAACATAACTATACTTCATTTTTTTATCCCGAAAATAATTTTTAAGCACATATTCTGTGGAGCTCTTCTTTTTAAATCTTTTGATTAGCATGACATTAATATAAAAAAAACAACATGTAGAATAAACTTCGTGAATAGGCAAACAACTATGCATGTGTACTACCCTTCATCTTGTTATTTATGCTTTTGAAGACTAATGAAAAAGAAAACTTTTCATCGAGGATGAGAAGCAATGCTAGACAAGGAATATGTAAAATTGTATTTTGTTTTTATTGGAAATGACAATCAGTTGAGAATGGGTATTAAATGAATATAATAAAAACTAAGATTAACAAGCATCAGCGAGTTGTACTAGCCAAACGGAAACTCAAATCAGGACGATACTGAATGATCAATGTGCAAGCATCTTTTAAGGAAATCTATCATGGAAGCGCAATTACGTAAAAACTCTGATTTTTATATTGAGAGAAGTGCCCTCAAAGAAACATGAACATTTTTCAACTTTTTATTCACATTGGATAAATATAATTTCAGAGGAGAGTAGAATCAGAATGTTATGTACTCCCGTTTCAAAACTTAGATACGATACAGTGCATTTTACATGTATTAAAAACAGAGTATTTTATCCCCCAACTTAAGATGGATAATCTCGTAAAATTTTAGTTAGCTTTAAATTAAAGTGAGATGCGTTTGTAAGAATAATTACTATCAGAGTAGAGGTTTTTAAAAATTATTTTTGAAATATTATTATTAGGATAAAATCTTTTTGCAGATTCTTTAATCAGTCAAATTTAAGCTAAAAGGTAAAAAAACGCATTATCAACTTAAAACAATTATGTGCATTACTTTATGCCTAATGTTTTAACGAGCGTGCTGAGAAAGTCTCTGTCCACTTCTTTGTATTCGAATAAGAAACTAAATTCGTTAGATGCTCCATTTTACAGTTAGAAAATCACTCCTATTCAAAATATAAATATTATTTTATGAGTAAAATAAAATTAAGATATCAAATGTCTTTCTTCTCAACGGAGAATTTCACGCCACTTCCGAGGGAAAATTCGTTAATTTTTTTAATCACCAAGTAATACTATCGGACTATTCTCGAATAAATATTTCCGTTAACCGCAACACATCACGCATAAGAAGTCAAATGAAGAAGAAATACTAAATGAGCTCTCCGGATGAATTTTCTGACTTTCAATCCCTCGGTTTTGATTTTGGCTGCCATTGGAAGATTTTTTTCCCGCCCAATGCCTTCGCCGTCGTCGTCCACTTGAAAAAACAAAAGGGCAATATGTGACTTCCTCGGAAAGAGAGAGACCACGGGCCGAATGAATGGGGGAAATGGAGATGCGAGGTAAAAGGATGAGGTCCACCACGAGGGCGTAGTAGGGTGGGTTGGAGGTGGAGGGGGTGAGAGTGGGGAGGGATAGTGAAAACGGCCGACGCGCATGCACTTTGAAGCGATACGCCTCCGGCACTCGGAGGTTGACTCTCCAAAAGTTTTCCGGGTGGTTCGAATGCAAGACGATATCCTCACAGGAAAAAAAGAGAGAGAGACGCCGTCCGCCTCCGGGGGCAAAACCTCGCTTCCGCCCCTTCCTCCTCCACCTCTCTCCCGGAAACTCTGCCATGGTGGTCTTACCGCCTTCCCCGCCCTCTTGTTCCCGAGTGGTCCTCCTCAAACCCCACCGCCATCACCTCCTTCCTTTTCGCGCCCTCTTTAACGGCTGACCTCACGTGCACTTTGTAGAGTCTCACAGGGGGAAGCAATTTCGGGTGG
The DNA here is from genome assembly GCA_037158775.1 of Hetaerina titia. Classification (NCBI taxonomy): domain Eukaryota; kingdom Metazoa; phylum Arthropoda; class Insecta; order Odonata; family Calopterygidae; genus Hetaerina; species Hetaerina titia. The sequence goes on from CM073775.1 coordinate 11,843,429, forward strand.
ACGTGTCCCATCCATTCAATCTCCTTTGAAAGCAATTGGATCCGAAAATGTGCTGAGGACGATGGTCGACATCTACAAATGCATCCCACCGAAGGCCCTCCTCCTCCCATAGCGACTCTCTCTCACGCGGAGTAAGAGCTCCCTTTTCCCCTCCCCCCCCAAACCCGCTGCCCTCCTCCCCCCGCACAACCCTTGGCTCACTCCAACTAGCCTATTCCCGTTCCTTTTTTCATTTTTATACCTTTTATGCATCACCGGACGCGGTTCGCGCATAAAAATCCCGATATTGAAAGGAAAAGAGAGAAACATCTATTAGAAGGTACTCCTTCCCTTAGACCCTCTCCCTCCCTCTAAACCTTACTCCCGCGGGAAAGGGGAACGAAATGATTAAAAATAAAACGAAGACTCCCTTGTCGATACGGTCTTTATAGCCTGCGAGGTACCGCACATGCCCATCCGTTGCCCCCGAAGAAGGGAAAAGAAGAAAAAATATTCGATTCAAACTCCCTGTGGTGTGACTCGAAAAAAGAAAAAACTGACGAATTACTGAGGTACAGCATTGAAATATTTTTTTTTCTTTCTTCAGGCTAGAGGGGATTCATCGGTTGACTGGCCGCTGGAGTTTTATTTTTTTCATTCGGACACGACTCGATTGCACTGCTGGAGCGCGATTTGCGAACGTCGTAGCAAGTTTTAATATTTTCTGAGCGGGAGAGATAAGGATCGTCATTTCTCACGATAGAAATGGATTCTGCACTGGTGACGTGACGTCTAACAATGGAGTTTAAGGCTCAGTTTTCCAAATTGGCTCCACTTTCCAGGCATGCATAAATGCAAGGACAAATATATTTTCTCTCAATTAACTGATGCTTACGTTTTCCTCTACCGATCAATTATATATACCCTTAAAGGCAAGTATTGCAATTAGCCGTTCAGAATAGAGTAAACCCGACACTTCCATGCGTTGAAAAGATAGAGATTAGGAGGGTGCACGGACGTAGATGTATAGTAGATGGCGCTGCAATTTTTTGTTGGTGCTTAAACCCTTGTGGTTAGTCTCCCCCTTGTAGGCGGCACTGAGTTCGTAAAAGATGCATGCTGGTTATAGTCGTCTGCTGAGTTACCATCGTCAGAATTGTGTCTGTAGACTTTTTGTGACCCCTTTTTTTCGCTATGTGAAATAAAATAGGGCACCAAGACATAATAAAAGACTGCGAAATATATTAACAAAATTTGTATGTAACATTTTATATGTATTTTTTATCTTAATACAATATGAATTACATAAAGACTATCAGGAAAGATAATTCTTAGAGCCAAACGTAAATATTGGTTAAACAGATGGTATACGTAGCATGTTAAACATGTAACGCCTAGCTAGTGACCGAAAGTACTTAGCAAAGGTGTCAAATATTTAAAAAATATTGAATATGCGAGTAATATAATTTTATACTGCTTACTACGAAGTTATTGAGTTAGGAAGGGGCAGGTAGAGTCTTAAAGATAGGTCTCTGTTACTGTCAATAGGGTTAGTTATATCTGTTCTAGTATTTTGTTTTGCAGTACGTGTGGGAGAACAGAAAGGTTAGGATACAACCAATCAAGAATCGAGAGGAACTGGTAACGGACGAGCGTCATCACTCGAAGAGTTATCTGCATAAATCCTTACCCTACTTTGAATTTTAACACTTTAAAGCGCACATAACCACTTGAATTTTTACTATATTTATTACAAAATTTTAAAAAGGAGGGAAAGAATTGCAAACATGTATGCACAGCAGTTAATACGAGGCGTGTTCATAAAGTAAGGCCCGTTTGGTCACAGGAAAAAATATACTCATATGAAACACATTTTATTGGCACTTTTAGTTATCTACAAACCTACTTCACATATATACATAATCGCCGTTCACTTCTAAGCATTTTTCGTTCCGCTGCACCAGCTTCTATGACCCCTCTGCATAGAAACTCGCCGCCTGAGTTCCTCTTCGGTTTCGAAACGTTGCCCACCGAACCAATGTTTCAAGTGCAAGAAGAGGAAGTAGTCGCTTGGTGTAAGATCAGGACTGTACGGTGGGTGGTTTAAAGAGCTCCCAACGACCCAAAAACTCTCGTCCACTGGACATTCTTTGCTCTTTGTGGTGGTCGGTGAGCATTTTCGGTACCCACCTTGCACGCAATGTGTGGTATCCGAGGTTTTCCGTAACAATATAGTGGACAGTAGTGCGTCCAAGTTGAGGAAATTGTTCAGCCAGGCCATTAATTGTCAATCGACGATCACATCGCAGTTTTTGTTCCACTTGCGAAACAATTTCATCGGTCAGAATACTGGGCCTACCACTTCGCTCTTGGTTCTGGACATTTGTTCGTCCATTTTTAAAATCACAGCACCATTGTCTAACCTTTCCTTCACTCATAACTGTAGGTTTATAAACTAGGCATAATTCCCGATGAATTTCAGCAGCCGACAATCCTTTTGCATACAAGAATCGTATGACAGAACGCACTTCACAGCTGGCGGGATCAACGATTGTCACGGACATTTTTGTTTGCATGCACGGACAAGAAAACGACTTCTGAAACAAAAAAAATGCTGCTATAGCTTCTCAATGAATCAGTAGATGGCGCTGCAGGAGAAAATCTGTGTTCTAAAGCGCCAATATTTAAATATAAGCAAACGGTACTTACTTTAAGAATACGCCTCGCTTACTAATGAATAATTAATATTTGAATAGATCAGTACCCATATACTCTTCATGAATTAGAATTTGGTGATATATATATATATATATATATATATATATATATATATTCATTCAAACATAGAAATTCTACCTTGAACAAAAAGTTCCCGGAATAACCACCGTGTGGCGCTCCCATCGTTCCGATTTGAGTTCTGTTTTTTTGTTAAATTGGTACATCTGTTGTTGATATTCCCTTTAAATCTTAGTGTCATAACTTGACATTTGCAAAAGTTACGTAGCCAAGAGTACATCTATCTCTGTGTGTGTTGGCGATTTTTTACAATTGCAGAAATGGATTTAAATTTGCAACAACGAACTTGTATTAAATTTTGCGTAAAAAACGGATTTAGTGGCGCACGGACGTTGGAAATGTTGGAAAAGTGTTTCGGCAACGATTCTCTAAAAAAAACGGTCGTTTACCAGTGGCACGAGCGGTTCAGAAGTGGTCGTGAGTCAATCGAAGATGATGAACGCAGTGGCAGACCATCGACATCGAAAGTCGGTGAAAAAGTTGATAAAGTAAAAGAAATGTTGGTCAATAACCGCAAATTTACCATCAGAGAAATAGCGGAGGACTTGAACATTGCCTATGGATCCGCCCAAGACATTGTGGTTAATGGTTTGGGTTTCCGTCGTGTAGCAGCAAAGTTGGTGCCAAAATACCTCAATTTCATGCAAAAAAGAGACCGTGTTGACGTCGCAAAAGACATGATTTGCGAGGCTGAATCCGATCCCACATTCATCAAAAGGATCATTACTGGAGACGAGACGTGGGTTTATGAGTACGACACGCAATCCAGACATCAGGCAAGTAAATGGCGTTCACCAAATGAGCCGAGACCCAAAAGAACCACGTCGTTTTCAGTCAAAAAAGAAGGCAATGCTGACGGTTTTCATGGATTACAACGGTGTAGTGCATCATAAATATTTGCCAGAAGGCCAGACAGTAAACAAAGAGTATTATTTGGGCGTTATAAGACGTTTGCGTGAAGCAATTCGCCGAAAGAGACCAGAAATCGTCGCACAGTGCGTCGAGACCGTCGCACAGTGCTATCATTATTCGTAATTTTTTGACGAAAAATGCAACAAATACCATCCAACAGCCACCGAATTCACCTGATTTGGCTCCCTGTGACTTCTTTCTGTTCAATCGAGTTAAAAAACCATTACGGGGAACGCGTTTTAGCAGCCGAGAGGAAGTAATGGAAAAATCGCAGGAAGCACTGATGGACATACCGAAAACCGAAAATGTTTCGAGGATTGGATCAAGCGCTGGTATAAGTGTGTTGCAGTCGATGGGGATTACTTTGAAGGGGACAATATAGATTTAGATGAATAAACTTGTATTTTTAATTTTCTGAATAAATTCCGAGAACTCTTTCATCAAGGTAGTATATACATATATTTCAGGAATCAGGATAAAATGGACCGCGATAGGAGAATAAGTTTTTTGAGTCAAGGGTAGCCTGATGTGCCATCATCCCCTACCACACACCCTAGCGGTGTCTTGTAGAGTGCTCTGTAATAATGAAATAATGAAGAAATTAACTTCTAGTTTAATAAAGTTATGGATTAAGGGCTTCAGAAATGTAAAGGAGAAAATTAATGTGTACCTGCCCACTTTGAAACCTGTCCAATGTATGCATTTATAATGATAATATAAACATACCTAAATATGCATACTATCCTTAAGATTGAAATAAAAGCACGTGATAGAAGTTTTGTGTGGCTGGCTCTCAAGCAACTTGAATTTAAATGTTTTTGCCATTCAGGAGCATTTGGTGGCATTTTGTTTTCAAGCACGACTGGTTGGATGTTAATTTTTGCGAGGGTTAATTTTTGATACGGACAAAATATTACTTCCATCATTTTGTCCGTCAAACATTTTTTAAACGTCTTTTGGTCTCACCTACCAATGCAACCGGAAGTTAGACTTCTTCCTTCATTACCAGTGCTAAACTCCTACGATTTTTACTTGTCCAGCAAGTAAACTGGCGCATATAAACTCAGTAATTTCAGTAACTCCCATCTCGAGTTCTTCAATCAACGTGTGGCATTTTCTGCTCCCTTTACAACGATGTTTCATTAATTGTGCAGCTTATCCTCGTGTCTTGTTCAAGTCAGAATACATGTCTCTGTGCACATGGATCCAAATGCTCACACGCACTTGATGCCGCAAGTAATGTCTCATTGACCCGAAATCACACTTTTCATTCCAGTATCTGTTTTCTTTTTTTTGATGGATTTGGCAAAAAAATGATGAAACTGCGCATTCTTAAGAATTTATGCGGATGCTACGGTAACGTCCAAGAAGGCCAATCCAGAGATCACTGGTTTGAGTGCTGCCTAGGTGCATTTACCACCACCTAGGATATTTGTGATTTACTTTATTGCAACGTAAAAGGGGTTAAGTGGAAGAAGAGACTATGAAGTCTCAACCACGCCCCACTAAAAGTCTAAATAATGAAACTAAATAAGCATATGAATTAACGAGTGAATAAAAATTTTCTTAATTAAAGGGATGCGACATCAGCGATTTTGAACAGTACTCTTTAATAAGGAAATAATTTAGAAATGGGACAATTATATGGTCCAAGTGTAATTGGTTGATCATGAGGGAGGAAAGGGAAGTCCAAAAAAAGAGCGATCGGAAGAGAATTGGGAGGGGGCAGGGGAAAGGGCGAGTGGGCGAAAAAAGGGACACGGAGACGCGTCCGTCCATCTTCCTCTCCTTTAACGCTACGATGGCGTCGTGGGCGTGGGCGAAGAACCTCAGGTGCGTGTGCGGAAAGGCCTTCACCGCCCGTCTGGTGGAGTGCGGCGCGGAGATCACCTGGGGGTGGGCGGAGGGGATCGCGGGGTCGGGGTAGGGGGATGCTCGAAAGCGCTGGGAACTAAGAGAAGTGAGCAGCATGATGCAGTGTTCCACCATAATTTCATCCAACTTCATCGCACAGATACGTGTTTGGGGAGGACACATACCTTCCTTGTGGCGTCTAGTGGTTCCCCATGGAGATCTGATTCCGAAATAACTGCACATCCTGGGAAAGGCTTGAGGCATCATCCGAATATCAGCGCCCTCTGGCTAGTAGTAAAAGCTCCTACCCATCGATGTATCGATGGCTACACATTATCATAGTTATGATGAAAGTTTTCATTAACGCTGACAACCAATTAAGTCAGGCGAGCAATTATAAAACGAAGCGTTATTTACGATAGTAGTAGTATTTAGGGAAAGCGACCGAGAGGTAAGGTCATTTGCGCCATTAGGGATGGAAAGGATGGAGAGAAACCCGGCGTCGATATTAGCCTGCTCCTAACGAAAGGCGCCAAGAGGTCCGAGGCTTGAAGTCCCATCCGACGGGCGGCGTATTCACTCTGAGTGCCCTCTACATGGCACCTCAAGTAGCGATCGAAAAACCACTGAAAAATATTCGACGCCGCCGAGATTCGAACCCGGGCCCTCTGCATGGCAAGCCAATACGATAGCCACGGCACCTCACGCTATTTTGTGTAGAAAAACTATTTTTATAATGTATCATAAAATAATGTCACATATACCTTTAATTAAATAAACACGCCGGAATGCAGCGTTTATATTATATTTTTTCAGATATTTTTTTATTTTGCCGCTATTTCATCCCTCAGCAGAAAATAACACTTTTATAGCATTCAGTAATGTGCATTAAAACATGACAACATAAATATATTTTGATTGACAAAATGATCTATAAATGTTTAAAATTCGAGAAATTGAAGCTGTATTTCTAATATGGTACATCAACATTTTTCCAATTGCAATCCAAATAGAAAGGATGAAAATTATTTCACTTGAAATTCAATTCGTTTACATGTCCAATATGCATTTTAAAACTTGAATAAATCTCTATTTAGAGTTAAACAAACATGTGCATCGAATAATTTTCCTTCTAATATTATATTAATACCAAGGTTGACCAGATTATAGTATACCCAAGGAGTCATGAAAAATGACAAAAATATTTAGAAATAGAGCTCAAATTAGGTAAAATCATTCTGTTCTGACAAGAATGGATAAATAGGAGGAGACGATGGACGGGAAGGGCGTTTTTTTCTTGTGAGTATTAAACTTTCTTTAGTCCCTCATTCGATCAAAAGTAATTTGGCTCATGAATAAATGAACAGGCCATTTCTTGTTTCGCTTCATGTGGGAAATAAAGTCTAGGAGGTGATTCTTCCCATGAGAGATGAGGGCGAGGCAACTCCTAAATGCATCCAAATTCATTAATTCCACGCAAACCTTTGCCGCTACGCTAACATGTGTGTGTTTGTGTTGGAAGCGCTATCTTGCCCGTCGCTTGAATTAATTACTTGTCGGGATCGCTCGTAATGCGGATGACATAAACTGCTGTAATCAGAGGAGCGATTATTTTTAAGGACGAATAATTATTAGGAAGAACATCGAATTCCTCTAACTCTGGAGACGACAATGTTCGCACGCATTACGAAATTCTGTTACTTTAGGTACTTTACATTCATTTGCAAAATCTCCAGGGAGACTGCAGAGAGAGCTTTGACTTCAATTTATTTTTGTGTAATAGAAATTGTTAATATTAAAATGCAACCTACTCCTTTAAATGTTAAATTTAGATATTTTAGTTGGAGCTGTTTTTTATTTGAGATAAAGTCATTGAAGAACCTATTAACAGAAAGCGCAATTAGTATTAGTTAAGGTAGTCTATAGAGTATCTTTTATTTCATTGGCAAGGTTAAAGATTAATATTTGAAAATAAAGTTGAATTAATTGAATATTTAATAGATTTAAAACCGACGATGAAAAAATAAACAAAACTAATAATTTGTTAAAAAAATTAAACTGCTAGATAATTTTTTGAAATTTAACCATCAAACATTTTTGCCGGGTGCAATAATATGTTTGCAGAAGCCACAACAATCGACGTTACAATAGTCATATAAAAATAACGTCCACTAACTAGGTGTAAAATCTATAACATAGAAATATTAATAACATTATTATTATTAGGTAATCTACCGTTTAAGGTAGGTTTTTGGATGGACACAACTATCAAATAATAATAAATATTTTGTGACTCCCCACCTAGCAAACTAATCTATATCAGGTCCCTCTTCATCTCGGTGTACTTATTTCCTCCCTTCATCCCGTCCAACATCCCTATCCTGTCCTGCCCTTACCTCGCTTGCCCAACATTCTCCCCTCTATTACCCTCTTCAACATTCCACTACCGCTCAATACGCCTTTCATCCATTTTTCCTGCCTCCATAGGATTTCTCTCAACAAACCCCTCTCCTCACCCACCATCTCTAGTACTTCCTCATTTGTTTTCCTTACGGGCCATTTCACTTTCTCCATTCTTCTCCACACCCACATTTCAAAAGCCTCCAATCTACGTCTATCCTCCTGCTTCAGTGACCACGTTTCCGCGCCGTACTACGCTCCATATCAGAGTTTTTACGAGTCTTGTCTTAACATCCCTACTCAACGTCCCCGTCATCAACTCCCTCCTCCTTGAGAAAGCCTCCTTGTCTAGCGCAATTCTTCTCCTTACGTCCCTACCACTTTGACCGTATTGGTTCAAAACACTTCCGAGATATGTAAACTGCTCTACCTGCCCTATTTTTCCCCCGCATATTTTAATGTTTAGCTTAGCCTTTTTCTTTCTGGAAAATCGCATGACTTTTGTTTTATTAATATTGATTCTCATCCCATATTTATCGCACTGAACCTCCAATTTACTCAGCAATGCTTGCAACCCCTTGGCTGACTGAGCAACTAATGCTTGGTCATCAGCAAACCTAACCGATTTTACGAATTCCCCTCCGACTTTCATTCCTACCTCCAGTTCTTCCCATGCCTCTTTAATCATTTCCTCCACATATACGTTGAACAGCACAGGTGACAATGGGCAACCTTAACCAACCTGCCTTACACCTCTTCCTAACACTGCCCATCCGTACTCTCCGTTCCCCACTCGCACCTGAGCAGTCTGAGACATGTACAGGTTGCGGATCAGTCTCCTGCCCCTCCAATCCATTCCTATTTTCTGTAATACACGCATTAATTATTCCCAATTCACTCTATCAAACGCTTTTTCGAAACCTACGAAACAGGCAAATACGTCCTGGTTGTATTCTATATTCCTCTCAATTAGTGATCTCATTACTGCAATGGCATCACGCGTACCCCTTCCATTCCTAAACCCAAACTGATCATCCCCTAAGTAATCATTTGCTTTACTCTCTATCCTTTTGTTGATGATCCTCACAATAACTTTAGCTGCGTGGGATATCAAACTTATTGTTCTGTAATCCGTACATGATATAGTTTTTGCCTTTTTTGGAATAGGAACTAACACCGATCTCACAAAATCTTCCGGCCAGATTCCTTCTTCATAGATACTACGAATCAGTCCATATAGGGCCTTCTTCCCGCATTTTCCTAAACATTTCAACAGTTCTACAGGTATGTTGTCCACCCCCACGGCCTTATTTGCTTTCATCTCCTTTAATGCCCTTTCTATTTCATCGTCGAGTATGCCTGGACCTAAGCTATCTTCTTCTACGTCATGTTCCTTTTCTATGTCTGACCTTATCGGCCTAAGTTCTTTACCATACAGTGTTTCTATATATTCCTTCCATCTCTCTGAGATTTTTCCTGGTTCAACTATTATCTTACCCCACTTATCTTTAACTGTTAGCACAATTCTTACCTTCTTACTTCCCGATAATAACTTAACCTTGCTGTATAGAGCACCAATTTCATCCTTCTTCTGTAAACTTTCCATATCCTTGCATTGCGTTTTCCACCATTCTTCTTTTGCTTTATTTGTGGCCCTTCTCAATTTATTGTTTAACTCTTTGTACTTCATTTTGCCTAACTCTGTGTTCACATTCTTCCATCTTCTTCTCTCATCTATCTTTGCAATCATCTCATCCGTGACATTTTTAATTACATTATTGAGATTAATATTATTGAAATAATCATATCGTTTCTTACGTAATCACCGAAGCTACCACTTTATTAATATGCTGTGATTTTAATTGGTATTTCCAAAAATCAGTGAACCTAAATTAAATACTGATCATTGAAGTCATCTCTTTTGATAAGCACACTTAATTAAAGTGAAGAATTGGCGAATCACCATTTAATTATCTTTTAAGTCACATTTCTTAAACACGTGGATTTTTACATTGTTTCCTTTAATTTCTCATTAATGCCATGGTCACTGACTTTCCTGACTTACGTTCGTGTTACGCTTCTCTTCTATGCATTCTGTGGAACAGTCTCGATTCTCTCAAAGTCGTATGTTTATCTTCTTCATTCATTAGGAGCATAACATTTAAATTATTCATCTTAGCATTCTTAACCTTTAATAATACTTTAACTTTTCCTTGTCAATAATGTGAAAAATAACCACAAGACTCAGCCCTCAGATTAATTTAATGTTTCACAACGACAGAGGTCAGTCAGTTTATTAGAGAGCTTACCTTCCGCACCTGTTCCCTTTAAAATGGCTAATTATTCTTAATTTCGCACCTTTAAAACACGAGGAAAAATTATTAAGTATCACTTGAAGATAACATGTGGTTCCTATATACAATAAGTATGCGACAAATTATCTACTTAAAATTAATTTTACTCGACTTATACGTATGTACGCGTAATTTGGGATATAGTTTTATAAATAATATTTTAATATTATCGATTTAATATGTATCATAAAGGTGCGTGGTCTCACGTTGAGTTATTATTAGTTTTGGTCAATTTAATAACCTTTTGGAAGTCCTGTCAAATCAGTCCTTGGGAATACAAAATCCTAATGTTTCATTTTCTTTTGAAAGTAGAAATCCTGCGCATAATATTTCTCTTCCATGTCGGTTTACCTTTTGAGTTAAATTCTTCGCCCAATAATATATGATTAACAATATAAACAGTACCAACACCATTTATCCAAGTGTGCAAGTCAGTATCTGGAAAGGAAGCTCAAACTTCTCTGAGAAGGGGAGCAACTCTTGATAGTTTCGCAATGGCAAGCATTAGTTACCACAAGGAAATTGTCACAAGAAAACGCAATCGCTCCGAATCCGTTCAGCCATCCCCTCTCACTCCCTTCCTCACTTATTCTCCTCCTCCCTCCATCCCTCACTCTTTCCCTCTATCCCTCTTTGTGTCAATACGCGTACACGTGTAATTATAATTAAAATCGCGAGGGAGCAGCAGCGCCACCCGAAAAGCGCAGCCCGTCTCTCGTTGCCGCAATAAATTTCCCCCTTATCGTTGCCCCACTCTCTCCTCTGCATTTAAAACGGCGCGGCGAGCCGACGACCGCGCATGCAACGGCCCAGCGGCAGGAGTCGAATGAGAAGGGCAGGGAGGGAAATTAGCGATGGAATATACAGAAAAAAACAGCACACAAGGGGAAAGACAAAAGGTGAGTTAAAAAATTCGTCCGCATGCACAACCACACACACGGTCACACATGCTTCACGTTCATCCGTATAACGTGTGCCACTCTCTACTTCCCATTACCACCGCACTGCCCATCAGCGCCGCGCATGGGTGCAAACCCAGACGTGCACTAGGATCCGAACACACCCACACACAATTGCACGAGGAAACTGAAGACCCTGAAATGAAAGCTGCACGCTTCCTGTTTCCGATTGTCGTATTAACGTCCGAACATTTATGTCGAAAGCGCGGAAGCATTCCTCTCCGGGGCCCTCTTTCCTCCCTCTGGCCACAAAATGCCGGTCCCCCCTCCAGACACCATCTCACCGCCTCCTCCCGATGGCGTGACGTCGAACGCACCCAGATCGGAACGTGCGCAGGAAATCGTGGCCTCCTCAACTGCGTGTTGGGCACGGAGTCCCCCAAGGGCAGATTGCGGGTCTGAGGGTGGTGGATATTTCTAAGTCGGCAGCGCTCGGAACGCTTGCGGGATGGGCGGTGTGAGGGAGGGGGGCGCGTGGGATGTGCGGGTGGGTGTATTGAATGGATAGCCGGCAGGATGGTGGAGGGTGTATGTATATGCGGGGTGAAGGGTGGGCTCTTTGGATCCCCCTTCGTTGCGACTCAAGCGAAGTGCGATGGCGCGAAGAGGAAGGGCGAGGGGATGAGCAGTTCAGCGTTTGGGCGATAGATGGGAGCGGTGAGTCAGGACTTTCTCCCTGGAAAGACTTGCGTGCGGTTCGGCCATCAACCATCTCCGGGCGGGGGAGGGAAGATGAATTTTTCGCTCGCTGAGTGGGAGAGGCTCGTGCACAAAAGAAAACACGAAAGAAATCTTCCCACCGAAAGAAACCCATCTCACACGATTTTCTCGGCACAGGAGATATTTAATTTCTCGGACCTTGCGAGAATTTGGGAAATTCTTCCCAGAATTCATATAATATTTTTCACCGCTATCCAGTTTTCCTTTTCAAATCATTTTTCAGGTTATATTATTCCCTCTCTACTCATCCCCTCTGTAAATAACTGATACTAACGGTTTGAATTGCATTAATCGAGGAATGAACATGAAAATAGTACAAATACCTTCAAATACGTTAAATGGTGGTTTTCCTAAATTCAATAAATGTAGACACCCTTCTTTTTCATAATATAAAGAGAAAAAGTATGCATACATTTAAAAGGAATGGATGAATCCAAGATCAACAAAATGACTGATAGAAGGTTAATGAATAGAAAATATTTCAATGATTAATTTAAAATTTAAAAGTATGTTTTTGAACCTCTGCGTGGTCAGAGTGTGCTGTAACTCCTGTTATTGTTAACCAATTGTTATTAAAAGTGAAAACGCTCATTTTTGTTTAGGAAATAATTATACTATAAGTATATTTAATTCATAATTTTTCCTTAATAAAGGGTTGCATACACATTATACTAAACAATGCGGAAATTGATTACATAAAGTTCTCAAAAGTTACACAAAATATCGTGTTGACAATTATGGATACATTTTTTATTCTAGATTATTGAAATGAATTCAACATAATAGAAAAATTAATCCAAATAACCGAGGAAATAACATTTAAATATGTAAAAATCTTCTGTTCTGTGTAAAACATTTATTCAACTATAGTTATCAAAAGAGTGTAATTAATAGGAAATTTTATTTTTTAGCCCGCATCTAATTATATAATTTCGTTATGATTTTTAGATATTTATCTATAAATATTATTTTCGTTTTAAATGGCGAACATATGCAAATAATTATGGTCATAGATCATCACCTTTCCTTTTAAATCTCATTTATGGTGCTACTGCAAGAGTGATTTTACACATAAATTGCATCTGGACATTTAAAACGTATCCAACGTTCTTATCATTGAACCAATTGAACATTTGAATTTTGTTCCACCATTTCAAATTTATATGTTTGGAAGTTATCATTCCGATGTTGGATGACCCCATGACTGAACATTTCTAAGCGAATTTAAACATGCACGCTCTTGTAAATTCTCCTGAGCGAAATATGTTAGATTTCGGTGTTTCCACTTCTACGTGATCCCGGCGGACGCTTTTTGAATTCCAACTCAGTGAACCATTAGTCCTCATTCGGACATTTTGCTCCAGCTATTTGCTGTCGCGCCGGAAGAAAAACGAAAACTCTAACGGTGTGAATCTTTTCCTGGACGCTGAAAAACGCCTACGCCTATTGATCCCGGTAATTACTGAGCTGCGCGTTTGAAACGCCGGGAGGAGCAGGGGATGGGGGTAGAACGCTTTGAGCTCTGAAACAAGAGGTGTAATAAATGCAAGGGACGGAGGAAGAGGGGATGAGCCAGTTATCCAAACGTTCAGGGGGAAAACGTTTAAATTCTTACGTAATGTGTGGAAAAGGCAATAAAAGTAGGTGATGTATGTTACGGCTCGGCGCATAACAACGGCAATAAGTTCCGCTTGCTGCCAAACTTTGCTGCACTCGGACTAATCGTTGTTTTCCCCCCGGAGAGACCATTTCCAATGACACGTGCACAGAAATTATTTCGTTAGTGAGAAAGTTAAGTGGTTTCCCATTCGTTTTGGTTTATGAAATACAAAAGGAACAGAAATGCATTAAGTTGTATTCTTTACCAACAGCTACAAATTCAACTGCTGTCCTAGGGAGAAACAAATCCACAGTATTTTAGGCATTGAAATGCATACTAGTAATGCCACCATAGTAATCACGATTAAAAACTCAAGAATTTCGAAATTCTAGAAAAAAGTATTTCCACGCTTTTAGCGCATGGAATTAATTAATCAAATACACTCGTGAAATTTTTGTTTATCAATCATAAAAAAGTTAAAAATTAAAATGCGGCGTTTAATTTGAAAATAAACGCATGATTATTTGCTCAGGAAATATTATGGCTGAAGAATATGTGATTAAATGTTACATCGTATTTCAAATTAAATCATTACCTTAAATCACAGGGCAATGGAATAAAATCATCAGGCTTTCGTAACTGAAGTTCTGACAGTCTAGTGAACAATGTTAAAGCAACACATAATGGGCAATATTACCTGGTATCGAGGTAATAGAGCATAACCTAGCCCCTGGCATATATTGAAAAGTTAAACATTCTCAACTACTTGAAAATATTTCCTTTTCCAGCTATCTTTTAATATTCAATGGATTATTGATGAGATTAATTTGAACATACGTAGATTTGATTATAGAATGCAACATGATAATTGCTTTTATGAGACTAAATTAAATTTCACATCAATAAGTTAATGAAATGGCTACTCGAGTCACTAGTTATTGCAGCTTTTACCATGAGAACATTTCATTCTACAAGGAAAACAGTTATTGGTTTACAGAAAGAAATATTTTATTACGCAACTGCAAACAATTAATGAGACGAATTGTGTTATTAATTTGAGGATTTTGACGCAAAACAATATGAATAATCTAATACGTTGGAGGTCTATAAGGAGGTCACAAAACAACTAATTTTGTAAGTAACTAATATCTTTCATGCTCGCTACACGTGAGTAAGCAGGATCAAAGTTGTTATTTATTTATACGACCGCTTTCCCCGGGACTCGCCTGTCAGGCACAAGCACGCAGGTAGTAGTAAGTTCGCGTTCACTCGCTTGCTCACTTGAGTGGGAGCACACGAGAACTGCAGAGGCGGAAACTGCGTGCGCGAAGTCAAAGGTCGTGCGGGGTTTATAAGAGGAAAGACATATGGATCCGAAAATACGAGCGCCTTGCTTTCAAAGCAAAGCCAGAGATTCTCCGCGGATGAGCTGTAATTTTTACAAAACATGCACTAAACAGGAAGATAACAATTGGCCATCGGCGACGTGCATTGCAGAATGAAAAATGTGTTCCATTTTTGAAGAATAGAGAAACGTCTTTGCCAAAACATCAGCGGAATGAACTATGGGACTGGGGATAAACACGCTCATACGTAAACACCTACATATCAGGTAACAGTATCGAAATGTTTTTCACGTGGAGGACATCTTTCACCAGAGTATTTAAGCTAAGAAATATTACAATGACGAATATTTATCACTAACTAAAAAAAATAATTAATCATTTTTTAACTTACACATACTTTTGCAAAAAATGAAAATATTTGAAATAATATATCATGTCAAATTTGTAAATTATTGATTAAAACAGTTTGGTAAATTTTAGCGGACAGTAGTAATTAAGATTTACATACAATTTTTATCATTACCAATAATTAAAATTTTGTAAAAAGATGTAAATTTTAGGGAGAGTGAGATAGGGTAGTACAGTGGCATGTACTCGTAAAAGAGAGCAAAGATGATTTGCGCCATTCTTTTTTGAGCAGACGTCTTTGATCACGGGTGGTTCGGAAGTGGTGGATTGCTGGGTACTTTTGAGAAAAAAGATTTATTCTCTTCGCAGTGTCACTTCATTCTTTCGCTAACGAAGGAGCCGTTCTTAAGCTCATATATGCGTATATTATATGTTTTATTTCTCTCTTTATTCACCATCATTGGTCTCTGAGTGCGTCTTTTCGTGTGCTGCATTTTCCCCTGCTACACGAAAATTATCTATCCTCTGTGTGGTGTAGAATCTTGTGTGCCATGTTGCTACTTAAAAAGTGTGCTCAACGAAAACTTAAAAAATGATTTCCAAAAAAACGTGGTTAGTATACTTAATGTGTTCCATTAGGCCGGTTCTGCAGTCGATACGAAATCACCTGCCAAGTGAAATTACTTTCATAAGGACAGGTGCGGATTGATTAATTTTAATTCGATTTGAGCATTATACACGCTTAGGTCAAAGTTCATCCCTTTGATGTCTTTGAGTTCCACAGACGCAAGAGTTGTGGGGCTAAATCAAGTTCTCTCGAAAGATGTCCAAATCACCGAAATCCTTGTTGGGAAGGCGAAGCACACAAAATACGCAGCAGGATTCGGCTCAAAGGATGTCGGTCACAGCTGCATATGATCTCCGTGCGAGCTTTCCTTACTGCCGGTGCCTTAGCGTTAGATAGAGCAGAAGGAATGGAAAAATAGTCCTCTTCCTCGCTAGGAATGACAGCAGCCCCGAGGTAAAGGTATACGGACGCCAACGCGTTGTGTTCTGGCGAGCGGAGGAAATGCGGGGAGCGTCTGCCGTTTCTTCGGGGGAGTCATCCGAGGAAGTGCCACTTTCCTCGGTTGTGAGGCTCGCTCTTCTTTCAGAATCCAGCCTCCTGAATCGCGCGCGCGGGTGTCTGTATGTGTGTGCGTGTGTGCACACGTGGGTGTCGGTGCGAGTGTCGTGTTTGCGGAGCGGCTGCCACTCCCCTTGCACGGCTCCAGACTGTGTGCCCTCCCGACAGCCAATCAGAGCAAAACACACCCAAGCGGCGGCTACTGTTCGTACCTCGAGTCCATTGACGATCAAAAGACTTAAACCCATGGGCATGGCGAAGTTACACGATCAGCATAATAGGGGTCGCCCTCTCCAAAGGTGCCCATTGTTCGGCGCCACCCTTATGAGAAAGGGCGTGTCAGTCGGCGGGACATGAGCACGGCGCCAAATATTTAGAGAGACTTATTCCTCCCCCCCCCCGTACCGATGGAATCTGCTTGGCCAGGTGTGAGGCCAGCGTTTAACTCTACCTATAAGTGCAAAAATAACTTAAAGTAGGTGAATTACTTTTTTCAAGCAAAAAATAGGAGTATAATGTGCAAATCGGTAACCTATTATTCTTAAAACACTTAGTAATTGGACCAAAGAGTAACGTAATTTCGTATTTATCTTTGGAAAAGAAAGAAATTTGGAAATATCATTATTCCAGAAAGGAACCTGTTACACGTTTTTATCGTCAAATTTCTGTATGAAGGAGTTATACTGTGATGAATCTTTGACCAGTTAAGTTCTTGTTAAATATAAAAACACGTATAATAGTTTAAAAAAACGAAAAATGCAACAATACAACGCCGAAAGATCAATGACGAACTTGCCTGGGGACTGTCGTATCGCATGAAAATTCACAT